>CM060351.1:154655039-155153790 GCA_030545235.1 Helianthus tuberosus
TAACTTACGGTGGCACCGTAAGTTACGGTGGCCCTTGAATTACAAATCTTCCCACCGTACTTCAGTAGGCAACCATCGTAACATAGTCAGCTCACCGTAACTTACGGTGGCACCGTAAGTTACGGTGGTCCCTGCATGCAACCTTTCCATTTTGCCGTTTATTGACACGAAAACTTTCGTATCTTTCAATCCGCTTATCCGTTTAACCTACCGTTTCTTCCTACGTGATTGTAATTTGATTCTCCATCATATGGAGTTAAAATCAGACATCCGGCTTAATAAATTTTGAAACTTTTATAGCTTCGGCTTATTACCCTTTTTACCAACTTTTGACCCGTTCGTGATTTCATCTAACAACTTGTTTGCGGTCCTTGTTTCTTTTGTAAACATATCATTATGATTATTTCCTATTGTACGAGGTTCTAATCACGAGTCATTACACATTTTTAACCCGTATCGCTATCACTTCTATTTTGACCCGTTAATGGTATTTATGCACTAAGGTCCCATAACATCCCTTTTATACCTATCCTAAGGATTTAATCTATCAAAACACTTATTTCCAACAACCTTTAAAGGTCGTTTGTCCGATTTACCCAACAAGGGCATTTTAGTCAACTTTAGCCCCTCATTTAAGACGAAGGGCATTTGCTACTAATTTGACCCCAAAAAAATGTATGTTTAACCACAATCTTATTTATACGTACCTGGCTCGAGTCAACCTAGT
Organism: Helianthus tuberosus; assembly: GCA_030545235.1. Taxonomy (NCBI): domain Eukaryota; kingdom Viridiplantae; phylum Streptophyta; class Magnoliopsida; order Asterales; family Asteraceae; genus Helianthus; species Helianthus tuberosus. The sequence continues at coordinate 154,655,767 of CM060351.1, forward strand.
GACCCGTTTCGACACCTTGCTTTTATTACCGACATTCTTATGGCGACGCAATTACCCAAATTACTATTCGCCCCTGTAAACACATGACTTGACAATCACATTAGTTGATTTTGTCAAATGGCGTTATTCCCACCATTTGACCCGTTCGGCCTATATAACCCAACATTTTCATATGTAACGAAACATGGTTTTTAATTACCAATCACACATCCGACCCAATTCGGATTTTCTCACTATATCCCTTTCTTTCTAAAGTCAATTTCTTATATTTTTAACCCATTCGGCTTATGCTATGGGTGTCCTTTGAAACTTATTTTACTTTAGTCGATACTTGACTAAATTTCCATTTTTACCCATTTTCCATTACTAGTTACGCTATAAGGTAACTTTAAGAAAAACTTACTAATTCTTAACCAATTCGCGACTAATTTACCATTTTGCCTCTTTCACCATTAATCATGGTTTAAAACATTTTTATTGGTTCCGACTCATTCCGTTTCGTGTCGGAACCCATGATTCGGACCTAATCCTTTATTGTATTCATCGCTTATAAAATAAATACATATACTACAAGTGGGTGTAAGTTTTACTTACCTCGCATCCGAAGTACGCTTTTTTTCCTTCTTATTTGCTTCGTTTGACCCGCTTCCTTTCCAAGCCTCCACCTAGCTTGTCAAGCGTCAAACTATCATCATAATTCGTAAGACGGTTAGTTTAGTCATTATCACATACGACTATTCCATCTTACGAACTCTATGTCGGAACTACTATTCGACTTCAATGTTGGTTTATTTGACTTTCGATAGTCAACTAACTTCAATCATATTACACGCACAATAAGTTCAATCAACATCACGTTTAGAACCCATATTATTCTGTATTACACGTAGTTAGTCGAGTTAGCCAACTACGCGTTTCTTTCATAATTTCATTATGTCAACATTCATTCGGGCATTTTAACAAACACCTAATGTGCATAATATTACTTATTTACTAACTAGTTCATAACTAGTTATCTTTACCAAGATTTACATCAACACATTCCAAATTCTAAGTCTAGTGTTCATGAACTACATCAAGAACTTATATCCTAACCTCAATATTCACCAATCTTACATTCTAATCTGAGTGTTCATCATATTAACATAAAACCCACTTAGCACATAATAGGGTAATTACCAAATCCCTAGTTTTGACAACAATTCATCAAATTTTCTACTAGGGTTTGTTTCTAAACAAAGATATAATCACAATAACACTCATAGATTCAACATTCATTCCAGAATTTCGATTATGATTGTTCATCATAATCTCAAAGTATCACTAAATCATAAAATTTAACATACCTTGTGATCCCCATGACTAGGTGATCATTAATATGTGTTCATGCATCCGATTCGAGCTAGATTCGACCTTCAATTTGTTGGATTTTGTTGAGTTAAGGTTTTGGCTCTTGGGAGCCCTTCCTGGTCGCTCTAGAACACGCACCACACACACTTGTGTGTGTGTGTGTTGTGTTATTTATTTAGTTTAATTAAAACCATTTTCAGGTTATCCCATTTTGGTCCCTCATGTTTGATTAGTTAATTTTGTAGGGCATAACCTACTTATTTCTAACAATATTCCCCACTTATTAACTAGGTTAAACATTCCTAGTTAAATTAATGGGTTCGGGGAATCTATGACTAAGTTTATTTTAAGTCCCGTTACTCGAACCTTCTATAAACTTTATTTCCACAAAAGCTTTCGTTCAGCTTCTATTTAATATCAGGTTTATTTACATAAAAATAAAAGTCCTAATATTCACCGGGTTATTTTTACTCCTAACGGTACTTTACCCGTCTTTTAGTATTAACGGGTTTGATCACCAAACCCATTTTCGGGATGTTACATTATCCCTATGAAAATGTGTGTACTTAAAACTTTGGATTATTCCCATGTGTTTAACATGATGAAAATGTGGTATTTTACGCTGATAAAATATTTCCTAACTACAGTCCTGATGTAATTTCCGCTGCCAAAATGATAAACACCTGAATACCACCGAAACTGGCCGCGGCCACCCGTTCCCGGGTTGTTAGGGGATGGGGGTTGTGACAGAAAGTGGTATCAGAGCTAAGCCACTGATTCAGCCACAGAAGTGTTCTGCTGACACCAAAATGTTATATGTTAGGAAATTAATTATGGAAATACGTATTTTATTGTTGTGTGTTATTTGACTATTTGTTAGTTTACAGTATGAGCGATCAAGGACCCTCCGACGCTTATCGTCAGTTGTCCGGCTCACCTAGAAGCGAAGGCACCTCTTCACAGCCTGCCCTCTCAGGGTATTCAGCTGACAATGAAGATGTGATATTCGTGTTTAAGGCTCAGTCTGAAGAGTCATTCCCTCCTAAAAAGAGAGGATGGTTCAGTAGAGGAGCACATGAGCGTAGGAAAAGAATGAAAAAGTTACAACAGCAACGAGTGCTAGCAGCCGCTAAAAGAGAAAAAGATGCCCACACCCAAGATATGCTTAATAGGAGTTTAGCAAACTTCCATATTTTAGCAACCACAGCTGCCGACCCAAACCTGGAGCAACTCATAGCCCCTCAACCATTACCCTTGTTTCCCACACAGCCAATGGAGATTGAAAACAACCCAGAAAACCAAGTCCAAATGCATGATTTTAACCTAGAAGAGATACCTAGGATACCAGCACCCAATCCTTAGATCCAGACTACGATCCGTGGTTCGATGATCATAGGGATTATGTACAACGCTACCACCTAACAGACGAACCCATACCGAACCTAGCAGCTTACCCAGGTCTGGACCCTCTAGATCCCTACTATGATAATGATGAATACATTAGGGAGATCCTAGAGAATCCGTATCCCCAGGAAGAACCCATGCCACAGTACCCAGATCCAGTACCAGCACCTGCACCCCCAATAAGTGTAGAAAATGTGCAAGAGCTCCGAACTTTCGGAGAAGAAATTTTAGAAAACAGTGACAGGATGAGGCAGATCGGAGAACGACTCGTCTGGAAGTACGACGAGCATAATATGGAGTTCTGGATGAACCCATATCCGTAATAGTGATAGTAATAATAATATAATAATAAATATATATAATATGTGTGTATGAATATATATATATATATATATATATATAAAATATATATATGTGTAATAATAATAATAATATATGTTGTAGTATAGACCACCTCGTGGTTAAGTGATGCATGGTAATATTGTAATTTTAAATTCCAGTATCGGTTTGTATTAGATGCCTACTATAAGAAAAGAGTAAGTCGCAATGTTCGACGTTTTTGATCAATAAGTGTGTTGTGTGATTGGTTGCCTTAAATATTATCTTGTGATATTAATAATTGGAAAATGTTTAAAATTCAGATGGACAACGAAGTGAACCAGGAAAACCAGAATAATGAAAACCAGAGTAACAATAACCCAGATAATGATAATCCGAACAACAACAATAATGGAAACCAAGTGGATAACAGTACCATCCAACACATAGTGGCACAAGGGATATTAGATGCAATGCCATATATTATCAAAACGGTTAAGGAAGCAGATAATAAAAGTAAACGTGATAGTAAGCGACCAACTGAACCTGAACACAACATAAACAATGGACCCGTAATTCAAGCGCCCATTCCCAAAAGAAGAAGAACCATGTCTTATGGTTGTTCTTATAAAGAATTCTGGTCTTGTAAACCAATGGAATTCTCGGGCAATGAAGGGGCCGTTGCAGCTCTACGCTGGATAGAAAAGACTGAGGCAGTCTTAAAAATAAGCAAGTGTGCGGAAGAGGATAAGATAATGTTTGCTTCCAATCTGTTCAAGAACTCCGCACTAGAACGGTGGAACACTATCCTCCAGTGTAGGGTAAGTGATAGGGTTTACAATATGGAATGGGAGGAATTTAAGAATATGGTAGAAAGAAAATTTTGCCCTCCCAATGAAAAAGAACAGATAGCAAATAAGTTCCTAAACCTTAGGATGACTGGAGTAGATGGTCAGGGGTACACTATTACATTCTTTGAATATGCTAGAATTAATCAGTGAGATAAGGCATGTAGTCAAGACAGCTAGACCTCAAACCATAGAAGAAGCTGTAGAACTAGCAAATACCTTGACTGATGAATTGGTGCGTACACGAGAAGAGGATCAGAGGTGGAACCTAGCTCAGAGGCTTACCCAAGAATTTCGTTATGGAAATTCCAACCGTGGAAAAAATGTAGGTTCTACCTCTACACCGTACTGCAAGGCTTGCAAGAAAAAGCATTTAGGAAAATGCTCCACCTACTGCAATTTCTGCAAGATACCAGGACACAAGGAAGAAGAATGCAGGAAGAAACCTAATAATGGAATGTGCTTCAACTGTGGAGAAAAAGGGCACATCAAGCCGAACTGTCCAAAACTAGCTCCAGCCACAAACACCAAGAATACAAAAAATGCTAGGGCATTTGTTCTGACGGCAGATGAAGCCAAGATGATTCCGGACGTGATCGCCAGTACGTTTTTAGTTAATGATGTTTTTGCTAAAGTATTATTTGACTCTGGTGCGAACCAAAGTTTTATTAATACTTCATTTTGCAAACTTCTCAATTGACCATTAACTAAACTCCCACAAGAATGTCTAGTAGAGACAGCAAATGGAGAAACCATTAAAATTTCTAAAATCTTGCAGGGAGCTAGAATAGAATTTTTAAATCAAAAGTTTGTCGCAAACCTTTACCCAATGAATCTGGTAGGATTTGATGTTGTATTAGGAATGGATTGGTTAATAGCCAATAAAGCCAGTATTTTATGTGATCAAAAGTCAATTCAAGTAAATTCACCAAAGGGTGAAAAGATCACAATTAAAGGAGATAAGCCGTCTAAATCCACAAAATTCATCTCTGTAATGAAAACAGCAAGTTATATAAGAAATGGATCATTAGTGTATTTGATTTCTATAATCACTAACACTAAAGGAAAAGAATTAAAAGATATTCTAGTAGTATCCCAGTTTTCAGATGTATTTCCAGAAGAGTTACCAGGACTACCGCCAGAAAGGGAAGTTGAATTCAGAATCCATCTGCTACCAGGAACAGCACCAATTGCCAAAGCACCTTACCGTTTGGCACCCGCTGAAATGCAGGAACTGAAGAAACAATTAGACGAATTGTTGGAAAAGGGATTCATACAGCCCAGCTCATCGCCATGGGGAGCACCGATCCTATTCGTTAAAAAGAAGGACGGATCAATGCGTATGTGCATTGACTACCGTGAATTGAATAAAGTCACGATTAAGAATCGGTATCCATTACCAAGAATCGATGATCTGTTCGACCAGTTGCAAGGAGCTCGATTTTTCTCTAGAATCGATTTACGATCAGGATATCATCAATTAAAGGTACATGAAGAAGACATTCCTAAGACCGCTTTTCGAACAAGGTATGACCATTATGAATTTACTGTTATGCCATTTGGTTTAACCAATGCCCCAGCTGCATTCATGGACATGATGAACCGAATATGTAAGCCATATTTGGATAAATTCATAATTGTCTTTATAGATGATATTCTCATTTATTCTAAGAGCAAGGAAGAACATGTAGCGCATTTGCACGCACTTCTAAGTTTATTGAGAAAAGAGAAGCTTTATGCAAAGTTTTCGAAGTATGAGTTTTGGTTAGAACAGGTATAGTTTCTTGGACATCTAGTTAATCATGAAGGAATTCATGTAAATCCCACCAAGATCGAGGCAATTACCAAATGGAAAACCCCCGAGTCACCAACCGAGGTTAGAAGTTTCTTAGGATTGGCCGGTTATTATAGAAGATTTATTCGAGATTTTTCTAGAATAGCCATTCCCTTAATTAAGCTAACCTGTAAATCTGTTAAGTTTGAATGGGGACCAAAACAAGAAGAAGCCTTTAGAATTCTTAAGCAAAGACTAACCCATGCACCCATACTAGCGTTACCAAAAGGAACTGAAGACTTTGTAGTCTATTGTGACGCTTCTAAGTTAGGTTATGGATGTGTGTTAATGCAACGTCAAAAGGTTATAGCCTATGCATCTAGACAACTTAAGAATCATGAAGAGAATTATTCAACCCATGATTTGGAATTAGGAGCCATAATCTTTGCCCTTAAGATTTGGAGACATTACCTTTACGGTAGTAAGTTTACCATTTTCACCGACCATAAGAGTTTAAGGTATGTTTTTGGGCAAAAAGAGTTGAATATGAGACAAAGACGCTGGATGGAGATACTTAGTGATTATGATTGCAATATCCAGTACCATGCAGGAAAGTCAAATGTAGTAGCTGATGCTTTAAGTCGAAAATATCATAAAAAGCCAAAAAGAGTACGTTCACTTAAACTAAATCTGCAAGTAGATTTAAATGAACAAATTAGAAAGGCATAAGAATCAGTAATCAAGGATGATACTGAAAAATTAAAAGGAATGATTAAGGAATTCGAACAAGGAACAGATGGAATTTGGAAATTCCATAAGAAAAGAACGTGGATACCTAAATTAGGAAACCTACGCCACCGTATATTAGAAGAAGCCCATAAGTCTAAATATACGATGCATCCTGGAAGTGATAAGATGTTTCTAAATGTTTAACTTGCTCACAAGTTAAAGCTGAACATCAGAAACCCTCAGGATTGTTACAACAACTAGAAATGCCAGTTTGGAAATGGGAATTAATAACAATGGATTTTGTTACCAAATTACCCAAAACAAGAAAAGGTAATGATACAATCTGGGTGATTGTAGACAGTTTAACCAAGTCAGCTCATTTCCTACCAATGAAAGAAACTTTCAGTATGGAACAATTAGCTAAATTATATGTAAATGAAATAGTTTCATTACATGGAATTCCTCTATCAATTGTTTCTGATAGGGATAGCCGTTTTACCTATCATTTTTGGACAAGTTTCCAAAAAGCTGTCGGAACCAAGTTGAATCTAAGCACCGCTTACCATCCTCAGACAGGCGAACAAAGCGAAAGGACAATTCAAACAATGGAGGACATGCTTAGAGCTTGTGTAATTGATTTTGGAGGTAATTGGGATGATCACTTACCATTGATAGAATTTTCTTATAATAATAGTTATCACACAAGTATTAATGCTGCACCATTCGAAGCACTTTACGGACGAAAGTGCCAAACGCCAGTCTGTTGGGCAGAAATTGGAGAAAAGCAACTATCTGGACCCGAGATAGTACAAGAAACAACAGACAAGATCATTCAAGTCAATGAACGACTGAAAGCAGCACGTGATCGACAAAAGAGTTATGCAGATAACAGACGAAAGCCATTGGAATTTCAGGTAGGAGATAAAGTGTTATTAAAAGTCTCTCCTTGGAAAGGAGTGGTAAGATTCATCAAAAGGGGAAAGCTAAGCCCCAGGTATGTTGGACCTTTTGAGATTATTAGAAAAATAGGACATGTAGCCTATCAGCTACAACTGCCAGAGGAAATGGCAGGAATACATGATGTATTTCAGGTATCTAATCTCAAGAAATGTTTAGCTGATGAATCGCTAATGGTACCTCTTAAGGATATAGAGGTAAATGAACAACTTAAATTTGTAGAAAGACCTCTACAGATTGAAGACAGAAAAGTCAAGAACCTCAAGCACAAGAGATTAGTTCTGGTCAAAGTGAGATGGGACTCCAAAAGAGGACCAGAGTACACATGGGAGCTTGAATCAGAAATGCAAAGAAAATATCCACACTTGTTCCAGTAGATCTCGAGGACGAGCTCTAAAACAAGGTGGGGAGGATATAACAACCCTCCAAAATAGTTTCGACACCCTAATATATTTTAAAATATTCTAATACCTCCTAAAATGCACCTCGTATGCTGAAACGGGCCCCGAATAACCTTATTTTTTTTAAATTTAATAAAAACAAAATTCAAAGGGGTGTCGCGGGCCGCGAAGACCTTAGTTGTCTTCAACGCGGGCCGCGAAAGCTAGGCGGTCAGACGACACCCTGAGGTGCCACGTGTCGCCACTCGTCAAGTCTACATTCGTGACCCAGCAACCCTAGGCCCTACTCACCCTACGTCGCAGGCCGCGAAGGCCTGGCCTTCTGTTTACGCGGGCCGTGAGGGCCTGGTCGACCAGCCCTATATAATGGGAGCTCAGGCCTCAGTTTTCAATCGCTCTATCTCTCGATCTCTCTCTCTCTCAATATTCTGAATAGCAATTATAATAGCGGGCAAAATACCCCCTAAATAACGAAGTTGTGCCTCGTTGTAAGTATCATAACCCCCGGTTACGTATTAGATACGCTGCCCGATTGATCCATGGTTCCGTAACGGCTGTCGTGGTTCTGCCCGACGTAGTCGTTGGAATGCCGTCTCGGGGAGGGTATTCCTAATGTAAATATTGGGTTATTATACTAACGCGTGTGCATTTGTGTATTTAATAGATAATCACCAGGAAACCCTAAAGGAAAACCTAAGACAGCAATGTGAGTAATCTCCTTTTTGCAAACTGCTTTTTACAAAACCTCACATGATTAATAATATATTAAACAGTGATTGAGTATTTGTATTCTACAATTATCGTCGGTATGCTGGGGTTTTGTATACAAAATTTGTTACTACCTTGCGAGGAGTAACATGACCACAAGTCGGGTTGACAATACCGTGGGTGGTAATTATGTAGATGGAAACAAATGTAATTGCGCGACCGCCCTTAATATTGTATAATGGTTTTATTTAACTTGATTAAACTGGGATTCACTCACCAATATTTCCCACTGACAAAATGTTTTTAAACCCGTTTCAGGTAACAAAATGTGAAAGCCAAATAGAAGCCAGCTGGACAGCACCGAAGGCTTGGAAAAGTGGCAATAAAGTTACCTATAATAAAAAGATGTTTTATTTAAATAAAATAGGGTTTATCCCTATGAAAATGTGTGTACTTAAAACTTGGGATTATTCCCACGTGTTTAACATGATGAAAGTGTGGTATTTTACTCTGATAAAATATTTCCTAACTACGGTCCTGGTGTAATTTCCGCTGCCAAAATGATAAACACCTGAATACCACCGAAACTGGCCACGACCATCCGTTCCCGGGTTGTTTGGGGACGGGGGTTGTGACATTTTGGTCGCTATTTTAGGGTTTTAAATGATGTTGGTATTTGGTCACAAATTGGTCGCAGTTTCCGACTATTTATTAGTAAGAAATTTTTGTCTGAAAATGAAGCTTTTTTTAGCAGCGTTATGTAGCATTATTGTTTCCTTAAGCAACTTTAGACACTATTTTCAGTATTTTGTTCGTCTCTAATGTTGTAAATAAACGAGCACACAATAGACTGTGTGAATACATATGTCATGTTAAGCATGCATACGCTAAACTCATAGCCTAGTTATACAGTTTTTTGGTCCCCATAAAAGTGTTGTGAGTTTAAATCTTTGTATCCAAAGTTATATGGTATCGGGGCATAAAAAGTTGTTTCTTCAAAAAGAGTTTATATATCATGAATAAATATCCTCTAATTAATGATTTATGCCATAAAGAAAATGGATTTAGGTTTATTTTTTTTAATTATTTTAGTGGTCCTATGAAAATTAGACATTATTGTTTGTTACAAATGAAACATAATTTGTCTTTTTGGATGTTATGAATGATAATTACTAGGTGCGTTGTTATAAAAGCGACATTATTGTTTGTTAGTATCTAGAATCCTTCCTCATGTGTCATTATTGTTGAGATAATTGTTGTTAATTGCCACAGGCGTCTCTAAAAATTCACGTAACCTGTTCGAGATTGAAAAAATGTGCCCTTCTGTTATGTTTTGTTATTATTTAAAAAAGATCAAATCAGTATTGGGCTTAATAAACCTAATTCCAAGTGGGCTAAATTCTAAACCATAAAAATGATTTGTAAATTGGCCTACATTGAAAGTGGTATGTGTTTACTATTAAAAAAAAATAACATATACGTATCGGATTTTTTTTAAATTGCATGCCCCTCGAAATTGTGGGCCTTGTGTGCGGAGGTCCTCCCCGCACACCATCAAAGCCTCCCATGGTAATTGCATTGTCTTATAGTGTGAGAACAAGTCTTAGTATAGAACAAGAGTAAATTGCACAAAACGTCCTTTATGTTTCTTCAAACTTGCAGGTTCCAGCCTTAATGTTTAAAACTTGCTGAAAACAGTCTTTACGTTTATTTTTGTGGCGGGTTCAATCCTTTACCACTAACCAAGTTAATTATCTCAATTAAATTCCCTCACATGCCTAACATGTGAGGGTACATTTGTCATTTTAATTCTTTTTCTTATAAAACCCTAAAAAACTACGGAAAAATTACAAGTTTTGTCCTTTATCTTAATACCACTTATCAGGCGGTGTCCTTTTCGATGAATTTTGATAGGTTTTGCCCTTTATAGAGAATATTGTTGCACGTCTTGTCCTTTAGCCCTAACCCAATTAGATTTTTTTGTTAAATCTGATCATGTGCAGGGCACATGAGGGCATTCTTGTAATTTCACCTGAAAGGACTAAATATGTAAATAACTTAAATTCTCAACCATTTTAAATAAATAAAAATGTTATCTTTCTATCACTTAGACCACCCACCACATCCACATCTCGGTGTTTCCTCATCGACATACCTCCGTCACCGCCGAAAACCCCTAGCTGCAATTGTATTGTTGGAAATTTAACACATTTTAATACATACAAGAAACTTAGACAACACAAGCATGAGCATCCATAACTGGAGGAAATAAATATAGCACATTTTAATACATACGAGAAACAACTATGCAATTCAATTCTCCTCTCTAATTTCTTGGCCATTTTCTGCTCTCTCTTAAGCTTCCCCCTCTTCTATAATCGATTTCTACATCCGAATTTGATTGCCCCATACCCATATGATACTTCACATTCATTCTTGAACCACCCATCTTTGAGAATATGTCTTCATCGTCGGTCAAATAATGGTCAACATGCTCTCTCACATCTAAAATCACACCAACATGAAAACATATTATCAAATAGATTCTGGAAACTGAAAGGAGGCTTCTTTGCTTCAACAATAGAAGATCCCCGAAAGTCGAAAGATATATGTGCCTTTACAGATTCATAGATCAAAATACCAAATCAAACACAACTAACAAAAACACATGATTAAAATACCCAATATCGAAGTGACAAAAACTCCTGACGTGTGAGGTTCACGCGCCGTCGCCTCCGCCGATCCGGACGATACACTAATCGCGAGAGCAAGCTGCATCTGAAACTCCTCCTCGAAAAAGCTGAATTCAACATCAGAACAGTTTGAATCGTTGTTAATATTCGCAACGAAAACCGTATCAACGGCTCCCGTTGCAGGTGACGGAGACGGAGGTTGTGATGACGTGGCGGTGGCGGTTAGGCGGTCAGACATAGGTGAGATGCCGGATCTGTAGGGATGTTGGTGGTCAGATGAGGGTTTGGAGTTGGTGGTTGTCGGCAGGTGTGGATTGTGGTGGTCGGCAGGTTAGGGTTGAGGTTGACAGAAGAGAGGGCCGTGGAGGTGGTCCGATGGGGTTGGTTGTGGCGGGTTGTGGAGGTGATGGCAGGTGGAGGTGGTCCGGTGACGATGGTGGCTGGTGGACTAAACTACTTCAAGATAGAGAGAGAGAGTACTCTGTGTGTGTGTTTGAGAGATTTATGATTTTATAAAGATATTAGTATTTATTAAAAAGATTCACAAATAAATGGGTAGAAAGACTAAACTACCCCTGTTTGACTAGATTTAACAAAAAAATCTAACTGTGTTAGGACTAAAGGACAAGACGTGCAACAATATTCCTTATAAAGGGCAAAACCTGTCAAAATTCGTCGAAAATGACACCGTCTGATAAGTGGTATTAAGATAAAGGATACAACTTGTAATGTTTCCAAAAAACTACACTACCATTTTAATTACTCTTCATAACCTTCATTTAAAAACCCTATCCCACCATTCTTCTTCATCTTTAATTAAAAAACCATTGCACAAGCTTCTCCAAATGCAACAAAGTACCCGATTTCACTACCTATTTACGACATTTCTTTGACTGAGTTAACGAAAGCAGAATCGAAACATGACATTTCTTGTCTATAATTAATGGATCTAATAGACAAACCAGACTCACTACCCCTCTTTGTTCCTTCCTATAAACTCTTCGGTATACAACATAATCATCAATAACACCTTCATGCAACTTGAATTTCCTCAACATATTTCCCATCCAACATCCTAACTAAAACCGTAATAAACCCTAATTTGCCTAACTCCTTTCTAGTATTCGAATTGTATCGATTTTGAAAACTGCTTTTGCAACATGAGTTCGAACACCTAAAATCTCAACTGAATTGCTTAAAAACTCAATTGCCTTAAAATTTTACTAGAAGAACAATCCCAAAAACTTTTCAAACTAATCAATCCACTATTTCTAGCAATCAACATTTTCAAATCAGCATCATCTTTAACTAAATTACTTAAACAAGCAATTGAATTATCTTGCGCTAATGCAGCACCTGAACGAGCTAGGGTAGAAATACTGAAAGCATGTTCTTCAATTAAATTCTCTCTGTAATGGAGAACTCGGCGAGATTCCGGAGCACGGCGGCGGCGGAGTACCGGATTCGTGAAATCGTTATCGGATTCGAGAACTTTGATTAGATAATAGAGTAGTAACAAACCTCCCGCCATTAACACGTGCTTGCTCGAATCAACCATCGCAACCCTAGCGATTGTCATAACCGTTTTGATGACATTTGAAGACCTGGGTTTTCAATTGAAGATGAATGGGGGCAAGGTTTTTAATTGAAGGTGATGAAGAGAATTAAAATGGCCCTATAGGTTTTTTGGGTTTTACAAGAAGTAAAATTAAAATGACAAATATACCCTCACATGTTAGGCATGTGAGGGAATTTAATTGAGATAATTAACTTGGTTAGTGGTAAAGGATTGAACCCGCAACAAAAATAAATGTAAAGGTTGTTTTCAGCAAGTTTTAAACATTAAGGCTGAAATCTTTAAGTTTGAGAAAACATAGAGGACGTTTTATACAATTTACTCTTAGAACAAAGCTTTCTATTATCTAGAAGAAAACATAAAGCAACCAACCTGGAAAGTATAGAAAATCTTTTAACTTTAATTTATCACAAAAAAATTTCAACAATTTTTTCGGTGTTGTATAACACTATATGGCAATGGTGCAAGTTTATGTTTATGAATGTGTATTGCATAAAGCTATATTGTTCCTTTTTACCTATAACTATAGCAAAATTCAATATAAAAGAAAAGTAATACATTCAATTCAATTCTGGTTGAACGAGCTAACTCAGTCCACTTCTTTTGTTTTAACAAACTAAAATGTTGAGTTCGAGTTCGGCTCGAAAAAAGCTCGAGTTTGGCTTGTAAAAAGCTCGAGTCAGCTCGTTTACTTTTTTATAAAATTGTAAATATTGTATCTTCTTACACTTATAAAATAATAATAAATTCAACAAAATGCAAATTTTATAAACCACTTAATCTGTTATCAAAGTTCAATGCACAAGAATTTACTAGTTCACCACTGGGGTTATTAATTAAAATTTTATAAACTACATAATATGTTATCCAAGTTCAATGCATAAAAATTAGGGTCGTTAATTTAAACTAGCCAATCAGTGAGCCTACCTTGGCTCGAGCTTGACTTATTTACAAACGAGCTGATTTGAGCAAGCTTTTCTTAAGCCGCAAGTTTTTTGAACAGCCGTAACGGAGACCATGAATTAGTAAATTTTATAAGGATCCCGGAAGGCAATTCATAAACCATATGGCGGATGCACCTTGACATACCCCGATTGTATTCTTTATTTCTTGTAATGAATTGCATATTCTTTATTGATTGTCATATCTTATTTGTACACAAGATAACAATATATAGTCATCAAGTATAAACACACACATTTTACATTCAAGATTAAGTAGTCCATTCACAAAAAGCTCTTGTCTGATCATCTACAACCTTTTCATTTCTTGATCATCTAAATGAGATTGATGCATTTCCCATAACTCTTGAACACAATTGGATATTTCATCAAACGGTAGAGTTTTCTTAATGGAAATCGATCTAGCTTATTTTCGAGGGGAAAAGAGCGCTTTCAGTATCATCTTCTAAATTCAAAATCTCAGCATCATCGAGATTCATGGAGTGGTAATCATCGGGCGAAGATGACTTGTTAGCTTTCGATGGTTGATGTTGATCAAACAGCCTCTTTAGTTGCTTTGCTTGTTCTTCTATTCTCATTTGTAAGCTCCTTTGAATCTGAAGTTAGATCAGATTGATTTTCAATATCCAAACTCAAAGTCATTCTTCAAACTTTTATAAAAAAGTTGAGATAAAACTAGAATTTACCTCTAATTGTTCATGAAGTTGCCTTTGTACAGCAAGTTGCATTTGTAGTGCATCCTTAAATTGCATACCTCTGATGAACAAGTCAGTTTCAGATCAAAAACAATAAATTTATGTCAATTTTTGACAAATTATGAAAGTGAGGAAATTAAAATGAAACAAAACAATCCAAATTTAAGACATAAAAAAAGAATATTACGTTATATTTTCAATTTGTGACATGGTATCGATACTAGTTCTCTTCTCAGAATTTCCTACACAACAAAAACATTATCAGAACACATAATGTACTTCAGATAATGAATATCATATGGATATAATTAGAAAAAAAAAACAAAAATAAAATTTATTTCTAGTGCATAAAATCTTATGAATCATTTTATCATGAAAAATAAAGTGTTATCAATACATTTTAAATTTTTGTAACACCATGATTTAAAAACTATAATGCAACACCATGATTTGACAAAGTTCTTTGTACCTTTTGCAGATTCTGGTAAGTATTTTGCTATTCTATATTTCTGCAATATAAATAGAAATCAGTCACAATAAAAAATCTGCAAAAAAACTTACTAAATAGAAGCAAATTTGTTCCATAATAACTAGTACCTGTAAATGACTTTTCACATGAAAAATTGTTAACCCTTCTGAGTCCATCAGTTTCAGTATCGCCTTTGGCGTCGCCTCTAGTAAGAAAGTTAGTAAATCTCAAAAGATTAACGAAAATTCTAATACACATAAAGGGTAAAAGGCAATTATACAATAAGCGCATACTTTCAGCACCGCCTAAGCAATTCACACACTCCACAAACCGATCATGGAGATCTTGAGTCCATCTGATTCGTGTTTTACTCGGGACAACACTAACAGGATTTGTATTGTTAAACGAAACTTGAGCCGAAGGTGGTCTAGAATGACCTAATTGTGCCTGCCCACAAACATACACATCAATTTTATCAATCATCACGAGGTTGGTTAAACGTACTTCTCTCTATTTTCATCATACTCCTTGAAAACATTAAATCAAGAGCGCTTTTTTTGTCTTTTAGTGTTAAAAGAGAAAATATTACAACTATTTTATCATAAAGTAGATTGAAATACAAGATCAAAAAGTTAAAAACTTACAACAGGATCCGGATTTCCATTGTAACAAATAGTGGGTGGTGATTGTCTCCAATCAGAAACATCAGATTCTTCAAGTAATTTTCTCTTTAGCTCCCTAATCTGATCTTTTTCAGATTGATTAACGACCGTCATCTTGTATGATGATCTATCATAAGAACTGAAGTACCTAGTTTCAATATTGGGGTGCATAAAATAAGTAGATTTCATCTGGGGTGCAGAAGAAACATCTGTTTCTTCATTAAAAGATCTATGAACACCATTTTGAGAAAACCCTAAATATCTTTCGGTCGCTAAAAGTGCAGAAGCTGGTGATCCAATTTGCTCCATGATTGTTTTACCACAAGATGGAGTTTGTTGTCGGTAACATATCATCCGTTGTTGCTGTTGTTGTTGTTGATGTTGATGATGTTGTTGTTGCGGTTGATCTTCGTGTTCTTGCTGGTTAATGATTTCTGATGGTAAAATAGTAATTCCAACTTGCCATGGTTGTTGTTGTGAACCACCAAATTCTCTAGTTTTTAGATTGTAAATCATTTCCTGGTTACAACCCATATTCAAAAAAGGAAACAAAAAGAAGCTTTTCTCGATCAAAACTTGCCGCGATTTGAAATAAATCTTCGAGAATTCGATCAAGATTCAAGATAAGAACACGAAGAATACGAAGAATATGAAGAAAAAAGTTTGAAGAATTGAAAAAAAAAATGTTGTTGTAATGCTAAAAAGGAGTATGTGAATTACATTAATTATGAAGACAATGGAAGTCACCTCGACACTTGCATATATATTATTCCCAGAAAAAAAAATCAACATCCATATATCGATGATTCCAACTTATTTAAAATTCAATTGACATGTTTATACAAAACAATTCTTTGGCTGTGCTGTCTTCCTAATAATTTAATTGATAAATAAATCAAATAAATATTGTCTTTTGCATGATTCATCGTGTGGTGGATAAAAATCTATATACTATCGAAGGAAATAAAGGGCAAATAAGTTTCTGGAGCCGATTGATGTATGATTCCGGAAATTTGATTTAATATAATTTGTAATTTACGAGATAATAAGGGAATATTAGAGGCCGCATCTAATTTATTTTAATATATAACAGGTAAATTTTAGCATATATTCATATTCATCTTCATATTTCCATTTTATTCCAAAGCACAAATTCAATAAGAATAAGCAACTCTTTAAGTGTGTTAGGTTGAACTGAATCAACAGAGTACAAAGAGGAATTTGATTTGATTTTTTAGGTTAAATATACAGAATAACAACTTATTTATATTAAATCCCATTTTAGTGCTAGTCTAATTGTGTTGGTATTAGATTTTATGGTGACAATTATACTTTTGATTACTTAGAGCATCAACAACGCGACCTCTAACGTTACTCATAACATATACTACTTTCTTTTCGAGATCAAGTTCTTTAACTTTGCGATGGTTTAACCTAGCAATCAAGATTAAGTCAAAACGTCTTACATGATAAGTTGGTAAAGTTTTGTTGATGAATTAAGTAAAATTAAGTTACACTCAGTACTCCAAGTAGTAAATTTTTAATGAAGTTTAATCAAATGTATTTGGATTTGTTTTTACAAACATATGGTCATTTTCAATAATGGAGACAAATCTTGACATAGGGAAATCTGATCCAAAAGCTGGCCAACCCAACTTGTTGATCAAAAAAGAGACTAGGCATTCGAACTTATCTTTTATAATATTGCTAACAGGAAGAGCAAAAGCAGACTAGATGGAATAGGATCTAGTTGGGGTACTTGTGATTTAAGTTATCATAGACACATTCAATGTTGTTTTAACATATTGAATTATATATTGTTACCAACTAGCGTATTCTAAAAATATAATTAAAACTTTTAGTTATATTTTTAGAATGTGATAATTGATAACAAGATATATATTCAATATGTTTATCGTATTTCTCCTAAGGAGGATGTGCTTAGAGATGAGAGGGATGGAAAATTAAAGCACTACATCTTACACGAACTAGCACATTAGAAAAATACGTAACAATGTTATTTTTAGAATTTTTTATATAGATATTTTATATGCTATTGGTTTCCTATTTCTCACAAAATATAAAGCATGGAGATCGTCACATTATAAATAAGTGGACTTTCATTGACGGACGAATCCTTTGCATATCTGATGCAAGAGCATCCAACACGATAAACCAAACCAGACTCTTGACGGACGGATCCTTTGCATATCTGATGCAAGAGCATCCAACACGATAAACCAAACCAGACTCGAACACGTGGGCAACCCGTATTAGAAGGTGACGATTTATTTGGAAGAGATCAAAATCGTATCTTTCATAATTATTTGAATTTAAATTTCCTACTCTTTTGAATTTGTTTCCTATTTTCATGGCTTGTGGTTATATATTGGGGATTATTAGATGGCTTTTGATTTGAAAATTGACATTGTAAGTCGGGTATTTGAGACCTAGGGGGTGTTTGTTTTTTTGTGGTAAGCACTTCATGACCTTTTATGTCTCCCCACGCAGACCATGCGCAGACGTTTGAGTCTGCAGTGTGTTTGTTTTTTGGAAGTGATTTTATTAAAAAAAAAAAAGGTTTTATAGACCTCTTCCTCACGCAAATCTGGACTCACATCTTCAAGGCACTTCAAGGCTTTGCTCTTTCAAAACACAATCTCAGAACCCTAACATCCTTCTCCCAGTCGACACCTCCACCTCCTCCGCCACCACCACATCTCCGTCACCTCCACCTCCTTTGCCACCTGTTGCCATCGTCGTCGACCTCGCTGCCATCGTCGTCGAACCCTGTTATCGTCCGCCACCACCTCTTCACCCTCCCACCTCCTGAGAAGCTCACTCTGGATTTCAAACCCACTTTTATCCCCAAAACAATCTCCCATTTTCTCAAACAACTTTCCACAATCGGTGATCACTGTAACAAGATTTTCAAACTCGATGATTTCGTTTCCCGATTAGAATCCGAAATGCGCAAAATCGATGCCTTCAAACGCGAATTCCCTCTTTGCATGCTCCTCATTAATGACTGTTCTTTCTTTCTTTATTTCACTTTTTATGTTCTTTCTATTTACATATGACTGTTTTTACTCTTTAGTATATGTTGGTGTGATCTTTCTGCAAATGGGATTGTGTATATGATGATAATTATGATGATGAGTTTGAGAACAATGTTTGAATGTTTTGAACAGTGGTAGTACAGTGATCACCAACTGTTTGATAAAATGCACACCAGTTGTTCGACGATTTGTTTGCTAATTGATTGCTGAATTTGCTGCTATTGAACAAGATTTGTTAATTTTGGTGTTACTCATGTCTGTTATGTTATTTGATTATGATATTCATTGTGTTAAAATGGTAATTAGAATTTGTATGATGTTCAGCAGCTTGCAAAGGTTAAGAAACAAACAGTCTTCTACTGGCAGACTAAAGAGGTTTGGTTCACCTCTTCTGCTGCAGATGTGTAAGGACTCTCAAAAATATCACAAAACGACCTGTAAGTATAAAATCGGACCCCTAAAACCCTAAACCATATTTAAAATCAAGAAAAACAAATTTCTGGTTCCCAGGCGGGCCGCGAAAAAGACAAGACATGTCTTACGCGGGTCGTGTCAATACATGTTTGACCGGATAAGTGTTCCGGATCCACGTGGTGACCAGATGGCAAGCCTACTCGTGACCCATGCAGCCTATACGTAGACTAGGCAGCCTCGTGGGCCGCGTAAGTGTTAACCCTGGGTTTACGCGGGCCGCGTGAGGCCCTAATTTCACCTATAAATAGCTTGTTGCATGCACAGTCTGTTGGTGTCGAAAACAAAGTTCAAAAACGAATTCTTGTTACTCTGAAATCGAATTTACTTTCAATATTAGCGAGGCACTGCTCCGATACTGGGTATTAACTCGATCGCTGCTACGATTTAATGTCCGATCGATTAAAACTATCCAATGGATGTTTAAGTGCTGCCCACATTAGGGTTATGCATTGTCATTCGTCGTGAATTTGATGGATGTTTAAGCATCGCACTTTGTCATTCGTTGTGAGGGTTTAATCTCGTGAGTTATCGTAAATGTTGTATTAGTTACTAACCTAGTTCGTGTGCATGTTGTTTAAATTTAGGTTACAAGGCTAATCAGTAGACTAGACTCTGCCCATATTAAATCTGCAATGTGAGTTATTCTATTTTTATCAAAGTGTTTTATAAATTCTTAAATATTTTCCAAGTTATAATTACAGTGATTAAGTCTTTGTAATCACCAAATTACAGCCGGTATGTGGGGTTTTGTATACATTACTTGATAACCTTCACCATTGGACAACGGGGTAGCCAAGGGGTGATATGACCATAGTCACAGACACCATTGGACAATGAGGTTACCAATGGATGGTCGAGTGACAAATACTGTGGGTAGTTGGTTGATATATAGAAACATTGTAATCGCTCTTAATACTGTAAATTATAACAATGTGTCATTTTAGTAAAAAGAATGATTCACCAGTATTTCCTGCTGATAAAACCTTTTTCAAACATGTTTCAGGTGATCTGTTGTGATCCAGGAAAAGTGCCGTGAAGCACTACAAGCTTAAGGAAGTGGCTCAATATAAATAAAGAAACATGTTTTGTAAAATAAAGATTTCTCAGTGAAATCATATGATTGTAAACTACCGAGGTTTTATCCCAAATTTATGAAATAAAATAATAAAGAAAATTTTTAGCTTTTAAAAGATCCTGTTAAAATCTTCCGCTGTCAACTCAATTAAATAAATACCACGGGATTTTCTGTCATGCGGCTCCTAAACCGGGTCAAACCGGGGCTGGGACCGTGATAGAAAAAGGTGGTATCAGAGCCACTGAGTTAAGCTAATTAAGTATTTAGAAATACTTAATTTTCCTGATTTTCATTTTGTGATTATGTGTTTTATTAACTGACTATTTGTTAGTTACAGTATGGGTAAGCAAAAGCTTTCGAATATCTATCTTAAATTAGATAGTTCGCAAAAAGAGAAGGAAAGTTCATCCCAATCAAAATCCTCAAGATACTCAGTAGATACTGAGGTGGGAATATTTGTTCGTAAAGCCCAATATGAGGAACCACTTTCTCCTAATAAAAGAAGTTTGATTATTAGGAAAAGTCAAGAGAAAATAAAAAAATCTCAATCAAAAGAAATGAAAGTTAATCAGGAAATTCAGAAACTCGGTAGTAACCCACCATAGGAAGACAAGTTAGATGAAAAATGGGCAGATCTCTATATGTTAGCCACTGTAGCAATAAATGCAAATCTTTAAAATACTTTGACTCAGTATTAGCACCCTTATCACCTACAAGTCAGAAACTTTACCCAGTAATTAAATAAAGTTACAATAAACCCTAGTATGTTTAATTTTCAGTTATCCTTTGTATTAAATTAGTCATACGATATGCAATAATACTTGAAAATTATCTATGAAAATTTTGTTATAAAGTTTTAACATAGTATTTTGCATATATGCTAAACAGCATGAATGAGTTATCTGGAGCCCTAGAGAATCTCAACCTTTATCCAGTGAACATAGAAGTTTCCAAAGATTTTACGGGTTACTTTGCTGATGTAGAACAACCTATGGAATTTTGTGCTCCACCTCTAGAGAAACCAAAACCTAAGAAAAGGAGAAGACTTGTAGGCTGGAGACGTGTACGTAGGAGGAAACCAGCAACTAGGAGGGTTCCGAAAATAGAGAATCCCCTAGATAAAGGAAAAGGGATAGAGATTGAGGAAGATTCAAGGCAAGCAGGGATGGAAATTGGGGAATATGCTAAGCAAGAAATTGGAGAAAGCTCTAAACAAACCCAGGAAATGACATTACAGGAGGAGCTAGATTTCATATTGGCAAGCTGTGATACTATTAAGCCTGTCAATGAAAATGTTTTTACTCATCCTATTGAAACCCAACTTCCCATAAACTTAGAACCAGCCATCCCAGAACCTCTGATTCACACTCAACCTCTAGGAATGGACGAATGGTGGACTAACGATTGGCAATTCCAAAACCTACTAAATAATCCTTACACGTTTTTCCCTCAGTTTGACCCAGAACCTATACCAAATCCACCGATGAGTAATGAGAATATGGCTGAACTCCGTCATTTTGGCGAAGAGCTGATGGATGCTGGGAATAGGATCCGGGAAATAGGAGGACAAATCTCCTGGAAATACGATGAGAGGGAACATCGCTTTTAAAATGCAAGTTGACGAGGGAGAAGTGGGTTGTGAATCTGTGTTTGTATAATAATAATAATAGTAATAAAAATCAGTATGTGTAAAATAAACAATAAAACGGTTGTAAGATAAAAGTATGTACGGAAGCATATTATAATATATAAACAAATGAATTTTTTTTTACAATCTTGGTTATATATTTGTTTATGTGATTATGTGCGATTAATTGTTATATTTGGTTATTTCTTATTTTATATTAATTATTTATATATAAATTAATTATCAGATGACAAATGTTGGTAATGAACCAGTAAATGAAGCAAATCAATCTGAGCAAAATCAGGAAGAGCAATTGTTAAATAGGCAAGATATCGAGGATATCGTTGCTCAAGGAATAGCCAATGCTATTCCAGCAATCCTTGCTGCTGCCCAGAAACCTGTTAAACCTCAATCAATCATTCCTAGTAAAAACGTACACAAGGCGACAATTTTAGTAATAGTATAAATGGAGGCGGTAACAATATTAATAACAACAAGGATGAATTGCAAGCTCCACTCCTTAAGAAAATAAAAGTCGCAACACCTGGTTGCACTTACAAAGAATTTCTTGCCTGTAAACCTGCTGAGTTCGCAGGCAATGAAGGGGCGACTGCAGCACTGCGTTGGTTAGAGAAAACCGAGGCAGTAATTGCAATAAGTAAATGCGCCGAGGAAGACAAAGTGATGTATACATCGCATTTGTTTAAAGAAGGGGCACTAGAATGGTGGAACACAGTACTTCAAGCCAAAGGAAGAAATGTGACCTATGCCATGAACTGGGAAGAATTTAAAATTTTGATGGAAAGAAAATTATGTCCCGAGTATGAAAAGGAACAAATGGCAAATAAGTTCCTGAACCATCGGATGATGGGTGTAGACTGTCGAGGATATACTTCGACATTCTTCGAATATGCGAGAGTAGTACCAACGCTGGCTTCGCCAGAGCCGGTGCTCATTTCTCGCTATATTTGGGGATTAATTAGCGAAATCCGTAATATCGTTAAAGCTGCGAGACCTCACAATATTGACGATGCGGTAGAATTAGCCAACACCCTAACTGATGAGCTGGTACGCACAAGAGATGAAAATAGGAAAAAAGAACTGGCTCAGAAAATTTCCCAAGGATTTCGTGTGGGTAATAGTAGCAATTTCAAGAAAAGAGGAACAGGGCAATCCTCAATTCCTCCGTTCTGCAGGAATTGAAAAAGAAACATTATGGAAGATGTAATATAACCTGCAACTTTTGCAAAATGGTAGGACATCGTGAAGAAGATTGTAGAAAGAAAACAAGAATCTGTTTTAACTGTGGCGAAGCAGGGCATTTCAAAACAGAATGTCCTAAATTGGTCAAACCAACAGACAACAAAACCAAGACAGACGACGGAGCTACTAAAAAGAATGTCAGAGCATTACAGCTGACCACTCAAGAAGCAGAACTCATTCCAGATGTGATAGCTGGTACGTTCTTAGTTCACAACGTCTACGCAAAAGTATTATTTGACTCTGGTGCAAACCAAAGTTTTAGAAATACTTCATTCTGTCAAGCTCTTAATTTACCCTTAACCAACCTTAGGCAAATTTTTACAGTCGAAACGGCAGATGGAAATTCAGTTAGCATAGATAAGGTTTTGCAAAAAGAAAATATAGAACTTTCAGGTCATAAATTCTCTGCAAACCTGTTACCTATGAAATTAGCCGAATTCGATGTTGTGTTAGGAATGGATTGGTTAATAGCTAACCATGCTAGAATCCTTTGTGATAAGAATTCCATAGAAATTTGTGCACCCACCGGAGAAGTAATTATGATTACAGGAGATAAGCCACGTAAACCTATGAAGTTCATTTCAGTAATGAAAGTTGCTAGTTATGAACGAAAGAAAGGAATAGTATATATGATTTCAGTAATCATTAGTACTAAGGATAAAGAACTTAAGGAAATTCCTGTAGTCTCAGAATACTCAGATGTATTTCCGGAAGAACTCCCAGGATTACCACCTGATAGGGAAGTAGAATTTATGATTCATCTAATTCCTGGAACTACACCGATAGCCAAGGCACCTTATCGGTTAGCACCCACAGAAATGTTAGAATTGAAAAAGCAATTAGATGAATTACTAAGTAAAGGATTTATACAACCTAGTTCATCCCCTTGGGGAGCACCAGTGTTGTTTGTAAAGAAAAAGGACGGTTCCATGAGAATGTGTATTGATTATAGAGAACTGAACAAGGTTACAATTAAGAATCAATACCCATTACCTAGGATTGATGATCTGTTTGATCAACTTCAAGGAGCTAGATATTTTTCTAAAATAGACTTACGCTCCGGATATCATCAATTGAAGGTACAAGAAGAAGACATACCTAAAACTGCTTTCAGAACTAGGTATGGTCATTACGAGTTTACAGTCATGCCCTTTGGGTTAACAAATGCACCTGCAGCATTTATGGACATGATGAATAGAATCTGTAAACCGTATTTGGATAAATTTGTAATTCTCTTCATCGATAATATACTTATTTATTCCAAAAGTCAAGACGAACATTGTGAGCACTTACATGCACTCTTAACTTTGTTAAGAAAAGAAAAACTCTATGCTAAATTCTCGAAGTGTGAATTTTGGCTACAGGAAGTGCAATTTTTAGGACATATGGTGAATCACGAAGGTATTCACGTAGATCCTGCTAAGATAGAAGCAATTACCAAATGGAAGGTTCCGCAAACAGCAATGGAAATTAGAAGTTTTATAGGTTTATCCGGATATTATAGACGGTTTATTAAGGATTTTTCCAAGATAGCTGTACCCTTAACTAAGCTAACCTGTAAAGCAGTTAAGTTTGAATGGGGACCTAGGCAAGAAGAAGCTTTTAAGATTTTAAAGCAAAAGTTAACCAATGCTCCAATTCTAGCTTTGCCAGAAGGAACTGAAGATTTTGAAGTATATTGTGGTGCTTCTAAGCTAGGATTAGGATGTGTGCTAATGCAACGCAAGAAGGTAATTGTGTATGCTTCAAGACAATTGAAAAAGCACGAAGAAAACTATACGACTCATGATTTAGAGTTAGGAGCCATAATTTTTGCCCTTAAGATTTGGAGACATTATCTGTATGGAAGTAAGTTTACTGTCTATACGGATCATAAAAGTTTAAGATATATCTTTGGGCAAAAAGAATTTAAACATGAGGCAAAGGAGATGGATGGAAATTCTAAGTGATTACGACTGTGATATTCAATATCACGAAGGAAAGGAAAATGTAGTTGCAGATGCCTTAAGTCGTAAATATCATGAGAAACAACGACGGGTTCGTGCTCTTAGATTAAATCTACAGTTAGATTTAATGGAACAACTAAAGCATTTTCAAGAAACAGCAATCAAGGATGATGCTGAAGGAATGAAAGGACGAACAAAAGAATTAGAACAAGGAGTTGATGGAATTTGGAGATTCCACAAAAGAAGAATTTGGGTACCTAAGCAGGGAAAATTGAGAAATAAGATTTTAGAATAAGCCCATAAATCTAGATATACCATGCACCCTGGAAACAATAAAATGTACCAAGATTTAAGAAATAACTTTTGGTGGATAGGAATGAAAAAGGATATAGCTCGATATCTTTCTAAGTGTCTTACTTGTTCACAAGTTAAGGCAGAACACCAGAAACCTTCAGGTCTACTACAACAATTAGAAATGCCTGTATGGAAATGGGAACTCATAACAATGGATTTTGTTACTAAGTTACCCAAAACCAGAAAAGGTAATGATGCGATTTGGGTAATTGTGGATCGATTAACCAAATCAGCTCATTTTCTACCCATGAAGGAAACCTTTAGCATGGAAAGGTTAGCCAAGTTATATGTAGACGAAGTAGTATCCTTATATGGAGTTCCACTCTCCATTGTATCGGATCGAGATAGTCGTTTCACTTCCCATTTCTGGACTAGTTTCCAGGAAGCAATGGGAACTCGATTAAATTTAAGTACGGCCTATCATCCACAAACAGACGGGCAAAGTGAAAGGACAATACAAACTCTGGAAGACATGCTTAGGGCATGTGTGATAGATTTTGGTGGTAACTGGGACAATCACCTACCTTTAATTGAATTCTCCTATAACAATAGTTATCATTCAAGCATCGAAGCTGCCCCATTCGAAGCCCTGTATGGACGAAAGTGCAGAACTCCAGTTTGTTGGGCAGAAATAGGAGAAAGTCAATTATCAGGACCAGAGATTGTGCAAGAAACTACCGACAAGATCACTCAAATCAAGGAAAGATTAAAGACTGCTCGAGATCGTCAAAAGAGTTATGCAGACAATAGACGGAAGCCGTTGGAATTCCAAGTAGGAGACAAAGTACTATTGAAAGTTTCTCCTTGGAAAGGAGTAGTTCGATTTGGTAAAGAAAGGAAAGCTAAGTCCAAGATACGTAGGACCATTTTCAGTGATCCAACATATAGGACCAGTTGCTTATCGTTTACAACTACCAGAAGAATTGGCCGGAGTACATGACGTATTTCATGTATCCAATCTCAAGAAATGTTTATCTGACGAGTCCCTGGTAGTACCTCTTCAAGATATAGAGGTAAACGAAAAATTAAAGTTTGTTGAGAAGCCATTACAGATAGAAGACAGAAAAATCAAATTTCTCAAGCATAAGAGATTGGTGCTAGTCAAAGTCAAGTGGGATTCCAGAAGAGGACCCGAATATACTTGGGAGCTGGAATCGGAAATGAAGAGAAAGTATCCTCACTTATTCCAATGAATCTCGAGGACGAGATTCTAAATAAGGTGGGGAGGATGTAAGGACTCTCAAAAATATCACAAAACGACCTGTAAGTATAAAACCGGGCCCCTAAAACCCTAAACCATATTTAAAATCAAGAAAAACAAATTTCTGGTTCCCAGGCGGGCCGCGTAAAAGACAAGACATGTCTTACGCGGGCCGCGTCAATACATGTTTGACCGGATAAGTGTTCCGGATCCACGTGGTGACCAGATGGCAAGCCTACTCGTGACCCATGCAACCTATACATAGACTAGGCAGCCTCGCGGGCCGCGTAAGTGTTAACCCTGGGTTTACGCGGGCCGCGTGAGGCCCTAATTTCACCTATAAATAGCTTGTTGCATGCACAGTCTGTTGGTGTCGAAAACAAAGTTCAAAAACGAATTCTTGTTACTCTGAAATCGAATTTACTTTCAATATTAGCGAGGCGCTGCTCCGATACTGGGTATTAACTCGATCGCTGCTACGATTTAATGTCCGATCGATTAAAACTATCCAATGGATGTTTAAGTGCTGCCCACATTAGGGTTATGCTTTGTCATTCGTCGTGAATTCGATGGATGTTTAAGCATCGCACTTTGTCATTCGTTGTGAGGGTTTAATCTCGTGAGTTATCGTAAATGCTGTATTAGTTACTAACCTAGTTCGTGTGCATGTTGTTTAAATTTAGGTTACAAGGCTAATCAGTAGACTAGACTCTGCCCATATTAAATCTGCAATGTGAGTTATTCTATTTTTATCAAAGTGTTTTATAAATTCTTAAATATTTTCCAAGTTATAATTACAATGATTAAGTCTTTGTAATCACCAAATTACAGCCGGTACGTGGGGTTTTGTATACATTACTTGATAACCTTCACCATTGGACAACGGGGTAGCCAAGGGGTGATATGACCATAGTCACAGACACCATTGGACAATGAGGTTACCAATGGATGGTCGAGTGACAAATACTGTGGGTAGTTGGTTGATATATAGAAACATTGTAATCGCTCTTAATACTGTAAATTATAACAATGTGTCATTTTAGTAAAAAGAATGATTCACCAGTATTTCCTGCTGATAAAACCTTTTTCAAACATGTTTCAGGTGATATGTTGTGATCCAGGAAAAGTGCCGTGAAGCACTACAAGCTTAAGGAAGTGGCTCAATATAAATAAAGAAACATGTTTTGTAAAATAAAGATTTCTCAGTGAAATCATATGATTGTAAACTACCGAGGTTTTATCCCAAATTTATGAAATAAAATAATAAAGAAAATTTTTAGCTTTTAAAAGATCCTGTTAAAATCTTCCGCTGTCAACTCAATTAAATAAATACCACGGGATTTTCTGTCCTGCGGCTCCTAAACTGGGTCAAACCGGGGCTGGGACCGTGACAAGATGTCTACAAATGTGGTGCGCAGACTACATACATTTTACCTCTGAAAAAACAAACATCACCTAAGAGATAACCAACTGACTGGAACCTTTGAATATAATCAATAGTTTTTTAGTTACTTTATTGCTTTCGTATTTGCATCAATATCGATGGTGAAAATAGAACCGCTAGCAATCCGTCCGTGAAGGTTCGTGGGAAAGTGGGCATGGGGTGTCCTGAAGGGATAGAAAGAAATTTATTTTGAAATCATAATATCATATTAAAATTTGTGACATATCATTCATCGCAAAGTCGCACTCAACCTATATCAAATAGAAAGACTAGAACATAGTTTTGTATTAAATCTAATCCACAAGGTTCATCAATAATTTGTTGGTAATCACCGGTGGCTATTGTGAGACTGTCTTTTAGCCTTTTTTATGTTTGTAATAACCTCATAGGATATCCCCCGGTGATTTCTGACAAATTACCGATCTAGATATTCAAAGAACCAGAATTTTCATGTTGTCTACTCTAATAGTGATATGCCGGTGATAACACACATATTGGTGAAAAGTTATAAAGTCTTAGCTTTTTTTTTTTTTGAAGAAAAGTATATTGCATCGCTGACGAATATGTCTGTCTATCGGTGATGTTTTCGTTGATGAAATTCTTTTTTTTTTTCTAAGTAATGTCAATTCCTCATGATGTGAATCACATCGGGTGCAATAGTTTTAAAAAAGAATAGTTGAACCGGAACAACTTAAAGAATTTGCGTGCTTAAGTTATGGTAATCTAAAACACAATATATAGTAAAACTATATATGTCAACCAATATCGTGGAACTTGATGTAACAAAATCACTCATTGCTTCTTGACCTTAAGTTATATTTGTGAGACATCTAAGCCTTCGTAATAAATGTCCGTCCTCGCCAAGAATATGCACTCTATGATTTACGCAAGCTATTAATTAATTGATCTTAAACATCCTTCGAAGGCTTGTATGCCCTTCACATCTACTCAAGTCGTCGACGATGATGGGGGGATAGTGGGATGAGATGGGGAAACCTGTTTTCCGGCCGATTAAAGCTAGGGTTAGATTATCAGGGAAGATGATTGCCGATGCTTATTTTTTTCCTTTTTTTCAAGAAAAAAAAAACAAAAGTGACACATTGTTTTTATGTAAATAATATCTACACGTCATCATGTACTGTATCATACTACGTTAAAACTTGAAAGTTAATCTTCTATACTATATAATAAAAGAAACTATTTTGAGAACACTTGGCATCATATTAGACCATGTATAATCTCTCTTATATTTAAGTAAGATACTATTTTAAATACAAAGTTAAAATTTAAATATACCCGTGTTTAATATTATTCATGCATTCAATTCTTTTCTTAAAATTTGAATATATCTTATATCAAACCCACACTTCATCAATTAATTACATTTATGATTAGTGCACAGGGTAGGGATAGTGTACATTAATTCAGAAGTGTGAGAAGTATATTATAACACTATATAACACCATATAAACACCGTATATCACCATGTAACACCATATAACACCATATAACACTATGTAACACTATATATCAATATATAACACTATACATCTATCATAGACATGCTATCAGACAAAATATAGTGTTATATTTATTATATAGTGTTATATAGTGTTACATAGTATTATATGGTGTTACATGTTGTTATACGGTGTTTATATGGTGTTATATAGTGTTATAATACACTTCTCACACTTCTGGATTAATGTACATGATCCTCTACTTGGCGTATGATTCTTTTTTTAATTTTCTTAATCACCAAATTGTATATCCATTGAACTTCTATGTATTATTTACGACACGTGATCAATATTTTAAAAAAATAAATCGAACATTCACTCAAAATTAGTTAACTGAACATTAAAAAAGTAAATAATAACTATTATAAATTGAATATTCACTTAATAATTATTAACTATATGGTGATTGTTTTGAATGAAGTGCTAAGTTAGTTGGATTAATGTTCGTGTATATATAAATACTAATTCCATATATAAATTAGCAACTTTTTTGTGCATTAAGAGTTGTACCCCAAGTTTGGGGAGTTTTTCAAAAGAAAATACTTTGATATTTCACTTTCAACCTAGAAATTTTATCTTTTACATTTTAACCCATTTAAAATTTTTACTTTTAACTCAAAATTTTTCATTTTTGTAATTTAACACAACAATTTATTATTTACAACTTTGGTCTCCCATACTTTTTATCTTTCGCAAGTTTTTCGTTTTACATTTCGTTCTAAATTTTGCGAGTTAAGATGTCCTAGCGTGCATGTGAGGTTCAACGTTTTTTGCTCTGTTTTTTCATATTTGAAAGACCCGTCGCAACGCGTCTATTTTTTCCCTTTTGAAAAGTTCGCCGCAACGGGCGGGTCCTAGATCGACTAAGTTATTATTTTCTCGTTTTACGTTTCTGGTTAATTTCTTCGCTTTAACACACTGTAACGGGTGTGCGTGGTTCAACGATTTTAGTCTGCTTTTCATTTAGTGTAATTTTTACCATTTTATCTATTTTATTTTTACGATGTTGAGAGTCGATGTGGTTGTGGCATTGGTGCTACTTGGCACATTTTACTAATATTTTGTTTCGGTTTACCCTTATACTTCCTTTATTTAAAAACTATTTTTTACGTGCATATTTTATGTACGGGTATGTATAAATATGATTTGTTCTACATCCCGACGTAAACTTTTTTTTATAGACGAGTCAGGTCAAATATAATACGTTTTCATTTAAAGAAATCATTTTTACGTGCATATTTTTATGTACGTTTTCGTATAAATTCAAGTTGTTCCACGTTTCGACGTAAACTTTTTTGGGAAATGATTCATGTCAAATATAATATGTTTTCGTGTTTATTTTATGTATGTTTTATAAACTTTGTTTTGAACCGAGTGAAGTCAAATTATGGTTTCTTTTTCACCCTTTTTTTGAAAGCTCTAATTAATCCCTTTCGATTACATATGCATATTTTCCTTCATACCCGTTACGTTTTCTATGTATGAGTTGGGTCACATATAATACGTTATGAATTTGATTTACTTTACGTTTGATCCAATCACAATGCTTATACAGGTTACATTGAGTTCAACTGGATACGTCGAAATGTATGTTTTCATATGGTTAATGCATCATATAACGTTTGGACAAATCCATTTAATGTTTACGATGTACCCGCGCCGCAACGCGGGTGGGTCTTAACCCTAGTTAACAAAGTACCTCATGCTTTGGGAGGTTTTCAAAAAAAATTGATGTTTCACTTTTAACCCAAAACTATTTGTTTTTCTACTTATAACACCAAAAGTTTTCATCTCTTACAATTTAAACTCACAACTTTTGTACTTTCAACTTTGGTCCCCACACTTTTCATATTTCGCAAATTTTTCGTTTTAATTTTTGCGAGTTAACACGGCATAACGTGTATGTGGTTCAACGTTTTAATATTTCGTTTTACGCTTCGTACTAGATTTTGCGAGTTAACACAGCTCAACGTGCGTTTGTGGTTCAACATTTTTACGTCGTCTATCTTTTCTTGGTTTGACAAGTTTGTTACAACGAGCGGGGTCCTAAATCGACTTAATTATTATTTTCTAGGTTTTACGTTGCAGTCTAATTTATTCGCGTTAACACACCGTAACTTCAGTATTGGTTGTCGCTAGCGGTGGTGTGACATTGGTGCTATTCGTTACGGTTTTACGTCCCCGCCGCATTGCGGCGGGTGGTAAATCTAGTATACCATATAGACAGGCTTGTAACAAAAACAAAAATATGAACCCTTCTAGCTATTTTAAAGTTAACTGCTATCTTTTGAAAGCACAAAGAGCCATAAATAATTCTAAAACTTAACGATACAATAGGATACAATAAGATTGCCTATTAGTTTTAAATTTAAATGTATCTTGACAATACTCGTGGAGTTTAAAGAAAAGACATCATACATTCTAATATTGCCGATGCACCAAAGGTGAAAAGCCAACTATTTTCTTTGTATATGTTATCTTGTAATTTATACTTCTTGTATTTTGCGCTCAAACAAGAATTTGTTTTTGAATTATATCACATAACAACCTCAGAACAGTCCAATTCTTTTCTTGGTTACATTAGATTAATATATTCGAACTTTTATTTTTTTCAGATTGAAACCTCTAATCTATGTTAAGCGCACAACCAAACATGATATCATACGAACAATGTCTTTGATTCGATATATAAGCTAGAAGACATGCTAATATATATTTTTTTTCCAGTTTAACCTATTTTAATGTGGTTAGCCATTTAGTAGCCTGTACCTAGTAAATGACGACGAAGACAGATAATATATTATTACATGTTTCCAAATCCTGTTATAAAATGCTAAAACACATACAATACATTAATCAACGTAGGGCCGTTCCAACCTTTTTGAATCTCAAGACGAAATAAAATTTTGAGGCCCTTTTTCTTCTTTGATTGTTTTAAATGATACTCCTTTATCCGTGTTTAGAACCAAGTAAAGATGTAACACAACTATAACAGAGAGTGGTTAGCTTGGATAAGAAATCAAATAAATCTAAAACAATAAGTTTGCACTACTATTACCAGTTAGCATATTAATTTTCGTTAAAGTGATAGCCCTATTTTTTTGAAAGTCCTAGGCCCAAGCCTAAGTTACTTATACTATAAGTACGGCCCTGATCAATGAAATTAGAAAAGGGCTAAAACATAAAACAAATATAATAAAGTTATAAGATAATAAAAACTAGTACTTTTACCTCAGCCTGACGTGTGTTGCGGCGAGACCCCCAACACTGAACTTGCAGCGTCTTAATGCGTATAACTTATACCGAACGTAAAACATAGAAAAGAATAACTAAGTTGATTTAGGACTCACGCATTGTGACAAACCTATCAAACTGGAAAAAAGAGACGACGTAATTTAAAAACATTGAACCACACACACGTTGCGTCGTGTTAACTCGCAACATTTAGAACGAAACGTAAAACAAAAATTTACGTAAGATAAAAAGTATAGGAGACTAAAGTTAAAAGTACAAAGTTGCGAGGTTAGTTTGCAAAAGATGAAAGTTTTGGTGTTATAAATAAAAAACATATAGTTTTGGGTTAAAGTGTAAAATCAATTTTTATTTTGAAAACCTCCAAAAGCATGAGATACAAACCTCTATACACACATAGGTTGTAAATTTAGAGTATGTAAATTTGTCTATAGAAAATATTATGAGTTTATAATAATAATAACTAGTGTATTTGACCGCGCCTTGCGGCGGTACGATACCGTGAGCACTGTATCGGTATCGCTTTGGTTTGCTATAGTACTAGTACAATACATGCACTAAGTATAGAAGTCAACATGTGTTAAACATCGATCCAAAATGATAGAAGCGAACACTGGTACCGGCACCGATGATGTTCGAACGGTATCGACCGGTTCAGATCTCACGATACCGATATTTATATCCATTGGCGAAGCTTGCCCCCCCTCCAATTTTCCGAAACCGGGGGGGGGGGGGGGGGGGCGGAGACGTATATACCTAAAAAATTTCTATACGAAAATACTATTCATAACACTACGCATCGAAATATTCGGGGGGGGGGGGGGGCGGGCGCCCCCTCGGGCTATGCCTAAGTTGCGCCCCTGTTTATATCCCATCACGGATAGAGTTGTATAAATGAAAAATTATCGAAACCAAAAACAATAAAAGTGAGTATCGTCCTGGTACTAATGTTGTTCGGTACGATACGATGTAAGTTTATTGAAAGCGAAAACAATAAAATACATAATGGTACCGAAACTGATATTGTTCCTTCGGTTTTGGCACGGTTAACTACGGTAGCAGCAAAATATCCATTATTATACATGAAACCATAAAAATAGATACAAGTACCGTAACTCATCTTGTTCGGTTTGGTACGGTACGATAGCGATACGGTGTTAGTTTATCGAAAGCAAAAAAAATAATAATAAAACTAAATACCTGCATCGATACCGATGTTGTTCGGTTGTTTCAGCTCAGTCTGATACGATAGCGGCACAATATCCGTTTTCAATAAAAGTTATATCACAATGTTGAAAAAATTAAACATAGAACAAATAATAAATTATCATTCATCGTCCATTTTGGTTCGGTTTAATACGACAAAGACACGCTATCCATTTTTAATAAACCTTATATAGCAATGTTGAAAAATATATATAAACATAGTTACGAAGTAAGATTTTTTTTTAAAAAGTTAACGAAAAACTTATTAGAAAAAATTAAACTAAATAATGAATGAAGTTCATAAAAAATAAATACTAAAAACATAGAATAAGTAAATAAATAAAGGCTAAAAATAGAAAAAAAAAATAAACAAATACTTTAAAAGTATTAATCACTATTCATGAAGAGTTTATATTAATATGTACAATAATAATAACTAGGATTAACCCCCGCCGCGTTGCGGCTGGGGGCTTACAAATTGTTCAACTTACGAATTAGAAACAACATAGTTTCACACAAAATAGAAGCAAATTGTTCTGTTCTGAAATGTCTTTTTCCCACTTCATGACTCTCTAACCACTTCGCCAGCTTCTCCTAAAAACACCAATGTAACAACAATCATCAAGTTCACCAATCTTCACGTTATCTTAAAGGAATACATTTGGCATACGACTAAATCAACCCACTTCCTAGATTAAAAAACGCAAGACTGAACATGTGAAATTGTGATGCCACCCGTGATTTGTATAAATAAGCTGGACAACCAGAAGACAACAATTAATACCAGATGACGAATATCCACAGCCTTACTACTTTTAGCAAAACCCTATGTAAAAATATATTCGGTATGACAATAAATTATTTTTGTGGCTATTTGACTAAAGAAAACTTAATGTTAACCTATATTAAAGTAGCAATGCGGTTGCTCGAGCATAACCAGAACATAGCAATGTACTGTAACATGAAAATGAATGCTTAAAATATTTGACACTAAAATACTCATTACCTATGAGCTCATAACAAATAAAAAATAAGTAAACATACTTTTTAGTTTGGACTTCCCATTTCTAATTAACATTAATGGGTTGTTAAAATTAACACAGTTAAACTTAATAAAAGTATGAAATGATATAGCATACAAAATTAAATGTGGTTAAGTTGGATATTTAAATCAGAGCAAGACAGGGCCTCTACATCTCCATGAAGTATGTCCTAACTTTGTAGCATATAGCATGCTTCTTCTGTATCTATTAAAAAACCAACTTCCTTATCATTTAATTCAAAACAATACTTAATAACCTTGTATTTAGAGCATTTTTTAAATATATTTTAACAGGGAAGACTATACCTCTGTTTATGGCTTATCTCTAAATCGTTCCTCCTTGTCGCTCTCGTCACTAAAGTAACTTCTCTTTTTCCCTTTCTTCCTGCCTTCATCCAGAAGCACAACTCCATCACCCAACACCCTTTCATCACATTCACAAACACCTCCTCACCTATGCCCACACCTACCTGAAGCAAAATGTAATACTTGAAAAAGTAAGAAGTGCATACAAAGGCAAAGGCAGAAATCGGAAAGGCAAGATAAACGCACCTGAACTCTGCTAAACTGTCAGGAACATTTATCGCAAGATCCACACCATCACACACCCCATGAACCCTAAAAGTTGTCACGTCTGCTGTTTCATACAAAGCTACCATTCGTCTACTTGTGGTGGTTTCTCCACTGGTGTCGCTAGGTGGCGTATGCAACGTCCCTATGCTAACAAAATCAAAACAGATCATAAGCAAAACCATTTCATAAGAAACTGGACTCTTGATGATCAACAAATTAAATAAATATGAAATCCCAAATTGCAACCAACATACAATTATGCCTATGAACGTTATGATTTAGAAACAAATATAGTCTCCTACTTAACATACTAAAAATGTCAGTAAATCAGAACCGGTGGAACACCGATGCACCCAGGAATAGAACATACAGGTGAAATACGACTTACCGGAAAACTCGCTGAAACCCTAACTTCGCTGAAACGCAACTGAACCGTATTCAAAAAAATCCTGCCTTCGGATGAGAATCAGGTACGATAGGGGCTGAATAATCCGAATTACAATGTTCCTACACAAATGTAGGCAAGAATCCAAACCCATCTTTGAGCAATGCAGAAAAGGAATTCAAATGAATTACTTTTCAATCGACTGATTCGATAAAATCGAGGAGCAAGTCAATAGCGCATATACAATGGAATGAAAGCTTTGTTCTTACCTTTTCTCCTGAAATCTATGCGGTGTGGGTTCGTTGGAGCATTGTCGGAGTCTCGCCTGAAATTTTTAACACCGTAGTAGTGTTAATCAACACATCAATAGCCGATATATCTAATCGTTAAACAATCAAGTGAAAGTAAGGCTTACTGGAACAGTGGAACCGCAACGTCTCGTCGGAAATACAAATGCGTACCCTGTTAGCTTCCCCACCACGCCGATGTCGTAGCCGCGACGTTGCCTAGAATCACCCCGTTGGAAGAAAGCTTTCAGGCAATCAGGCGAGATTTGTGAGTTGTTTGTGTTGGGGAGACTTTCTGAGACTTTTCTTGGTTTTGAGGCAAACAAACAAAGTTTTTAAATCAAAATGAGTAAGATGAACATTTTTGTCAAGAAACAAATCTTGCCATTTTCATTTGGCTTGTTAACTCCATCTATTTTTCTCAGTTAAGTCAGGGGTGTTATCATATTTTATGCTAATTTAAAGGGCAATTCGGTCTTTTCCACTTTATATAAAAAGACCGAATACCATTGAAAAAGACAAAATTGCCCTTTAAGTTAAAAAAAAGACGAAAATACCCTTGACTTATCGGAGAAAAATAGATAGGGGTGATGTAAATGTTAAGCAAATATAAACTCACATTATTGACAAAAGTGCGGCAGTTTTTGTTTGAGTGCATATGTGGTTTCCAATCTGAGAGCGGGCACTTCAATTGTGATTCTTGGTGAACCCAGCTCTAAGGAGGATATCTTTTCAGTCAACATTTGTAGGAACCTGGGATGTGATTATAGAAAAAAATTCATGTTGAGATGGTAAGTAGATTAAATATATTAGATTGAATACAGTCTAAAATGTTGTGCATCAAAGATTAATATATTACAATGACAAAACAAACATGTATGAAATGAGTGTTTTATGAGAAGAACCTGATGGTCATCTACTTTACTCATCAAGTCAGAAAAAACAACATTTTTGGTACACTCTTCATAGGTGGTGTTAGAAGGTGTGATAAGAATTTTAAGTGAAGATGGAGAAGTTGCTCGGGAAAAGGGCAACGTATAATTGACCATGAGTAAATACTGGTTCAGGAAGATATATGTCAATTTTGTTAAGAGATTGACCTTGGCTTTTGTTAATAGTCATAGCATAACATATTTTCAACGGAAATTGTCTTCTTATAAACGAAAAAAGGTAAATCATTAGTCTTATGTACAAATTTAATTCTTTGGATATATACACGATTACCTATTGAAGTACCAGTTATTATGCGTGCTTCTATGATAGTCGGCAATAATTGAGATATTAACAATCGAGTACCATTGCATAGACCTAGCGTTTGATTTATGTTACGAATAAGCATGACATGTGTATTGACTTTTAAATCTAGTCGATGAGGGGGGATGCCAGGAAAACTTAGCTCGTTTAGATATTCTTGTGGATATAAGGCATCAGCATCTGTTGTGTTTTGCGCATATGGTACCATTGAATCATAACTGATATAAGATCTTGTTTCTCCAGGAGTTAGATTCAACACGATTTTGTTTATTTCATCGGTTGTTTCATTCTTTGGGCAAACAATGGCTCTATTTGATAAATTCTCAGCTGATGGATAATTAAGTATGAATTCATCATAGACAAAGTTGATAAGAGAACAGACGACATTTTCACCAGGTTCAAATAGAAAATTAGAAGGAATCTGAATGGTCCGTGTGTTCTGTGGATCTTGCACATCAGGATCTCCTACTAACCCATTCCCAATGTCTAGTAGCCATGAAGCGAAGTTGTTAGAATCTTGCATAGATGTTGGGTTTTGAGCATCACCTCTAACACGCATATTCTCGTTTAATTTATACACTTTGAAAAACTGCCATAAGTAGGACATTGGTAACGATGAGGCGATGATTTCTGATCGTGTGCTTCTGGGTTTCACTGGGAGTGTTTGACGAAAATCACCTCCAAGAAGTACAGACTTACCACCAAATGGACGTGTAGCATTGTCAAGAATGTCTTTCAATGTTCTATCAAGGCATTCAAAACACCGACGATCACTCATTGGCGCCTCATCCCAAATTATTATCGTCGTCTGTTTTAGAAGATCAGCAAGTTGAGTATTTTTTTTTATGAAACATGTCGACTGATCTGTTAACTCTATTGGTATGTGGAACCGGGAGTGAGCTGTCCTACCAAAGGGCAACAAAAGAGAGGCAATTCCTGAGGCAGCAACTGCAAGCACAATTTTGCCAATAGACCTAAAGTAGGATATTATTGTATTCCACAAGAAAGTTTTTCCCGTTCCGCCATGGCCGTAAACAAATAACAGCACCTGAGTTTCACTGGTGTGTGGATGTATCGCAGCATTATAGACACGTAATTGATCTGCATTGAGGGATGCGTGCATTTGAGAGTGTTGAGCAGCTAAAGCTAGTCTGTCATAACTTGTTTCTTCCATTAGAAGTCGGTTTCTCAATGTTGCAAGGACAGCCTCAGATGGCATGGGAAGACCAAAATTCTTAAGTGACTTTGATGGAGTAGCAGACCTTAGCAGCTTTTCAATTTCCAACAATACTTGCTGTTGTAAATCGAAGTCATTTACAAATAAATTGGTATTTCGAGAAGAACCATTAATTGACAGACGTATGTCATCAGACATCTTTTCCCATTCAGTTTCCCATAAAAGTAGAGGTTTATTTACCTCGCAAAACAAAAGCATATGAACAAAAAGTGATCTTAATTCAGACGATGTGGCCCAAGTAGAAGCATAAATAAAGGCTGTTTGCCATTCTCTATCATCACCTATTAAACCCAGTGCCTCACATGCATCTCGAAAAGTTGCGTGTGTAGTGTTTAAAACTGTGCGTATGTCTACAAACGACTTACAACCTCTTTGATGACATAGCAACATGCGTAGATAAAATAACTCCCCTGAAGTGGGATGAACATACGTAAGACGTCCTATTGCTGGAGTACGTAGTTGTATTCGACGAATCCATACTTTCCCAGATACATCCCAGCGATATTTGGAAGGGTATTCAGTGTAGGTCAGATTTCGTCCTTCTGATT
Organism: Helianthus tuberosus; assembly: GCA_030545235.1. Lineage (NCBI taxonomy): Eukaryota > Viridiplantae > Streptophyta > Magnoliopsida > Asterales > Asteraceae > Helianthus > Helianthus tuberosus. Next base: position 154,695,060 of record CM060351.1, read on the forward strand.
CTGTTTCTGAGTTGTTGTTAGACAACCACTCGGTTAAAGTCGTCTTCCTGAAAGACGGGTTGTTGATAATGGACTGTAATTTGCTATTGTCTCTGAAAGTGACGTTTTGCATTCCCTCCAAGTGGACTGCTAGTATTTGCATAGCAGGATTGCGTTCATGAATTGCGAAGTTCAAAATTCTCCATGCCGCCTCGTGTGGGCAAATAAATCTTTCGTCTACAAAATTTTTAATCTCATCAACCGACGAATGACCATTTGTGGATGTAGATGTTGAATCATGTTCGGCTTGCTGAATTGCAAATCTAACACGATCTGCTCCTTTTGATATGTATTTGAATAAGTACTTAATCATCATGTTCCATCCACAGTATTCTACATTTATATGGGCGTTGAAACGGCTAGACAAACGTTTGTTATAAGGGACAACATAACCATTGTCAATTTGAATACCATTCCTCAACACATGATGGACATTCGGTGATCGTTTATAATGAACATATCCTTCCTTGTCAAACCAGGTGACAATTTCGAAGTTTTTCCGAAAACTTTTGGAACATTTACCATCACGCATACACGGAGCCTTTGGATTGAGCAATCCACATGGGCCGTGAACCATACACTCTGTAACAGTTTTATATAAAGAAGATTCTGTGTCAGGGTCTGGAAACTCAGCAGTAACATAGGGGTCAACTTCTGAGGCATCCTGTATTCTGAAAGGAGCGGTTACCCAGAGTAAGGTGTGGCAGTGTGGTAGACCTCTCTTTTGAAATTCAATAGTATACAGGTCTGAGGAAGAATTAATAAAACAAATTGTTAGGCACATAAGTGAACAAAGTGAAGACAAATAAATAACAAAGGAAAAGAAATACTAACATGCCGCAACGTCACCAAACGTTTTATCCTCCTTCATAAACTTAATAAACTCCTGAACTTTCATTTGGAAAACGCGTGCTACAATATCAGGACGATCTTCAGAATGCGTGCAACCAATGGCAATAAAGTGTCTAACGATTTCGGGCCATTTAACATTGCATGTGAATGTAATGAAGTATTGGGGATTACCAAAGACCCTGCATATTGCTAGGGCATCCTGATAATGCTTATACATATACCGTGGCCCCCCTGTGAACGAAGATGGCAAAAAGATCCGCTTGCCTATATTGTGGCAATTTGTATCACCTCTAGAAAGAGCATCATAGAGACCAGAGACATACTCTGAACGGAACAAATCTTGGTTGGCATTTATGTATTCCAACCTACTCTGTTCTATACATATATATGCGTCCACTAAATACTGTTGAAATAATCGACCACCTTTTAGCAAAAGAGAGTAGACATTTTGACGGTCATGAAGTTGATAACTGTAGTACATGTTGATAGTCATTTTTTTGTTTTGTGAATGACCAGCCATATGCAATCGAAGGCTTGGAGACCAACCTTGCTCAGCAAAAGGGAAAAGCAGAGGATATTGCAAAGGCATGTAAGATGGATGAAGTTTGCTTACTCTTTGAGGAGTGCCATCCTTCTTGTGAAGAACAATATCATAATTGCTAATATTTGAATCATCAGCACGTACGATGCCACCTAATGTACCAGGTGCAGGAGGTTCATATCTTCGATCGGGAACATTGTTATAAAGACGGATACTGAAGTCAGTGGCATTTCCGTTACCACACAATTCAATAGAATTCTTAAAAAGGCGAGCATATTCATTGCAAGAATGAAGCGTTTCACTTAGATCACTTACAATTGCAGATGAAAGATTCTGGCCGCTTGCGTTAGTAAAGAAGCGAAGCCTATTTGAAATTTCATTTGCTGTATCGTAAATATACATTTGAAGAAAACGGGGTTTCTCGTTTGATGGAGGACATAAAGATCCAATCCAATGCGAAACCTGTCCTGAAACTTTAAAGACATAGGGACCACGACCATCGTTAATGGTATCATCAATGTCTGCTCCAAACGATGTCATGGAAAACATATTATTGTATGCTCTAATATTTTCCATGAAATGAGAATTTTCAAAAAGTTGCCTGATGACAATTGGCGGATTAAGAGGAAATGGCAGCCTTACACAACCCGATTTACAACATTGATTATACCGTGGCCGTTCACTACGGGAAGCATATAAAACTCTTTCTCCAAACCAGAACATTGCACTACAGAACTCACATACGAAACGGCAGTCCCCAGAATCTAAATAGACAGGAAGTGGCCTCCAAATCAGCGAGGATGCGGCAGAGTTGTCACCAATAACTGATTGCATAAGTTGCGACATTCTACGGGATGGGCGAACACGTGAAGATTCACCAACTTCGTACACACTATCGCTCAATGGACGTTTACCACGCGACCGTTGTGGTGACATCTCATAAAACACTAAAGAATACGTAAGTAGTAAACATTCATATATGATCAGTCAGTTATAAAAACAACCGTAAACATGAAACTAATAGCGGTATGTGACATTTTAACAAATATACTGCTTACTAAATTAAAATATTACCGAAAGTAAACAACCACGGACCGGGAAGCAATTGTCTTTTGTAACCTGTAATATACAACCGACAATCTTTTTAGAGAGGCTGATTAAAGAGTTGCTAAAACAAATTGTACATTGCAATTTTCATGAGCCCTTCAAAGAGAATTAAAACTACCTTCATGCTATATGTTTGGAGAGAACAACGATTAAAGAATACCATGAAGCATGTGTGTGGCCTTCTATGGCTCCTATCTTCAATTGCGATGACAGAACCTGATTCCATGAAAGTCGAAACCCAAGTCAAAATTAACCTACCACAGTCAGTCAGTGTATTATATATAACAGATATAAAATTAACAGTTACCAAACAAATGCAAATACTAATTATTACTTCAATCTTTAATGTACTTTTACTTGTTTAACAAAACTTTAATGAAACAGATGATACTAATCAAAACTCTAAACACAACACTACAAATTTAACAAAACCTCAGGAACTTTTTAAGAGAAGCAGGAAATTAATAATTTAACATATTAAAAAAACAAAACCCTATAAAGCCTAGATAAAGTATATAGCATCGGACCAAAATAGCCATGCGTGTGACCAGCATAAATGGGTCCCCAAAGAATTTCTTAACATGTTAAACTTAAAAAATTGCAAGGCAAAGACCATACAACTTAAAAAAAAACATTAATGAGTATAAAGCATAAACAGTTCTTTTTTTTTTTATCAGGGAAATCAACTTTTAAACCCACTAATCATTACGTTAACGACATTAATACAAAGGTTGCAAATGAGGACATTTCACAAAAAAAATCAGGAGAAGCACTGACTGTTGGTAACTCAAACCAAAACGGTTCGATTCGAAACGGTACAGGTCAAAATGGTTTGTGTCGGAACGGTTCGATTCGAAACGGTACAGGTCGAAATGGTTCGCGTCGAAACGGTACAACCTCATACATGCGCACATTCACATAATCTCAATGAATCACTTCACTTGATGGCTTGATGTGTTTGTGTCATCGCATCGTGAGCGTCACGCATTATGCGTGCACTTTAAACCTACCTAGGTGATAGTCAATGGTTAGTTTTGTCATTTGTCCTCTATAACTTATTAGCACATGTTTTTAATGATTAAAAATAAATCAGTTCCTAAACAGTTTCTCTATTTCTATGTTCACTTCCATGGGCCACATATTTTTTCCTACTTGAGTTCTTTAAGTGGGAAAAAGTAGTTCTTTAACTGGGAAAAATTCTACCTAGAAAATCTACAACTACCTACTTGAGTTCTTTAACTGGGTAAAATTCTAGCTAGAAAATCTACAACTACAATGAACAATTGTTTTTCTAAAACAACTATTACTTAAAAGTTTAGTTTCTTAAACTACTTTTTCTATAAATTGTAGAACCAGGTTCAGTGTTTTCTATGAAAGCCTTATCATGACTCATGAGTAACTTATTGCATGAATTAAAGCTCATATGCCATGATTTTCCAATTGGTTTACTGTATTTACAGATTCAATGCATGCATCAGACTTTATTAAAGTGAAGCTACAACACAAATTTGTGTTGTTTCAGGTTGAGAATCATATGAGGGAAGGTGGATGCATTCTTTCCCAAAATTCATGATTCCCCTAAGAGTAAACCCAATTTAGTAAATTACAGATGGCCTAAATTTAAATTTTGTGAACAAAAACACTAACATTGAAACAACTAAGAAACTGGTAATTAGAGCTTCGATATAGTAACCTGGGTTGGAATCGGTAGGCCGATTGAATCAGCGAACGGTGGAAGGAATCGGTAGGCCGATTGAATCAGTGAACGGTGGAGATATAATAACCTGCTTTGGGATCGGTAGACCGCTTGAATCAGCGAACGGGACAGGGTAATCAACGATTCGGTAGTGGCGGTGGTGCGCACGCTCTCTTCTGTTCTGGAGAGTACGAAGTGGGGAACAGAGGGCCAAATCAGACTGTGGGTAACCTAATTGCATGAGGTTTGAAGTTACAAAAATACCCTCTAGTACTGTAGCAAACACTTGTTGTAAATTGATATATATAATAATAATAATACAACAACAATGATAATAACTAGGGTTAAAGGTACGCTCGCGCTTTGCGACGGGCAACAATTTTTCCATATTCCTGTGTGTGTTGTGACGGTAATTCAATCGGTATTAATTCGTTATAGTATCGACACATGTTATAAATGTAAAATGATATACTTCATTAAAATATTATATTTTGTTACCGTTTAAATATAAAATGATTAGCTATATAATTATGTTTATAATATCTGTTAAAATAAATGAACATAATAATTTTTTTCTAATCAATGCATAAATATAAAAAACAAATAAACATATGATTAGTTTTACAGAATATTTATACAGAAATCATAAAATTAATTTATTCGTTAGTAGGTGTGGGCTACATTTATCCACCAGCCCAAATAATGCTATTGGGTCATCTTCTAGAAATCACTTTTTAAATACTTGTACTCAAAGCAAAGAAAGTTATACGTTATTGTTAAAGTTCTTTATATTTATTTAGAGATAATAATAATAATAATTTAAACATAGAAATTCAAGATTGACTAAGATCAACTTCAATAGTGTTTGGTAGAAGAAATTTGTGGCCGACGTGGTAGAGAGAGGGAAGGGAAGAACGCAGGTCTGACGTAACGAGGAGAAAAAGAAAGTAAAATCCGTCTGGAAGAACGTCCTCAAGCGAGGACTTTGAGGGGGGTGGACGTGACAAAGGCCGCTCATGGACAGAGGTTGATTAGGCTGTTGTGGATGTGGGCATTCCTTCCTTAAAGACGATAACAAATAAGGTGTGATGAAATTAAATTAAATTTACTATGCAAAGAGGGGTTAAGTTATTCTACAAAGGCTTCTAATAATAAGAAGTGTACAAAGATACAATGGATCGTACAAGATGACACAATGTCGAGCAAAATATAACACGGTGCCGAAAAATATAACACAATGTCGTCGAGGAAAAATGACACGATGTGTCGCAAAAAAGACATAATGACACAAATATAGAAAAGAAACAATGATAATAAACAAAAATTCTAAAATCTACAAACTATAAATCCAAAAGTGAAACCTAAAATCTCACATCATAGAGTTCGATGAGATGGTTCGAATGTCGCTTGAATGAGGTCAATCGAATTCCGTTTGATACTATAACAACCCTCCTAGAACCCTTAAACATGACCTTAAACGTTCCTTATATACCCCGTATGTGAGAAACGAGCCCGAAATACCCTTATACTTATAAAAATCAAGAAAACAATGTACACAAGGGTCTCGTAGGCCGCGACCAGGTACCCTCTGTCTTTCGCGGGGCGCGAGCCCAGTTGCTTGCATGGCACCCCTTGCACCACGTGTCCGGTGATGTGTCGAAGCTAGCCCCTTGACTCGACAAGCCTATGACCGCCCTTAATGCCCTCGTGGGTCGCGACTCAGGTAGAGGTGGCTTGCGCGGGCCGCGAGCCGCCCTCGGCCAGCCCTAAAATAGAGGCTTCAGCCTCATTCAGTCGCCGTTCAGTTCTTTTCTTTCCTCTGAAATTCTAAAGCTATTATACTCGGGATTTAATACCTCTATAAAGCGAAGCTCTTCCTCGTTGTAAGTATTATAACCATGTTGTTACCCTACACGATCGATCTAGGGCTCCGAAACGCATGTCAAGGCTCTGCCTGACTCAGTTGTTGGAGTTCTGTCTCGTGTTACACCCGATTGATCTAGGACTCCGTAATGCATGTCAAGGCTCTGCCTGACTCAGTCATTGGAGTTCTGTCTCGAGTTGTACGATTAATGTGATTTGGGTTATTTTACTAACACGTGTGCATTGTTTAATTTTAATAGATAATAACCAGGAGATACACTAGGAAGCCTTAGTTTTACCTAAGTGATCAATGTGAGTTCATTCTTTTTTTCTCACCGTTTGTGAGTACATTCTTTTTGTGAGTCAAAATGCCTTACCAAAACCTCGATTGTTTTAAATTACACTTGACAGTAATTGGGTATTTGTAATTTCACAATTACTACCGGTATGTTGGGGTTTTGTATACATTACTTGAAACTCGTTACTATTGGAATAGTAGCAAGACCACAAGTCAGGATTGACAATACCAGAAAAGGGGTAATTGGATAGATATAAGAAAATGTAATTGCGGGTGCCCTTAATACTGTAAAGTTGTAAAGATGTGAAGTCATAAAACTGTTTTGATTAAACTGGGATGCACTCACCAGTATTTCTTGCTGATAAAATCTTTTTAAAGCGCGTTTCAGGTAACTTAATGTGAAACTATTAGAAGCCAGGTGGAGAGCACTGAAGGCTTGGAAAAGTGGCTATAAAAGTTACCTAGATAAAAAAGAGTTTTGTCTTTTAATAAACTAGGGGTTATCCCTATAAATAGTTGTAATGAAAACTTGAGTTTTATCCCATTTGTTTATTATACAAACTTTGCTGTTTCAAACTCTGATAAAATATTTCCTAACTACGGTCCTGATGAAATTTTTCCGCTGCCAAATTTATAAACACCGATACCACCAGCTCTGAGATCTCGCGGCACCCGCTCCCGGGCAGGGGTCGGGGGCTGCGACAGAAGGTGGTATCAGAGCTGCAGCCACTGGTTTAAGCCAATGAAGTGTTCTGCTGACACTTAAATTCTGTGTTAGGAAATAATTTATTTGATTATGTGTAAATATTGTTTTTTACAGTATGAGTGAGCAAGGTATATCCGACGCTTATCGTCAATTAGCTAGTTACCTAAAAGATAAAGGAACCTCATCTCAACCAGATCCCTCAGGATACTCAGCTGATACTGAGGAAGGAATATTTATTTTTAAGGCACAGTCTGAGGAACCGTTTACAACTAAAAAGAGAGGTTGGTTTAATCGAGGAGCTCATGAGAGGAGGAAGAGGATGAAGAAATTACAACAAAGAGCGATAGTCAGAGCAAATAGGGAAGTGAATGCACAAACTCAGGAAACAGTCAATAGACCACCTTGAGAAGATGAACTAGATAGACAATTGGCAGATTTCCATATGTTAGCCACTACAACAGTAAACTCTAACCAAATAGCTGAACCACAACTGTTACCTTTATTCACAGATCAACAAATGCTAGAACCCAACTAGGAAAACCAATTTCCGATACATGCATTCGACCCTAACGCCTTACCTAGAATCCCAACCCCAATCTTTCTAGAATATGATCCATGGTTAGATGACAATAGGTCATACTCAGCCCTATATACTCCCGAAGAACCAATGCCAGAACCACCGTTAAAACCACCAATGAGTAGAGAATGTGTGCAGGAACTCCGTCAGTGTGGAGAAAGTTTAGTGGATGAATGAAATAGAATTCAACAGATAGGGGAGAAACTAGTTTGGAAATATGATGAGAATGAGATGAAGTACTGGATACATGATACCTAGAATAATACCTAGATATATGTGTAACTTAGTATTTTGATAAAAAAAAGAGACTAAAATAGATATCAATGCATAACTACTAGTGTGTTTAAATTCCAGTTGTAGTTTTAATTGACACACACACATATATATATAGGTAAAGAGTAAAATACAAATGCGCTTATCGTACGATACGTACGCGATCATCCCAGCCGTTCGATCAGGTGCAGATCTGGTGCGAATTCAATACATATCGCATGTGAAAAAATGGTTAGCATGGGGTAGTGTGAAAAATGGCATGGGGTGTGTAGATGGACAAAATCGCATGTGGAAGATTTGAATATCGCATGTGAAAAAATGGCATGGGGTAATGTGAAAAATGGCATGGGGTGTGTAGAATCGCATGTGGAAGATTGAATATCGAATGTGAAAAAATGGCTAGCATGGGGTAATGTGAAAAATAGCATGGGGTGTGTGGAATCGCATGTGGAAAATTGAATATCGCATGTGAAAAAATGGCATGGGGTAATGTGAAAAATGGCATGGGGTGTGTAGAATCGTATGTGGAAAATTGAATATCGCATGTGAAAAAATGGCATGGGGTAATGTGAAAAATGGCATGGGGTGTGTAGAATCGCATGTGGAAAATTGAATATCGCATGTGAAAAAATGGCTAGCATGGGGTAATGTGAAAAATGGCATGGGGTGTGTAGAATCGCATGTGGAAAATTGAATATCGCATGTGAAAAATCTCTGTGTGTGTTACTGTTCATCTTCTTCGATTGTTGGTCGATCATTGTCAGTCTTCTTCCGTTTGACCCTTACAACTCCCAAATTAGTAGTTCTTATTATCGATATCGCACTAAAAGGAACGAAGGGAGGTTGGGGAAGAAGATTTTAAGGTTTTTGAATTTGATTTAGGGTTTGATTTTGAACTATCATCGGTCAATTACCGAGATTTATGACCTCGCAATGACGTTTTCAACCTTCCTGGTATGATTTAGATATATTAAAATGATTAATTTAATCATTTAAATTAGTTTCGCCCGCGTTTGATCGATTGAAGATCGTACGGCTGAGGGCATCGCGTACATAATGTAGGATAAGAGGTATTGTACGTTAACCGGCCTCTATATATATATATATGAAAAGAGTAAAAGTCGCAATGTTCAACATTTTTGATCAATCTGTTGGTGTGATTGTGTATAAATATTTGTACTAAATTTTATTCTGTGATAATTAATACCTGATAAATGTTTCCGATTCAGATGGACAACGAATTAAATCAGGAAAACCAGAATAATAACGGAAACCAAATAGATAACAATGCCATCTAACATATACTAGCACAAGGAATTATATATGCTATGCCATATATTATCAAGACTGTTAAGGAAGCAGAAAATAAATCTATAACAGGAAGTACACGACAACACACTGAACCAAGTCACAGTGTGAACGAAAATCATAGACCCCTTATCCAAGCTCCAATTCCTAAAAGAAGAAGAACCGCCTCTTACGGTTGTTCTCATAAAGAATTCTTGGCCTGCAAACCAATAGAATTCTCAGGCTATGAAGGAGCCATTTCAGCTTTACGTTGGATAGAAAAGACAGAAGCCGTCATAAAAATAAGTAAATGTGCAGATGAAGATAAAATTATGTTTGCTTCTAATCTTTTCAAAAATGCAGCTCTAGAATGGTGGAATATTATTCTCCAGTCTAGAGGAAGTGACATAGTTTATAATATGGAATGGACTAACTTTAAAGAGATAGTCGAAAGAAAATTATGTCCTCCTCATGAAAAGGAACAAATCGTCAATAAGTTCCTAAATCATAAAATGACTGGAATAGACTGCAAAGGTTACACTACTATATTCTTCGAATATGCTAGGATAGTGCCAACCTTATCCTCACCTGAGCCAGTGTTAATCTCCCGTTATGTTTGGGGATTAATTAGTGAGATTAGACACGTAGTCAAGGCAGCTAGACCGCAAACTATAGAAGAAGCAGTAGAACTAGTCAATACCCTGACTGGTGAATTGGTACGCACACAAGAGGAAAACCAGAGAAAGATCTTAGCTCAAAAGGCTTACCCAGGAATTCCGCTACGGTAATTCCAACAGTGGAAAAGGAACATGTTCTTCCTCTGTACCTTACTGCAAGACTTGTAAAAAGAAGATTATGGAAGGTGTGCAAGGTTTTGCAATTTTTGCAAGAAACCCGGACATAAGGAAGAAGAATGTCGATCGAAACCTAGCAATAGGATATGCTTTAATTGTGGAGAAACTGGGCACATAAAACTGAACTGTCCAAAACTAACTCTAGCAACAACTAACAAAACAAAGACAGTTGAAGGACCCAAGAAAAATGCCAGAGCATTTGTTCTTACAGCTGAGGAAGCCAAGATGATTCCGGATGTGATTGTCGGTACGTTGTTAGTTAATAATATATTTGCCAAAGTATTATTTGACTCTGGTGCAAACCAAAGTTTTATCAATACTTCTTTCTACAAACTTCTCAATCAACCCTTAACCAAACTTCAACAAGATTGTCTGGTAGAGACAGAAAACGGAGAATCCATTAAGATTAGTGAGATCTTGCAGGGAGCAAGAATAGAAATCCTGAACCATCATTTCTTTGCTAATCTTTATCCAATGAATCTAGCCGGATTCGATGTTGTATTAGGAATGGATTGATTAGTAGCCAATCGTGCCAATATTTTATATGATCAAAAGTCAGTACAAGTAAGTACACCAAGTAGTAAAAAGATTACAATTAAAGGAGATAAGCCAACTAGGTCGACAAAATTCATCTCTGTGATAAAAACTGCAAGTTGTGAAAGGAAAGGAGGAACAGTGTATATGATTTCCATAATCATTAACACTAAAGGAAAAGAATTAAAAGATATTCCTGTAGTATCTAAATTCTCAGACATTTTTCCAGAAGAGTTACCTGGATTACCGCCTGATAGAGAGGTTGAATTTAGAATTCACCTAATACCAGGGACAACACCAATTGTCAAAGCACCATACCGTTTAGCACCAACGGAGATGCAGGAACTGTAGAAACATATGGACGAATTACTCGACAAAGGTTTTATCCACCCTAGTTCATCACCATGGGGAGCACCGGTGTTATTTGTTAAAAAGAATGACAGATCAATGCGTACGTGCATCGATTACCGGGAATTAAACAAGGTTACAATTAAGAATCGGTACCCACTACCGAGAATCGATGATCTGTTCGATCAACTTCAAGGAGCTCAATTCTTTTCTAAAATCGATCTACGCTCAGGATATCATCAACTGAAAGTACAGGAAGAGGACATTCCTAAAACTGCTTTCAGGACAAGATACGGTCATTATGAATTTACTGTCATGCCATTTGGTTTAACCAATGCCCCGGCCGCATTTATGGAAATGATGAACAGGATATGTAAACCATACCTGGATAAGTTCATAATTGTTTTTATAGATGATATTCTCATTTACTCTAAGAGTAAAGAGGAACATGCAGCGCATCTACACACACTTCTAACATTATTGAGAAAAGAGAAGCTTTATGCTAAATTCTCAAAATGTGAATTTTGGTTACAAGAAGTGCAATTCCTTGGACATCTGGTTAATCATGAAGGAATTCATGTGGATCCCACAAAGATCGAGGCAATTACCAAATGGAAAGTCCCTGAATCACCAACGGAAGTAAGAAGTTTTCTTGGACTGGCAGGATATTATAGACGGTTTATTCAAGATTTCTCTAGAATAACCATTCCATTAACCAAACTGACCTGCAAATCAGTTAAGTTTGAATGGGGATCAAAACAAGAAGAAGCTTTTATGATTCTTAAGCAAAGGTTAACCAACGCACCCATACTCGCATTACCAGAAGGAACTGAAGACTTTATAGTCTATTGTGATGCGTCTAAGTTAGGATATGGATGTATGTTGATGCAACATCAAAAGGTTATAGCTTATGCCTCTAGACAACTTAAGAAACATGAAGAGAATTACACAACCCATGATCTAGAGTTAGGAGCCATAGTTTTTGCCCTTAAGATTTGGAGACACTATTTATATGGAAGTAAATTTGTGCTCTTCACCGATAATAAGAGTTTAAGATATATTTTTGGGCAAAAGGAATTGAATATGAGACAGAGACGCTGGATGGAAATTCTTAGTGATTATGATTGTGATATCCAGTATCATGCTAGAAAAGCTAATGTCGTAGCTGATGCTTTAATTCGAAAATTTCATGAAAAGCCAAAACGAGTACGCTCTCTCAGATTAAATCTGCAGATAGATTTAAATGAACAAATTAGAGAGGTATAGGAAACAACATTCAAGGACGATGTTGAAGGTTTAAAAGGTATGATTAAGGAATTAGAACAAGGAACATATGGAATTTGGAGATTCCATAAGAAAAGGATGTGGATACCTAAACAAGGAAATTTACGCCACAGAATTCCAGAAGAAGCCCATAAGTCTAAATATACGATACATCCCGGAAGTGATAAATTGTATCAAGATCTAAGAAAGAATTTTTGGTGGATAGGAATGAAGAAGGATATAGCAAACCATGTTGCTAAATGTCTGACATGTTCACAAGTTAAAGCTGAACATTAGAAACCCTCAGGGTTATTGCAGCAATTAGAAATGCCAATATGGAAATGGGAATTGATAACAATGGACTTTGTTACCAAATTACCCAAGACAAGAAAAGGAAATGATACAATCTGGGTGATTGTTGACAGATTCACCAAATCTGCTCATTTCTTACCAATGAAGGAAACTTTCAGTATGGAACAGTTAGCCAAGTTATATGTAAATGAAATAGTTTCATTACATGGAATTCCTTTATCTATCGTATCTGATAGAGATAGTCGTTTTACTTCTCATTTTTGGACAAGTTTCCAAAAAGCAATGGGAACCAGCATTAATGTTATCATACTAGCATTAATGTTGCACCATTTGAAGCACTTTATGGACGAAAGTGCCAAACTCCAGTCTGTTGGGCAGAAATTGGAGAAAATCAACTATCTGGACCAGAGATAGTACAAGAAAAAACGGATAAGATAATCCAGGTCAAGGATAGACTAAAAGCAGCACGAGATCGTCAAAAGAGTTATGCCAAAATAAGATCGGAGTGTCACGTTCCGGTCAAAGATAAGATTTATAAGCCCTATTTACCCTTAACAAATAGCTTGTGATAGCGAGGGGTCGAACCACGAAGAGTATGTGGTTTGTGAGTGGATTCGATTGAATTATAAAAAGGTGTCACAATTATGAAGCTTGCTATGATATTTTAGTATTTTTGTTTTGTTGAAAGATGTGAATTTAAACTAATGGAATTGATTTAATTGATTAACAACTAACAATTAACAATTGCAAGAAATATTGATTAATAAACAATAATAAGAAAGAGGGTTCACACCCGGTTTCGGTAATTGCGAACCTAGGGTTTCTACAAGTTTTAGACTCAACTCAATTGTATACGATTAGCGAATTTAGTGTACCGTGACTTAGGTGCCAATAACTATTAACGTTTCGAAAAACGGACAAGAATTCACTTTGTAATCAACACAAGTAAAACCTAACCAAGACAATGCATAACTACACATAACCATTTCGCAAAGTCATAACTTTTAACATCGTTCGACAATTTACGAATACGAAACAAATGTAAACTATTGTCAATGGTTTCAAAAATCAAACACAATTTGTCACAAAGTTGAATCAAGAATAATTCAAAACCCTAAATTTAACAACTACCTACACTGGGGTGAAACCAAGGTGATTAGCTGCTCATGGTTGAGGAAACTTGATCACCGGATGCTTGAAACATGAATTGGACCATCTTGAAGCTTGAATAATAGAGAATTGGTGGATGTTGAGGGTTTTGGTGATAGATGATAGTAATGGAATGAGGTATGGAGAATTAGGGTTTAAGATGAATTGGGGATTGTGTATGATGATGATGATGTTCTTGATTCGGGTGACGTTGTAGATGGTACTCTCGAATGGTGATGATTAGTGATTCAATAATAGGCTCCAAGAATGATTCAAAACTCTAAAAACAATGTAACTCCCGTCTTACATGCCCCTTGAACCAATAAGAATCGAGCTTAACCCAAAAATCCAAAAATTCACGTTCTGAGAAACTACTGCCCGTCGCCGATGGGCCTGACCCCGTCGCCGACGGGTTCGCCTGATGTCTTTTTCTGCCGACGCTCTAATCACCTGGATACGGGAGACTTTGGCCTACGGGCGATTTTAGAGGGCGTCGCCGACGGCCTGGGACCCGTCGGCGACGGGCTCTCCGTCTCCGTTTCTCCAAATTTCACTTCTCGCACTCCCGGTTGATCCGTAACGCGTCCCGGTGCTCCGGTTTTCAACCCAATGACTCATAAAGCTCCAGAATAGCTCCTTAAACTCCATCAAACCTGCAAAACACATTTTTGATTAAAAGTAGGCTATCCAAAATTAAAACTTATGTAAAAACATCAAGTTATGCAATAACAAACACCGGTTTTCAACCACGTATCACATCCCCACACTTGTCTTTTGCTTTCCCTCAAGCAAATCTGTTTTTCACTTTCGCGTGGGTCGAACAACGAATACACTTCCCATTCCCGAGACGAAGGTTAAGGTCTATTGTCATACAAAAGTTCAAACTCTTTACAATTTTCACATATTTACCGGTCAAGTGAACAATCACATATAATAATGGTTATCCAAGATTAACTCGCCCGTAAAACTAACAAGTCATACATATCCCTCACAATGTTCTCTCCACTCGGCTTAAAAATTGGCTAATGTGTATAATGTATTAGCACTTCAACAATTAATCACTCAACACCGATTAGAACACGTACCCGCATAGGCTTGCAACTCAATCATTCTCCACCACCGATCACGAATACTAAGCACAAGTCATAAGGTCTTTTTAAGGGTTGTAACGGGGCTAGGCTAAGGGTAGGAAATAGGATATTTAAAGTAGCTAAGGTGATGAAAATTTGATTTTTATTACAACACAACTATTCTAAACTCAAGTAAACTATAAACATCAACTATAAGGCAATGTTCGCCTTTTATTCAACAACTAGAGACACATATTTTTGTTCTTTTCTCAATGATTTTCTATTCTTTTTCGTACATTTTCTGATTTTTCTCCCTTTTTTTTTGCAAACAAACAAATACACGATACAAACTTTGCTACTATAATCGAATTTCCATCACACGGGTTTAAAAGGAAAAGGTTTACGGTTATGGGCTAAAGGATAGTCAAATGAAAGGATTAGGCTCAAAATTGGCTACTAGGGGATAACTTTTGGGTAAGGATATAAAAATGGTGTAAAAGAAAAAGGTTTACCTAATGCCTTAATCATTCTCGTGCTTGTATTCGGTCTATGGTCTCGAACGTATCAAAAGTTGCAAGTTCTACAATACGCGACTAATGGTCCACTCAAACAAAGAAACATGTATATGTAAATCTATGATATAAAAGTGGCTCAAAACCTCACGTATAAGGGTATGGTATGTGATATGCATAAAATGCTAGTTCCTTAGGTGAATTATTCCCAAATAACCACCCGCTAAATACCCATCATGCTATTAATTTGAACTTGACCATGACAAAAGACCAAATGGGTTGTGTCATCCCTCGTTGACTTAGTTACTTGTGCTTTTAAGATCGCTTTTGAAACAAGAAATTTTTGAAATTTTCCCCCATCCCCACACTTGAGGTAAACATTGTCCTCAATGTGTAGTGTTTTAAATGAACGGGTCAAAATCGAAAACTTTTACTACTCCCTCATCCCCACACTTGAGGTAAACATTGTACTCAATGTGTAAGAACTAGAGTTTTTAAAACGCACAACAAGGGATGTGACACGACTACCCTTCCCAAAATTTCACCCCGGAAAAATAAAATACAAAATTCAATCCACTTATTACTAAACTAAGAATCAAGGTAAAAAGGAAACGCATGCACCTGATTTTTGTCGCTTGATGCCCATATCTTCTTCTTCTCTTCATAAAAACGGTTGTCCCGCGAACGTGTTGTACCTACAAATCTTAACCCTTGTGTAGAAGCATGCTTCTCACAACCATTGAAATTTGTTAGGTGATTAGTTCTACCATTTTTATGAAAGTGTTACCAAATCATGCGTTAAATTACCTTGATTTTTGTGGAAAAATAATTTACAACAATAAGAATCCTAACTCACTTTCGTAGGAATCACAGTTGCATTTAGCTTATGCAACAAGCCCTTTTAAACCCCCCCAATAGCTTGGGAGGACGAGAGGTCTCGTGAGGGTTATATAGTGAACACAACCACAACGTTCATTTAACTAGGCAAGAAAAATAAATAATAACGAAAAAGAAATAAAGAAAACTAAAATATACAACAACAACAACAACACAAAACATACCTTGCCCTCACCCTTGATATCTTTCATTGGGATCAACTGGCGGGTTTGGCTGATATGGATAACCAGTGAGGGCCTCAAACATCTCCCTGTAGTTATCAAGTGGGCTCGGCTCTCCTTGAGGTGGTGGCTGATAGGGTATCAGAATGAAGCTGGAGCCTACGGCCTCGTGCCAGTGAGGAGATGGATCAGATGGGCCTCATGGAATGGGAAGGTTAGGGTAGTCGGTCCACCCCGAGTGCTCGACATAAGAAAGGCCGGCCTCATAGTCTCTTCGATGTCTCTCCTGATCGTGGAGGATTTTGGCATTATTAATAGCCATTTCATTTGAGACATATAAGGCACTCCAGCTGTGGTCTTCCAATGTGTTTCGCTCGTGCCACACTTTTTCTTCCCTTTCTTCCCATGCCCGTCTTCGGGCCATATCTTCTTCCTGCAATTGTAACAAGCGTTCCATGTGAGATCTTTGAAGTGCTTGTTGCAATTGTTGCTCTTCCATATGTTTCTCCATCCTCTCACGATAGGATGCTTGGAAGGCCCACTGTTCTTGCGTGTAGGCCCCGTGCATCTCTTCCCAGTTCTCTCTCCTCCTATTATATTCTCTGCCCTCGCCTATACATGCCGAGACATTATCATAAACCGCTTGTTGCCCGTGGTTAAAATTTCTGTACGTCGGCCCCTGTCTTTGTTTCACAAAACCAGCCACATCTGCATTAATCTCCCTGTGTGGCCTCATGTACCTTTGTTTTGGTCCCCGTGGACCAGAAGGCTCAGTCTCGTCTTCTTCATCAATCATTTCCTCATCTCCCCCAGCTCCTTGTTGTGCTTCTAGATTAACAAAATCATACCTGTGACCCATTTTGTCGGTCAGCACATATTTGTTTCCTGAGAGCTTCACATCTATCTTCCAATTTTTCTTCATTGTTGCTATGTTGAATTCTTCCAGAGGTTTGGATATCCAAAGTGATTCCGGAGGCAAACAATTCTGCTGGACGATCATAGCACTGATGAGGCGTGCATATGGAATAAAACGCCTTTGAGATGCCTCCCGGGTGATCCATGTATTCATCATGATGATATGCCTCCATGACAAAGTAGGGGTCCCGTACAACAAGGAATGGACAACCCTGCAATCGCTTGCTCTCACTCCTCCTCTATCGCCAAATCTCACCATCACATTCTCTAGGGAAATTCCTTGAAGAATTCTCCCCTCAACCGTCATTTGTGTCCTTAAGGCCGCTCCCCCATCTATGTACGGTAAGATAGCCGCGGTCATTTGTTCCGGATCACCACCGTTCATATGATTATCCAAAAAAAATTCAGTGGTTGGATAATCATATGCTTGCACCCCCAAAGAGTCAAAGCGCACAATGCAATTAATCGTTTCGAAGGACATTGTCATCGCCCCTCGGCTTGTCTTACCAACCAACTTCCACTGAGCGGGAGGACCATCCTTGTTCATGAACCTCAATGTTGCCAACCATTCACACACCTCTGCCAAATACACCCGAGAGGTGTTATCTTCACACCAATCAAGAACTTTCTCCCATCCTTGACGCTCAAACATTTGCACAATTCCAATTTGTCTAAACTCTTCCACACTCACAACCCTTTCACATACAATCCTTTCCGGCACTGAAGTGTTCACACCATTGACCATCTTCCACTTCCAAAGTTTGGCCTCCAGCTTCCTATCTTGATAAGTTGATAATGGTTTGTTTTTCTCCTCATCCCATACTTGAGCGCTTCTACTATCCCTGAATTTTTCCCACGCCCAATCCTGCCTATAAAGTCTCGCATCTCACTCTTCTACGGAGCTTAGTTGCTCCCACTTCTTCGGTATTAAACCGGAAGAAGATCCCACTCCCTATGATGAGCCTTGCCCTGTAGTCTTTTGCTTCTTTCTACCTCCAGCCATAACTACAATCACCAAACAAACATGGCATTAATATAAACCCCAACCTTTACTAAACTCTCAAACTTTGAGCATGATGTGTGATGTTGAAGTTTTAATCAACAAGTAAATGCAAACTAGCCTTTTTAAACTTCCAAAGTCGCTCATTTTACCATATACCTATCAATTGTTCTTGTTAACTTGCAATTTCTTATAAGTTCAACAAAGTTCAACATCACCTTCATGTTCAATCATGTACATAACGAGTATAATCACTTCACTATGGTTATAACATGCTCAAATTCCATCCAAAACAATTAATCATACTTAAACTCATGCTAGTATAACATACATTGTTTAAACAACCTACTCTTAAACTAAAAAGTCTAAAATTTTGGAAGAAAAAAACTAAATATATGATAATCATTTATAAATTTAAGGGAAATCCATACCTTTGATGTTGTAAACAAGAAGAACTAAGAAAAAGATGTAAAGCAAGCAACTTGATGAACACCCTTTCAAAAACCCGAAATTACACGCCCAGAAATCTTGCAAACTTGCAAGAATTGATGAAAACCGTGATGGGGGTTTTGTTCCTCTCGAAAAATCACGCAAGATGGATTCAAGAATCAACTGATTTGGTGGAGAATTGAAGGAGTTATGAGAATTTGAAGGTTCTAGGGTTCTTGGAGAAGTTTTGGGGAAGAAGAAGATGGAGAGATGAAGTATAGATGTGAATACGTAGAGGGTTTGTGGTAAAAGGAAGTTGTAGGTCAGATGTTAGTGTATAGGGTGGAAACATGTGGTTGAAAACGAGTTTAGGACAAGTTAGAATGGTTACCATTGTGTTTTAACTCGATTCCATGCGTCAAAACGGGATCAGCGTCGGAGGGTTTTAGGAGACCCGTCGCCGACGCCCCCTCCACCCGTCGCCGATGGGTTCTCGTTTGGTCTTGTTTGGCCGACGGCCTAATCGGCTGTATACGGGACAAAGGTGCCTACGGGTATTTCCGGAGGCCGTCCGGGACGGGTCTACCACCGTCGCCGACGGGCACTAGTTTTTCAAAAATAAAATATTTTTTTTTTAAGAAATAGGAGGAAAAATATGTACTTTTTTTATAAAGGGACTATATACAAAGAAAATTCCTAAAAATTATTAAAAATCTTTTTTGTGATTTTTTTATAAGTTAAAATTTGAAAATGCGAAAACAGTTAACGGCCCTACCACCCCCCGAAAAGTCGTGTATTGTCCTCAATGCACCTAACAAAGCCTAAAAACATACCTTACTTCTTCATGACTCGTTCGGGATGTCCGGACTTCACACAATCAAAAAGGGTTAGTACGAAACGAAAACAATTATACCCAAAGCACTCAAACAATTAAAATATTATACATAACTCTACACAAAATGTTACCGGTCCTTTTTATTCGACCTCATAAATCGGAATGCTTACCACAAAGCTTACCGATTCCTTTTTTTCATCCACTTTTTCATTACCATCGAGGAACGGTTTTAGCCGATGACCATTAACCGTTTGCCGTGACCCATCCTTCGGGTCCTCGATTGTAACATCACCCAATTGTCCGACCCGGGTGATCACATAGGGTCCCATCCATTTGCTTCGGAGCTTTCTGGGAAAGAATTTGAGCTTCGAATTGTAGAGCCACACCTTTTGCCCAATCTCGAACTCCTTTTTCCTCAACTTGGCATCATGCGCCTTCTTCATCCCATCTTTGTACTTGGACGCGCATTCATTTTGCCATTTCCCTTAGCTCCTCCAATTCGCATAGCTTAAGTTTTCGTTCCTTACCTGCATCGTCATATTGAACATTAACCTGTTTAACAGCCATAACGATTTATGCACAAGTTCGACTGGTAAATGACAATTTTTACCGTAAACCAACCGGTAAGGTGTAGTGCCTATGGGTGTCTTATGTGCCGTACGGTAGGCCCATAAAGCATCGTTCAACTTGATTGACCAATCCTTACGGTCCGCCCGCATGGTCTTTTGCAAAATCTCTTTGATTTGCCGATTTGACACCTCTACTTGCCCGCTTGTTTGCGGGTGATAGGGGGTAGCAATTCTATGGTCAACACCAAACCGTTTTAAAAGTTTCCCAAACAGAAAATTTTTAAAATGAGATCCTCCATCACTTATGATGACACGAGGAATCCCAAACCTTGAGAAAATATTGGTTTGAACAAAATTACAAACTACGGAATGGTCGTTTGTCTTGGTGGCTATTGCTTCAACCCACTTTGACACATAGTCAATGGCCACCAAGATATACAAATTGCCATAAGAATTGGGGAATGGGTCCATGAAATCAATACCCCACACATCAAAAATGTTACGAGGATTGGTTGCATGGGCATCTCATCCCTTTTTGAAATACCCCCTAATTTCTGGCACTCTACACAATTCTTGGAAAACTCATTTGCGTCTTTAAAAATAGTTGGCCAATAAAGACCACTATTCAACACTTTATGACCCGTTTTGTGGCCATTAAAATGGCCACCGCACGCAAACGAATGTAGATGCTGTAACACGCTTGGAATTTCCTCATCATCTATGCATCTTCTAATCACTTGATCCGCACACTCTTTCCACAAGTGCGGTTCTTCCAATCGGTAATACTTGATTTGAGACATGAAATGTTGCCTCCTTCGTCTATCCCAATGTGCCGGTAAGTCACCTGTAACAAGGTAATTCACAATGTTAGCATACCATGGTAACTTATCTAATTTCATAATATGTTCATCGGGAAATGACTCATTGATCTCTAAAGCTTTAGGATCCTCTTCAACCATCAACCGGGAAAAGTGGTCCACTACCACATTCTCGGTACCCTTTTTGTCCCATATCTCCAAATCAAACTCTTGGAGCAACAACACCCATCGGATCAATCTCGGTTTGGCATCTTTCTTCTCCATGAGGTACCTAACAGCAGTGTGATCAGAATAAATAATCACTTTACTACCCCATATGTATGACCGAAATTTATCCAATGCATATACCACCGCGAGTAGCTCTTTTTCGATGGTGATGTAATTCAATTGTGCATCCGAAAGAGTCTTACTCGCGTAGTATATGGCAACGGGTTTCTTGTCAACCCGTTGTCCCAACACGGCCCCCACCGCATAATCACTTGCATCGTACATAATTTCAAAGGGTAAAGACCAATTGGGCGATTGCAAGATTGGGGCCTCAACTAACTTTTCTTTTAATTTGTTAAACGCATTTTGATAATTTTCATTGAAATCAAACGGTTGATCTTTTAACAACAAGTTACACAAAGGCTTGGTTATGTCACTAAAACCCTTAATAAACTGTCGATAAAAACCCACATGACCTAAGAATGACCTAACACCTTTAACACTCGTGGGATACGGCAAAGTAGATATAACTTGTACCTTTGCACGATCAACCTCTATCCCACGACTCGACACTACGTGTCCCAACACGATTCCCTCTTGAACCATAAAATGGCTTTTTTCCCAACTTAGGACCAAACTAGTTTCGACACATCTTTTTAGTACTTTATCCAATTGGTCCAAACAAACCTCGAATGACGGCCCAAAAATTGAGAAATCATCCATGAAGATTTCCAAAGACTTCCCCATCATATCTGAAAAGATACTCATCATACACCTTTGGAAGGTGGCGGGGGCGTTACATAGTCCAAACGGCATTCGCCTAAATGCGAATATGCCGTAGGGACAAGTAAACGTTGTCTTTGCTTGATCTTCTGGATGGATGGCAATCTGATTATAACCAGAATAGCCATCTAAAAAGCAATAAAATTGTTGCCCCGATAATTTCTCAATGATTTGATCAATAAACGGTAAAGGAAAATGATCTTTGGAAGTTGAGGTATTCAACTTCCTATAATCAATACAAATTCGCCACCCGGTTACCGGCCGAGTGGCTACCTCTTCACCTGCGTCATTTTTGACTACTTGTATACCCGCTTTCTTGGGAACCGTCTGTGTTGGGCTCACCCATTGGCTATTCGAGATCGGATAAATGATACCCGCATCAAGCCATTTCAGCACTTCTTTCTTCACCACCTCCCGCATATTCGGATTCAATCTCCGTTGTGCATCTCGAACGGGAGTCACATTTTCTTCCGTGATGATTTTGTGCATCACCACCGAGGGACTAATACCCTTCAAATCAGCAATGGTCCATCCAATCGCCGCCCGATTGGTGACCAAAACACCCATCAATTTTTCTTCTTGCTCCTTAGTTAAGTTTGATGCGATGATAACCGGGAGTGTGTTGCCTTCACCAACATAAGCATACTTGAGATGCTTAGGCAACGCCTTCAATTCAACCTCCGGAGGCTCTACTAATGACGGCTTCAATTTAGTGACAATGCTCTCCGGTAAACTCTCAACTTGGTGCGTCCATGTCGGTTTTCCCTCTCTAACCGCAAGCACCTCCAAACTTTTCACCTCCTCGTCTATGCTCTTATCCATCTCCACCTGTGACCTGTCAAACATATAACAATCCTCCATTGTGTTTTCCCCATCCACGACTGTGTCGCAAAGAGGTACGCACGTGTCAACAATGTCCGCCATATAGCATTCATCATCAACTGGAGGGTTCATAAGTCCGGAAAAAACATGCAACCTCAACCTTCGGTTTCCAAATGTCATGTCAACCGTTCCTGTTTTGCAATCAATTTGAGAATTTGCGGTTGCTAAAAACGGTCGACCCAAAATCACCGTGGGTTGCTTGGTTGGGTCCTTGGCCACATAATCAAGTACCAAAAAGTCCACCGGATAGTAAAAATCCTCAATTTTTACTATCACATCTGAAACAATTCCACGAGGTAGTTTGGGTGTCAAATCGGCTAACACTACGGTGGTGTTTGACGACTGAAGTGGACCAAACTCGTATTGGTCATACAAACTACCCGGTAGGATGCTCACGCTAGCACCAAGATCTAGAAGTGCCCGGTTGATTTTAAAATCGCCTACTTGAATTGAAATGATAGGTGCACCCGGATCTTGGAGCTTAGGTGGAAGTGCACCCGAAAGAAGCGAACTCACATTTTCGGTTAAATCTAATTTTTTTGGAAATTTATGAGTTCGTTTCTGGGTACATAATTCTTTCAAGTACTTAGCATAAGACGGTACTTGTTTGATTGCATCCAAAAGAGGTAAATTAATTTTTACTTGTTTGAAAATTTCCAAAAACTCTTCTTGTTGTGGACCTCTTTTGTTTACAACCTTTTTTACGGGTCCCTTCAATGCTTCGGGATAAGGGGCGGTATTAGCCTCCACACCCTTTTCCTTAGCCTTAGGGACGGGTATGGTCACAACGGGAGTGTTATTATTCTTTTTTAAATCATTTTTATTTTGACCCATTTGACCATCCTCATCTTCATCCTCACTAGCATCTTCCACCACCCCTTCAACAAACTGGGGTGATGGTGTTTTGACACCATTATCTACGACTCGACCACTACGTAAAGTAATTTTATTAATCGGTACCTCACGTGTGTTCCTTTAGCTTGACCCTTGATGCTTAGGGTTCACCGCGGTGTCACTTGGAAGCTTTCCCATGCTTCCTCTCATTTGAGCCATCTCCTCCGCAAGTTGGCCCACTTGCTTCTCCAACGCCTTATGGGATTTATCTCGTACCTCAAACTCTTTCCTCACTTCGGTTGTAAGGGTACTCATAGCATTCATGAGAGCATCCATTTTAGAATTGAACGAGTCGTCACCTTGAGAGTTAGAAGCATTACCCCCATTTCCACTTTGGTTGTAACCACGTTGATAATTACCTTCACGGTTTTGATACCCTTGGTTACCCCCTTGATTGTAATTCCTTTGGTAACCCCCTTGGTTACCACCTTGACGATTGTTATACGATGACCCACCTTGATTACCCGATTGGAAATTCGGATTCATTTGATTTGAGGCGTTACCATACCGGAAGTTAGGGTGATTTCTCAAACCCGGATGGTAAGTGTTGGAATTCATGTCGTATTGCTTTCGATCCCCATACACTTGATTTACCTCCTCGGTGTAATCACTCAGCCCCGTTGGACATTGCTCGGTTCTATGGCCGATATCTCCACACTCTTCACACACCGCGAATTGTACCACGTTCACCTCCTTCTTTTTCATACGAGCCATTTCCCGTTCTAAAGTAGAAATCCGATCCTTAGAATCAAGATCGGGAAGTGACCGGGAAACAGGATGTTTCTTGGCTCTATCGGCCGATTCCTTTTCCTTCGACCGCTTGCTCATTCGCTCGAGAAATTCCCAATCGTCATCTTCATGATTGCTCAAGAGAGTCCCGTTGCTCGTTGACTCGAGGCGATTCCATGTCGCAGCATCCAACCCACGTACAAAACACTTTACCAATTCCCACTTTTCTATTTGGTGATGTGGGCATTTCCGAATCAATTCTCTGTATCGAGTGAATGCTTCATGCAATGGTTCACTTGATAATTGATGAAACGACCTTATTTCATCCCGTGCATCATCAGTCTTCGCCATTGAATAGTATTCATCAAGAAATACTTGTTGCATCTCGCCCCATGTCCGGATACTATTCGCCGAAAGTGTAAGGAACCATTGC
Source organism: Helianthus tuberosus (assembly GCA_030545235.1). NCBI lineage: Eukaryota > Viridiplantae > Streptophyta > Magnoliopsida > Asterales > Asteraceae > Helianthus > Helianthus tuberosus. The sequence goes on from CM060351.1 coordinate 154,719,893, forward strand.
TTCGCTTTATCCTTTAGCGAAAACTGGAATAATCAAAGTTTGACCTCCTCCAATGCAAAATTGTGCCCCCCCCCCCCCCGATAGTGTTACAAATGGAGGAAAACTCCGCCAAATGCGTGTACGGTTCATCATTAGACCTCCCATTGAAGTGGGGAAGTATATTGATGTAGTGAGGCTTGCAATCAAACATTCTCCTTTCGCAAACTATTGGAAAGTCATTATCCGTAACCACCGGTCTAAAACGGTCATTTACCCCCCGTGGAGGTTGTTGACGACGATGCGGACCGTTAACTTCTTGATCCACCGGCCTTCGATTATCTCTTCTATCGCCTCCCCTATCACCTCTTCGGTTTCCACCTTGGTTACCCCTTTGATTACCCCCTCCTACGAAAGGAGGAATCCGGTTAGGGTTAGCATTGTTGTTGTTGTTGTAAAACCCATCATTCCGGTTCCTTGGGTTGTTCCGTGGTTGGCGGTTGTTTTCGTAACCGTCATTTCTCCTATCCCCGTACCCGTAATCATCGTTCCCCACAAAGTTGGCGTTTTGGTAGCCAAACTCATCATCTTCAACCCCTCTTGAATTGTAGGCATTACCTTGATTCACATACCCCCAATCTTCGTCATCATTAGCCCAATCATCATAATATCCCCCATCATCCGAATATTCCGTATGCACACTCACGTGTTCCGGCGATTGATAACCGGGAACACTAAACGGCTCATCATCGGGGATGGCGTTTCTCAAATCATCGATGTTAAAGAACGGGTCTTCATTCGCGGGATTGCCACGATCTCGATTGCCTCGACGGTCGGAATTGACATTCCGGTCATCTAGATTGATAGGTAAAGAGTTTTGTCGGTGAAGGTTTTGTTGTTGGGGTGTTGTTGGGGTTTTGGTTTCGGAAAGGTGGTGTGGGTGGTCTAGAGTTGTTATTACTACCCGGTTGTTCTTGAGGTATAGGTTGAACGTTTTGAGCGGGGTGAAAGGTTCCTCGGGATTGGAATTGGTTTTGATTGAGGTTTGGGTGATTGGAGTTTTGGTTTGCCATTGAATCGGTTTCAATGGTCGGTGTGAATCTTGGTGTTTGATTGGTTTGATTAGAAGTAAGTGTTGCTTCCAATCGGCTTGCTAAATTTCTTCTTCCAACTCTTTCGATTTCCGGTTCGTAGACTAGCGGTGAAGTCCTCTCGGAGTTTCGCGTATGCATGCACTACCTGTAACCTGCACAAGTAACACACCCGCGTAACAAGGAAAAGACAAAGTACAAAAAGAAACTAAACAAATTAAACATATAATCACGCAAATTCAAACAATAATCCAAACACAAAGCGCACGCACTCCCCGGCAACGGCGCCAAAATTTGATCGGAGTGTCGCGCTCCGGTGAAAGATAAGATTTATAAGCCCTATTTACCCTTAACAAATAGCTAGTGGTAGCTAGGGGTCGAACCACGAAGAGTATGTGGTTTGTGTGTGGATTCGATTGAATTATAAAAAGGTGTCACAATTATGAAGCTTGCTATGATATTTTAGTATTTTTGTTTTGTTGAAAGATGTGAATTTAAACTAATGGAATTGATTTAATTGATTAAGAACTAACAATTAACAATTGCAAGAAAGATTGATTACTAAACAATAATAAGAAAGAGGGTTCACACCCGGTTTCGGTAATTGCAAACCTAGGGTTTCTACAAGTTTTAGATTCAACTCAATTGTATATGATTAGCGGATTTAGTGTACCATGACTTAGGTGCCAATAACTATCAACGTTTCGAAAAACGGACACGAATTCACTTTGTAATCAACACAAGTAAAACCTAACCAAGACAATGCATAACTACACATAACCATTTCGCAAAGTCATAACTTTTAACATCGTTCGACAATTTACGAATACGAAACAAATGTAAACTATTGTCAATGGTTTCAAAAATCAAACACAATTTGTCACAAAGTTGAATCAAGAACAATTCAAACCCTAAATTTAACAACTACCTACACCGGGGTGAAACCAAGGTGATTAGCCACTCATGGTTGAGGAAACTTGATCACCGGATGCTTGAAACATGAATTGGGCCATCTTGTAGCTTGAATGATAGAGAATTGGTGGATGTTGAGGGTTTTGGTGATAGATGATAGTAATGGAATGAGGTATGGAAAATTAGGGTTTAAGATGAATTGGGGATTGTGTGTGATGATGATGATGACGTTCTTGATTCGGGTGATGTTGTAGATGGTACTCTCGAATGGTGATGATTAGTGATTCAATAATAGGCTCCAAGAATGATTCAAAACTCTCAAAACAATGTAACTCCCGTCTTACATGCCCCTTGAACCAATAAGAATCGAGCTTAACCCAAAAATCCAAAAATTCACGTTCTGAGAAACTACTGCCCGTCGCCGACGAGCCTGACCCCGTCGCCGACGGGTTCGCCTGATGTCTTTTTCTGCCGACGCTCTAATCACCTGGATACGGGAGACTTTGGCCTACGGGCGATTTTAGAGGGCGTCAATGACGGCCAGGGACCCGTCGGCGAGGGGCTCTCCGTCTCCGTTTCTCCAAATTTCACTTCTCGCACTCCCGGTTGATCCGTAACGCGTCCCGGTGCTCCGGTTTTCGACCCAATGACTCATAAAGCTCCCGAATAGCTCCTTAAACTCCATCAAACCTGCAAAACACATTTTTGATTAAAATTAGGCTATGCGAAATTAAAACTTATGTAAAAACATCAAGTTATGCAATAACGAACACTGGTTTTCAACCACGTATCAGCAGATAACAGACGAAAACCATTAGAATTTCAAATTGGAGATAAGGTATTGTTAAAAGTTTCTCCATGGAAAGGAGTAGTCAGATTCGCTAAATGAAGAAAATTAAGCCCAAGTTATGTTGGACCTTTTAAGATTATCAAAAGAATAGGACCAGTATGTTATCAGCTACAACTGCCAAAGGAAATGGTTGGAATACACTATGTGTTTCATATGTGTAATCTCAAGAAATGCTTAGCAGACGAATCATTAGTGATACCTCTTAAGGACATTGAGGTAATTGAGAACCTTAAGTTTAGAGAAACCCATTCAGATTGAAGATAGAAAGATCAAGAATCTCAAACACAAGACACTAGTTCTGGTCAAAGTAAAATGGGATTCCAAGAGAGGACCAGAATACACTTAGGAGCTCGAGTCAGAAATGCAAAAGAAATACCCACACCTATTCCAGTAGACCTCGAGGACGAGATCTAAAACAAGGTGGGGAGGATATAACAACCCTCGTAGAACCCTTAAACATGACCCTAAACGTTCCTTATATACCCCGTATGTGAGAAACGAGCCCGAAATACCCTTATACTTATAAAAATCAAGAAAACAAAATACACAAGGGTCTCGCGAGCCGCGACCCGGTACCCTCTGTCTTTCGCGGGGCGCGATCCCAGTTGCTTGCATGGCACCCCTTGCTCCATGTGTCCGGTGATGTGTCGAAGCTAGCCCCTTGACTCGACAAGCCTATGACAGCCCTTAATGCCCTCGCGGGCCACAACTCATGTCACACCCCCAAAATTCCACATGCGGAGTATCATCGCAGGGAGTGTGACATGACCAGGATCAAGCCACCAATCATATTCAACAATGTATAATAATAAAGATAAAACCAACCACAATATAATTGGTGTCCAAAACAAATTAACCAAGTTCAAGTTATCAGCGGAAGCATAAAGTGTAAAGCCAAAACATAAGTTTTAAATTTCAAATGTTTAACATGGAACTCAACAGTCCATGACCCACAACGACTCTTTCCCATGCAAGCTCCAGCTAAGCAGCTAATGACCTGCAAAGCATGTAGTAACGAGTCAACAACAAAGTTGAGCGAGTTCACAGTTGAGAGTCCATTTTAAGTTATTCCAAAAACCATAGTTTCTCATTAACTGGCTTACCTGCCGTGGGGGCTACCCCATGTTTAAAAACGTAAGTTGGTTAATCCCATTTACTCTGGCTATCCAGCCGTGGGGGCTACCCCATGTTTATACTACTAGACTCGTTACCATATCGAAAACTGACTGGATTCATGTTTATGTGCCCTGCGTCGATGTCTATCATCATCGACGTGCCCAGATCCATTAGTCCACTCCCGTCCTCTGCGGCACGGTGTGAGGCTTGTCAAACCTAATAGCGCTATTTAACTAATGACCCGCTCGCCATTGGCCCGGCGATTAAATCGATATAAAAATGAGGGACTTCATGATAGAGTTTTGTCTAGTAAGCTTAAGACTGTCCCAAAAGGGCGAGGAATTTATATTCCTTAACCCATACTGTCCTACCCGAGGAGGACGAGGAATCCATATTCCTTAACCCATTCCCAACCTACCGGTAATTACCATGCTTTGTAGAAAATGTGAACTCACCTTAGGTTAGCTCGGTAGATACACAGAAAAGTCAATCGTGCTGCTAGTGGTCAACCACATCCTAAAATGGTTACCATACAAGTCAGGTCTGGGTTCAAGTAGTGCACATAGGTTTACACATAAGCTAACAGGTTACGAACACGTAATGATCATGCAAACATATTCAACACGTTAACAGTCACGTTCATATCATATCCGAACTTGTGCGACTCAAATAATTGGGCTCGCACAAGTTTAATGGCCCAACAGCCTTGTGCGATTCACTAATTGAAGCCGAATAGTATCCGGCCCAACCTGTTGTGCGTCCAGCACAACCTTGTGCGACTCACAATGGGTTTTGCGTTCCAAAACATACCCGACCCAATAACATAAGTAACCCAACATGTACACGGCCCAAACAAATAAACCGAAATCAACTTGTGCAGCCCATTTAATCTTGTGCGATACAGGACAGCTTGTGCAATTGAGTTTTGGGCTTTAAGGCACAACAGCATAATAAGGTTCAACAGATGTGTGTGGCCCAAGACTTGTGCGATCGGCACCACCTTGTGCGATCCACTTGTCTTGTGCGATCATGCAGTTCTATGTTGTACACTGTGCTTTATTGGTTGTACCTAGCTTGTGCGACTACACTTGTGCGACCGACACACTTGTGCGACTCATAATACATCTCCTTAAATCATGCAAGTCAGTTACTAATTCCAATTAATTCGCTTGATCAAATTAACAGTTTCCAATTATACCAAAATTGATCAAATTAGAGTTTCAACATCACATTCTTATGAACCTTAATCATGTACAAATCATAAACGGCAATCTTATACACTAAACTATCAGATCATTGGATTTCAAATCATCATACAACACCTCATACTCGATCATGCATTTAATCCGAACACACATACATACAGCCGATTACATTGCATCCATTCGGTTCTTAGATCAATATAACATGCAATCCGATTCATAAAAACATCATCACATAAACCCTAATTCCAAATCAACACAAGTTTCACAATTATCCTATAGATTCGGTTCGATCATTTAAAGGCATCAACCAAACATTCATCTCGTGTTCATACATTACCACCACATCAAGAATCATTCATCATTCATACAAACAACCCTAGCTATCACATCAAATCATGGAATCATAATATCATCTAACAAAACAATGATCGTGAAACACTAACCAGTTACAAGGTAAAACTAGGATGATCCGAACAAGAAAGTCTTTGAGGAAGAGGGATGGGGCCGTCGGCTTCGAGAGAGAGGGAAAAGAGAACTAGGGTTTGGTGTGTGTTGTGTTTTGCAAGTAATGAGGAACAAAATCCCACAAGAGGTGATTGTATGCGCATAAAAGGAGTGGGTCGAACCCTTTACATGGGCTGCCCTTTTGGTTTCGAGTACAAGCAGTGTGGGCCGAGAAGGGTGTGGAACAAACGCCCAAAGGCTTGTGCGATTGAGCATGTGTTGTGCGACTACATTATATATATACATTACACACATAATCATATAACGTAAAAAACATTCCATTAAAACCACATATCACGTAATCACATATTGTCCAAACAAGTTACATCAAAGTACAACGAAAGGTTCTGAAATACGAGTTGTCACATCATCCCCAGGTTGAAAGAAATTTCGTCCCGAAATTTAGCACGTAGTTACTGAGGAAGCTAGTTAGGTTGCATGGTTTCCTGGTTTTCCTGGGGTGTCACATCCTTCCCCCGTTGGTTTGGAATTTCATCCCGAAATTCCGTAGTAGCTTCAGCCTCAGTAGTGGTTTCACTTTTCTCGAACAACTGGGGATACTTGTATTTCTTTTGGTCTTCTCGTTCCCAGGTAAACTCTGGGCCATGACGGGAATTCCAACGAACTCGAACAATGGGTATTCTGGTACCTTTGAGAACCTTAACGTCTCGGTCTGTGATCTCTACTGGTTCCTCGACGAATCGCAGCTGATCATCTATGGTGAGTTCCTTGAGAGGAACTATGAGGGTCTCATCTGACAGACACTTCTTCAGATTTGACACAGGGAATACGTTGTGGACTCCACTGAGTTCTTTAGGTAGATTCAGTTTGTAGGCCACCTTGCCTATTCTCTCTGTGATTTAGAAAGGTCCAACATAGCGTGGATTTAGCTTGCCTCGTTTACCAAAACAAACTAGTCCCTTCCAAGGTGAGACTTTCAGTAGCACTCGATCCCCACCCTGGAACTCGAGTGGTTTCCTGCGCTTATCAGTGTAGCTTTTCTTACAGTCACGAGCTGCCGCCATTCGTTGTCGTATTTGGGCAATCTTTTCTGTCGTGTCGACGACGAGTTCTGGGCCAGTGATTTGGCTGTCACCAACTTCTGCCTAGCATAAAGGTGATCGGCATTTTCGTCCGTACAATGCCTCAAATGGAGCAGCTTGGATGCTGGTGTGGTAACTGTGGTTATACGAAAATTCTACCAAAGGTAGGTGCCTTTCCCAGCTGTTACCAAAGTCGATGACACATGCTCGAAGCATGTCCTCGAGAGTTTGAATGGTGCGCTCAGACTGCCCATCCGTCTGAGGATGATATGCTGTGCTCATGTCTAAACGTGAGCCAAAGGATTTGTGCATTGCTTGCTATAGCTCAGAGGTAAAACGTGAATCACGGTCGGAAATGATGGAGGTTGGCACCCCGTGCCTCGAAACTACTTCCTTCAGGTAGACGTCTGCTAGAATGGAGAACTTATCCATTTCCTTGATAGCCAGGAAGTGTGCAGACTTGGTTAATCGATCCACTATCACCCAAATGGTATCGTTTCCTCGTTGAGATCTAGGTAAGCAAGTAACGAAGTCCATAGAGATTTGCTCCCATTTCCATGTCGAGATCTATGGTTGCTGAAGTAGGCCTGATGGTTTCTGGTATTCAACCTTGACCCTAGCACAGGTCAAATATTTACTAACATAGGTCGCTATGTTAGCTTTCATGTGGGGCCACCAGTACGTAGTCTTGAGATCTTGGTACATCTTATCTGAACCAGGATGTACTGAGTAACGAGACTTATGAGCTTCATCCATCACGAGCTCACGCAGATTACCATAGAATGGGACCCAGATGCGCCCCGCCATGTAGTAAGCACCGTCTTCCCTCGGCTCTAACCGTTTCTTCGATCCCCGTAGGGACTTAGCCCTGATGTTTTCTTCTTTCAATGCTTCGACCTGAGCATCACGAATTTGAGCGGGTAGACTAGAGTGAATGGTAAGCTGTAATGCACGTACACGCTTAGGTTTTGTTTGCTTACGACTGAGGGCGTCAGCCACAACATTGGCTTTGCCTGGATGGTATTTGATGGCGCATTCGTAGTCGTTAAGAAGTTCGACCCGTCGACGCTGTCGCATGTTCAACTCCTTCTGGTTGAAGATATGCTGGAGACTCTTGTGATCGGTGTAAATGGTGCACTGGGTACCGTACAAGTAATGTCTCCATATCTTAAGAGCAAACACCACTGCTCCCAACTCCAAGTCGTCAGTAGTGTAGTTCTTTTCGTGAACCTTAAGTTGTCGTGATGCGTAAGCAATGACTTTTTCACGTTGCATCAACACGCAACCAAGTCCTTGGATTGACGCGTCACAATAAACCACAAAATCTTCTGTGCCCTCAGGCAATGAGAGAATAGGTGCGCTACAAAGCTTCAACTTCAGCTGCTGAAATGCGGATTCCTGAGCATCACCCCAATGGTAGGTGATACCCTTCTGAGTAAGAACAATGAGAGGCTGCGCAATCTTGGAGAAATCCTTGATGAACCTTCTGTAGTAACCCGCCAAACCCAAGAATTGACGGATTTCAGTTGGTGTACGAGGTGCAGGACAATTCCTGATTGAGTCAACCTTGGATGGATCAATGTGGATCCCATCCTCATTAACCACGTGGCCTAGAAAATGGACTTCACGAAGCTAGAAGTCACATTTGGAGAACTTAGCATACAGCTGTTCTGTTCGAAGAAGTTCCAAAATGAGTCGTAGATGACGCTCGTGTTCCTCCTGACTCTTGGAATAGATCAGGATGTCGTCGATAAACACAATAACAAACTTATCCAAGTAGGGTTTGCACACTCGGTTCATAAGATCCATGAAGACCGCTGGTGCGTTGGTCAACCCAAAAGGCATAACCAGAAACTCATAGTGTCCATAACGAGTCCTGAACGCTGTTTTGGAGATGTCCTCGTCTTGGACTCTCAGCTGGTGATAGCCCGATCTCAGATCAATCTTTGAGTAGAAGCTCGACCCTTGCAGCTGGTCGAACAGGTCTTCAATACGCGGAAGAGGATAACGATTCTTCACAGTCACCTTGTTGAGTTCGCGATAGTCTATACACATACTAAAGGTACCGTTTTTTTTTTCTTTACAAACAAGACTGGGGCTCCCCAGGGCGAAGAGCTAGGACGAATGAAACCCTTGTCCAAGAGCTCTTGTAGTTGCGTAGATAGTTCTTCCAATTCTGATGGGGCTAAACAATAAGGCACACGAGCTATAGGCGCTGCTCCTGGAGCTAGCTCGATTTGGAACTCGACCTGACGATGAGGCGGAAGACCAGGTAATTCCTCAGGGAATACCTCAGGAAAGTCGCGTACAATCAGGATATCTTCTATCTTCTTTTCCTTCGTTGAAGTGTCGGTAACAAGAGCTAGAATAGCAGTGTGGCCCTTTCACAAACAATTCTGGGCCTTAAGGAAAGAGATGATGCTCACAACAGCACCACTCTTGTCGCCACGAATAACAAGAGGTTCTTCACCAGAACGAGGAATGCGGACGATTTTCTCCTTGCAAAGGATCTCTGCTCGATGTTGGGATAACCAATCCATCCCAATGACGATGTCGAATCTACCAAGAATGATAGGGATAAGGTCGATAGAGAAGGTCTGACCAGCAAGAACAAGATTACAACCCTTAACTATGCGCGTGGCTTCAAGACTTTTACTGTTTGCTAGTTCTATGACATGCTTAGTGTTTAAGGGAATTGGGGCACGCTTAAGCATCTAACTAACTTTTAAGGACACATAACTAGTATCGGCACCAAAATCGAATAAAACAGAAACATAGAAGTCCTCCAGTAGGAACTTACCCGTCACAACGTTGGGATCTTTCCTAACATCACCTTGACCAATCACGAAAGTACGTCCCCTGGCACCATTGCCATCATTGTTACCCCCGTTGTTACCATTCCCCTGGTTGTTGTTGTTATTGTTGTTCTGATTCTGGTTCAGCTGGGGGCAGTCTCTTTTGAAGTGGCCTTCAACACCACACTGAAAACACCCTTTGTTGTTGCCTTACTGTTGCTGATACTGCTGACGTTGATTCTGTGGAGCTTGTTGCTGACGATTCTGATTCGCGGGACGCAAACTCCTGCAATCCTTTGCTGCATGACCTGGCTTGTTGCACTGATGACAGTTGCTCCAGGTACATGGCCCACTGTGGTGCAAGTTACAACGGTTGCACTTGGGCTGATTTCCCTTGTACCCTCCTTGTTGACTAGGGCTCTTGTAGTCGTCAGTCCTTCTCTGCTGAGACTGAGACTGAACAAAAACTGAACCCTTGTTTGAATTTCCATCCCACTTGTGCTTGTTGTCGCTAGGAGCATCAGAAGTAGTGGTAGCACTGATACGCTTTGGCAGCCTGTTCTGCTTAACTGCCTGATCAGTGAGACGGTGGGATAGTCGTATGACCTGCTGAATCGTGAGAAGGTTAGCTGATGTCACCATGCTCTGAATCTCTGGCACTAAACCCTTGATATAAAGCTCGATACGTTTGCAGGGAGGGTCGACCATAGTAGGACACAAAGCAACTAGTTCGTTAGACCTCTTAGTATATGCCTCGATCTCAGACGCCGTCATATTTAGATTGTAAAACTCCACTTCCAACTTATGGATGTCGTCGCGATGACAATATTCTTACTTGATCAAATCCTTGAAGTCATTCCATGGGGTGGCATTATCAGCTTCCAACCCTAGCATTTGAACCTGAGTGTTCCACCACGTGAGTGCAACACCTTCAAGAGTTCCCGTAGCAAACTTCACCCTACTAGCCACAGGGCATTCACACATTTCGAAGACCAACTCGAGCTTCTCGAACCAGTGGAGGAGTGTAACATCCCGAAAATGCGAGTTCATAAATTTGCAATTTGGTTGCAATTAAACTAGTAAAATAAACTAACTAGGAATGACACTAACCAAGTTAGTTGGTCACTTATGAGTAGTTATGAGTTAAAACAAATAAAAATAAAAGGCAAGGGACCAAATGTGCTTAAATTGAAACTAAATTTTTATAAAACATAAAAAAATAAAATCTCTAACACACTGATGTGTGTGGAGATCGACAGAAACACAGGGGGGGGGCGATCCAGGGCTTCCTTCCATGCCCTAGTTCCTGCTTAATCCCTTGAATTGAAGGCCAAAATCAAGTCTAAAACGAAATTAGAGCCTGGATTTGTGATCCCTATCGTAAGGAGAACATAAGGTATGTGAAATTTGGTAAAAATCCTTTACTTGAAATTCTCATGAACATAGAGAATCTAAAATCTGGTCATGCATGTGTGATATATAGATGAATTAAGAGCATTGTAGTGTCTAGGAGTAAACCTTAGACAAATACAAGTTGAAATCATGTGTAATTTTAGTAAAATCCATGAACACCCTTGTAGGTGATTAGTGGGTTATGTAGAATTGGATAAACACTAGGAAATTGAATGTTGATCTAGTGTAATTTGACAATTGTGAAGTGACTTCAGAATTTTAGAAGCTAACAATTATGTAAAATTGGTTGATTTATGTGAAATTTAGCCTAAATGATAAGCTAGGGACTTGCTATATAATCATGTAAAAATCTGCCCTTAAAGTGTTTGTGAAAATGCCTCAAAGAAGGCTTAAAACTGAAATTCAAAGTTGAAACACATAATTATGATGTTTCGGTTTACTACGCGATATATGGTTTAAAGGGAGTTCTAAACATGTTATAAATGAACTCTATAGGAAAGGACGCAGGAGCGTCAAGTGGACAAGCGGGTGGCGAATCGCGTTTGAAAGGCTTACTTTGAAGGTATGTAACTTAACTCGTTACATTGGGTAATTTGGATAATTAGCATATGTGTAGTCGAATTATAGAATAAAGATTTTGTTGATCTAAAGCGATAAAGTTCGCTAAATTGAATAACAGGTCAAGAGTCAGTTGGAATCTCGTTGGTAGTCATCGTAATGGAGGATTCCAAAGATGAGCCAAACAGTTCGAATAACCAAAAATGCGTGATAATGCATCGTAGTATAATGACTCAGTTTTTCATTATTATAAACATGAGACGTATTAGAATATGAAAATAAAATTAGTGTGATGGCATGTTAGAATGAGAAATCCGAGGATTCGGGTTCGGGTAAAACAAACAAAACAAACAAATCAAACAAAACATAACATTCCAGAGTCTACCGTAAATTACGGTATATACCGTAATTTACGGTAGAGATCAGAAGCTTATGGTGATTCACTCCTGTTTTAGGGTGGATCAAAATCTTCCAGGGACTACCGTAACTTACGGTAGACACCGTAAGTTACGGTAGAACCTGGAAATACGTGTTAAAAATTGCAAATTATAGCTATTCGAATCCGTTTCTAAGTGCAGTTTCGATTAAGAAATAACTTCAAGAAATCAAATACTCATTTTTGTTAAAAATCTTTAGTTTTCAGGTATGGAAATACGTGGATGATGATCAAGCAAGTTTTGAAGGACCGAACACACCTTAGAAGCTTCCGCAATATCAAATTTTATGAGACAATGTTTTTGGAATGTAATCAATTTGTTAAACAACTTATGAATGTTTGAATTAGTCGGTAGTTGACTAATGTTTGGTCACTTGGAATTTATGTTTTAACCTAGACGTACTTATTATATATCAAAAAATTATATGAATTTTGATTAAAGTCGAGTAGTTATTTAGAAGGGTGTTACAAGTTGGTATCAGAGCTTAAGGTTGTCAACAAGTGTTCGGTTCAAGCTTGATCAATCGTCCGGTAAGAATTAATTCTTATTTTAATAGATCCTATCTGATGTAAGAAACAAGATGTAAATCAATGTGCATGGGAAGAGCGTGTTAACACACTCAAACCCGGAAAGTGCACTAAAGGTGAACGGTTAAAGCAAGTTACGGACTTCGCTAAACCAAAGCAAATAAAGCCATGTTATAAGTGAAATGTTTAATGTAAACATTTTAGGTTCATGATGGCGGATAAGGGTAACAATGATGCGGTGCCGAGAGTCACCGAGCAAACAAGAGAAGTGATTGCCGAAGAGGTTGGAAAGGCAATCGAAAATAGTTTGTCTGGTGTCATCGATAAGATCCAGAACACGGTACTATCAGTGGTTGAGGAAAGAATCAAAAAATTGGAGGATAATGCCAATTTAGCAAAGGAAAAGTCCGGAGGACGAAAACCTTGTACATACAAGGAGTTCATGGCGTGCAAACCGCCAGTCTATAATGGGGAAGTTGACCCAATTATATGCCAGCGATGGCTAAGCGATATCGAAGGGGTATTTGAGAGGGCCCATTGTGATGAAGATGACTACGTAGCTTTTGGTACGGGTCAATTAAGGGGTCAAGCGAAAGACTGGTGGGATAACAAAAAGAAAGAGATTGGAAGCGAAATGGCTAAGGCCATGACATGGGAGGAGTTTAAGACGCTGTTTCTTAAACATCATAGTCCCAAGGCGGTCATTAATAAAATCAAGGAAGAGTTCATGCAACTTAGGCACAAAGGCGAGTCCATAGACAAGATCACGGGAATGTTTATGGATAAGATGAAGTTTTGTGACGAATTGGTGACGAATGAAGAACAAAAGATATACTACTACTATAACATGTTGAGCGCCGAGTATAGGGAGTTCATGACACCTTCAAAATACGAGACCCTTACCGAGATCATAAACGTTGCTCGGGAACGGGAAATCAAACTGAAGAAACAAGTTGAAAGAGGTGAACGAAGGGCACAGGATGTGAATCCAAGCCCTACAAAGAAAGCTCGAACTGGAGAATCGGGAAAGAAGGTTGATGCTAAAGGTGGGTCTCCAAGTTATAAAGTGTGTGGAAAAGGGCACAAGGGAGAATGTCGGTTCAAAGACAAACCATGCCCCATATGTAGTAAGACGGGGCACACGGCGTCGCTATGCCCGGGTAAAGTCTCAGTTTGCTATAAATGTTATCAACCCGGCCACAAAAAGTCCGAATGCCCGGACTTAGTCGAAAAGAGAGACGTTAAAGAATCTCCAGCAGAAGCATCCAAAGCGAAGGCTAGGTCCTTCCAACTTACCGCGGCTGAAGCAAAGACAGAACCCGATGTGGTCTCAGGTATATTCACAATTAACTCAATTCCAGCACGTGTATTGTTTGATACGGGTGCGAATAAATCCTTCATTTCGCATGGATTTATTCGACATCCTTCATTTGTATTGATAAAATTATCTATGCCCTTAGAAGTTGAAATAGGGGACAATAAAAGTTTTATAGTTTGTGATATTTGTCGAGGCTGCAAATTAAGTATCGATGATGAAGAATACCTGATAGACCTAATCCCGATGTCAATGGGGGAATTTCAAGTAGTCGTTGGGATGGATTGGCTATCTCAGCACCACGCGAAGGTCGTGTGTTTTCAAAAGGAGATAAAGCTAACATCTCCGAGCGGGAAACACGTTACCATCTATGGAGAAAAAGGAGGTAACCCCATAGTATGCTCAATGTTGAAAGCTCACAAGCTTATGAAGCAAGGATGCAAGGCATTTATGATATACGCAAATGAGCCCGAGAAAGAATCACTGAAGATTGAAGATGTACCGGTAGTACGGGATTACGAAGATGTGTTCCCGGAGGATTTACCGGGGATACCGCCCGAACGGGAGGTAGAGTTCGGAATCGAATTAATTCCGGGCGCAAAACCCGTAGCTAAAGCACCGTACCGACTTGCGCCGTCAGAATTACAAGAGTTAATGTCCCAAATTCAAGACCTGCTTGACAAAGGATTCATAAGGCCGAGTGTGTCTCCTTGGGGCGCACCGGTATTGTTCGTGAAAAAGAAGGACGGAAGTATGCGCATGTGTATCGATTACCGGGAGTTAAACAAACTCACGGTAAAGAACCGATACCCGCTTCCGAGGATAGATGATTTATTCGACCAATTACAAGGTGTGAACTGGTTTTCAAAAATTGACCTTAGATCGGGGTATCACCAACTAAAGGTCAAAGAGGAAGATGTGCCGAAGACGGCTTTCCGCACGCGATACGGACATTACGAGTTCCTCGTGATGTCATTTGGGCTAACAAATGCACCCACAGCTTTCATGGACCTCATGAACCGGGTTTGCAAACCAATGTTGGATAAGTCAGTCATCGTGTTTATCGATGATATTTTGGTGTATTCAAAAAGTGAAGCTGAACATGCACACCACTTACAAGAGGTGTTAGAGACACTTAGACGAGAGAGGTTGTATGCGAAATTCTCTAAGTGTGCCTTTTGGTTACGAGAGGTGCAATTTCTCGGCCACATCATAAGTGCCGATGGAGTATTGGTGGATCCGTCAAAGATCGAGGCCGTGTCGAAATGGAATCCCCCGAAGAACCCTTCAGAAATTAGAAGCTTTTTGGGGCTTGCGGGATACTATAGGAGATTCATTCAAGATTTCTCCAAGATTGCGTCGCCGCTAACAAAACTAACCCGGAAGGAAGAAAAGTTCATTTGGGGTGTCGATCAGGAAAGAGCGTCTCAAACGCTAAAAGAGAAGTTGACTCAAGCTCCGGTACTAACATTGTCGGACGGGGTCGAAGACTTGGTGGTTTATTCGGATGCTTCACTATCGGGGCTCGGATGCGTTTTGATGCAACGGGGCAAAGTTATAGCTTATGCCTCGAGGCAATTGAAAATACACGAGAAGAAATATCCCATGCATGATCTCGAGTTGGCTGCGGTGGTATTTGCATTAAAAATATGGAGGCACTATTTATATGGGGTAAAGTGCACCATATTCACCGATCACAAGAGCTTAAAATACTTCTTCGATTAGAAGGAGTTAAATATGCGACAAAGGCGATGGTTAGAAACGGTGAAAGATTTCGAATGTGAAATACACTATCACCCCAGAAGGGCAAACGTGGTGGCGGATGCCCTAAGCAGAAAGGCAGATTATGTCCCGATACGAGTACGATCATTGCAGCTCATTGTGACCTCGGGCTTACTCGAACAAATCCGAGAGGCACAAGATGAAGCAGTAAAGACGGAGAACTGGAGAAAGGAAAGGATTGTTGGCCAAGTTAAAAATCTCGAAGTAGGCAATCACGGTCTGAAAACATGTTTCAATAGAATTTGGGTTCCTAACACATGTGGAGTTAAAAATCTTCTACTAGATGAAGCTCACAAGTCCCGTTATTCCATCCATCCGGGGGCGACCAAGATGTATAATGATTTAAAACAAAACTATTGGTGGCCCGGGATGAAAAGAGATATTGTGAAATATGTGGAGAAGTGTTTGACCTGCTTGCAAGTCAAAGCGGAGCACCAGAAGCCATATGGTAAGTTGCAACCATTGGACATCCCAGTTTGGAAATGGGAACAAATCACCATGGATTTGTTGACCAAATTACCCAAAACCAACCGTGGGTGTGATGCTATATGGGTAGTCATAGATAGATTGATGAAAAGTGCTCACTTCATTCCGATTCATGAGACTTATACATCCGAGAAGATGTCGGACGTGTACACCAATGAAATCATAGCACGTCATGGGGTGCCAATATCCATTGTGTCAGACAGAGATTCTCGGTTTACTTTGAATTTTTGGCATGAATTCCAAGAACAAATGGGAACTAAACTGTTCATTAGCACCGCTTACCATCCACAAACGGATGGGCAGAGTGAAAGAACAATACAAACATTGGAGGATATGCTGCGGGCTTGCATTATTGACTTCGGGGGTAGTTGGGATGTCTATCTACCCTTGATCGAATTTTCATATAACAATAGCTATCACGCGAGCATCAAAATGGCCCCGTATGAAATGTTATATGGTAGAAAGTGTCGAACCCCGGTATGTTGGGGAGAAGTGGGTCCACGAGGACTAGCACCTACTGATATAATCCGAACTACGAATGAGAAGATCGACATGGTCCGAACTCACCTAAAAGCGGCTCAGGATCAACAAAAATCGTATGCGGATAAACGAAGGAGGCCGATTGAATTTCAAGTGGGCAATAAGGTAATGCTAAAAGTATCGCCGTGGAAGGGGATAATACGGTTCAGAAAAAGAGGAAAGTTGAGCCCAAGATTTATTGGGCCATTTAAAATCATCGAGCGGATTGGCAAGGTGGCTTATCGCCTCGAGTTACCGGAAGAATTGAGTGGAATACATGGCACGTTTCACGTGTCGTAATTGCGGAAGTTTCTAGCGGATGAAACAGCTTATATCCATTACGATGATATCTAAGTGGATAATAGCCTGAATTATGCGGTGAGACCAGTGGAGATTTTAGATCGAAAGGTCAAGCACTTACGAAACAAACAAATCGATCAAGTCAAAATCAAGTGGGAGCATAGGAAAGGCTCGGACACTACGTGGGACTCCGAAGAGGAGATGCGACGTCTCTACCCTACTTTATTTGGTACGTACTTTGGTTTCGGGGACGAAACCCTTTTAAGGGGGGTGGACTTGTAACATCCCGAAAATGCGAGTTCATAAATTTGCAATTTGGTTGCAATTAAACTAGTAAAATAAACTAACTAGGAATGACACTAACCAAGTTAGTTGGTCACTTATGAGTAGTTATGAGTTAAAACAAATAAAAATAAAAGGCAAGGGACCAAATGTGCTTAAATTGAAACTAAATTTTTATAAAACATAAAAAAATAAAATCTCTAACACACTGATGTGTGTGGAGATCGACAGAAACACAGGGGGGGCGATCCAGGGCTTCCTTCCATGCCCTAGTTCCTGCTTAATCCCTTGAATTGAAGGCCAAAATCAAGTCTAAAATGAAATTAAAGCCTGGATTTGTGATCCCTATCGTAAGGAGAACATAAGGTATGTGAAATTTGGTAAAAATCCTTTACTTGAAATTCTCATGAACATAGAGAATCTAAAATCTGGTCATGCATGTGTGATATATAGATGAATTAAGAGCATTGTAGTGTCTAGGAGTAAACCCTAGACAAATACAAGTTGAAATCATGTGTAATTTTAGTAAAATCCGTGAACACCCTTGTAGGTGATTAGTGGGTTATGTAGAATTGGATAAACACTAGGAAATTGAATGTTGATCTAGTGTAATTTGACAATTGTGAAGTGACTTCAGAATTTTAGAAGCTAACAATTATGTAAAATGGGTTGATGTATGTGAAATTTGGGCTAAATGATAAGCTAGGGACTTGCTATATAATCATGTAGAAATCTGCCCTTAAAGTGTTTTTGAAAATGCCTCAAAGAAGGCTTACAACTGAAATTCAAAGTTGAAACACATAATTATGATGTTTCGGTTTACTACGCGATATATGGTTTAAAGGGAGTTCTAAACATGTTATAAATGAACTCTATAGGAAAGGACGCAGGAGCGTCAAGTGGACAAGCGGGTGGCGAATCGCGTTTGAAAGGCTTACTTTGAAGGTATGTAACTTAACTCGTTACATTGGGTAATTTGGATAATTAGCATATGTGTAGTCGAATTATAGAATAAAGATTTTGTTGATTTAAAGCGATAAAGTTCGCTAAATTGAATAACAGGTCAAGAGTCAGTTGGAATCTCGTTGGTAGTCATCGTAATGGAGGATTCCAAAGATGAGCCAAACGGGTCGAATAACCAAAAATGCGTGATAATGCATCGTAGTATAATGACTCAGTTTTTCGTTATTATAAACATGAGACGTATTAGAATATGAAAACAAAATTAGTGTGATGGCATGTTAGAATGAGAAATCCGAGGATTCGGGTTCGGGTAAAACAAACAAATCAAACAAAACATAACATTCCAGAGTCTACCGTAAATTACGGTATATACCGTAATTTACGGTAGAGATCAGAAGCTTACGGTGATTCACTCCTGTTTTACGGTGGATCAAAATCTTCCAGGGACTACCGTAACTTACGGTAGACACCGTAAGTTACGGTAGAACCTGGAAATACGTGTTAAAAATTGAAAATTATGGCTATTCGAATCCGTTTCTAAGTGCAGTTTCGACTAAGAAATAACTTCAAGAAATCAAATACTCATTTTTGTTAAAAATCTTTAGTTTTCAAGTATGGCAATACGTGGATGATGATCAAGCAAGTTTTGAAGGACCGAACACACCTTAGAAGCTTCCGCAATATCAAATTTTATGAGACAATGTTTTTGGTATGTAATCAATTTGTTAAACAACTTATGAATGTTTGAATTAGTCGGTAGTTGACTAATGTTTGGTCACTTGGAATTTATGTTTTAACCTAGACGTACTTATTATATATCAAAAAATTATATGAATTTTGATTAAAGTCGAGTAGTTATTTAGAAGGGTGTTACAAGGAGACCTACAGCTCCTTCTGTACCACTGAAGGTACTAGGTCGACAGTCCATAAAGGTCTTGAATGTACATACGGGAGGTTGGGCATGCTGACCTGTTACGCGAGAAAGAAAAGACAAGATTAAGCACGAGAGTTGGTTCGCGAGAGTAGGATCTAAACATCCTAGGATAGGTCGAAATGGCTGGTTTTACCTCCTGCAGGGGCTGCTGCGAGTGCCTCAACAACTCGTTCGTTGATTAGAGCCGTCAGCTGGGCTTGAGTCAAGTTCAGATGTCCACTCATGATCTTATCATCGAAGGAAACACAAGTAAGAAAGGTGTCGCGAAAATGCGCAAGCATGGGATGACAGAAGAGAGCAAGCAAGCAAAGTTTCAAGCAACAATTGTTACACTAACTAAGCATACCATTATCAAATGCTCTACTTTAACTAACAGGTAGGCAATACAAAATAAACCATATCACCTATAGTGTTGAGTCTTGCACGTGGAGCGAAGTGTCGTTGTGGATCGTTGAGCACTGTACAGGTTATAGTCTGGTTTTGTCAAAAAGTTTTTCCCTTTTTAAAACCAAGTTCACTATAACCTATGGCTCTGATACCAATCTGTCACACCCCCAAAATTCCACATGCGGAGTATCACCGCAGGGAGTGTGACATGACTAGGATCAAGCCACCAATCATATTGAACAATGTATAATAATAAAGATAAAACCAACCACAATATAATTGGTGTCCAAAACAATTTAACCAAGTTCAAGTTATCAACGAAAGCATAAAGTGTAAAGCCAAAACAAAAGTTTTAAAGTTCAAATGTTTAACATGGAACTCAACAGTCCATGTCCCACAACGACTCTTCCCCATGCGAACCCCAGCTAAGCACCTAATGACCTGCAAAGCATGTAGTAACGAGTCAACAACAAAGTTGAGCGAGTTCGCAGTTGAGAGTTCATTTTAAGTTATTCCAAAAACCATAGTTTCTCATTAACTGGCTTACTTGTCGTGGGGGCTACCCCATGTTTGAAAACGTAAGTTGGTTAATCCCATTTACTCTGTCTATCCAG
Source organism: Helianthus tuberosus (assembly GCA_030545235.1). Classification (NCBI taxonomy): domain Eukaryota; kingdom Viridiplantae; phylum Streptophyta; class Magnoliopsida; order Asterales; family Asteraceae; genus Helianthus; species Helianthus tuberosus. The sequence continues at coordinate 154,739,902 of CM060351.1, forward strand.
CCGTGGGGGCTACCCCATGTTTATACTACTAGACTCGTTACCATATCGACAACTGACTGGAGTCATGTTTATGTGCCCTGCGTCGATGTCTATCATCATCGACGTGCCCAGATCCATTAGTCCACTCCCGTCCTCTGCGGCACGGTGTGAGGCTTGTCAAACCTAATAGCGCTATTTAACTAATGACCCGCTCGCCATTGGCCCGGCGATTAAGTCGATATAAAAATGAGGGACTTCATGATAGAGTTTTGTCTAGTAAGCTTAAGACTGTCCCAAGAGGACGAGGAATTTATATTCCTTAACCCATAATGTCCTACCTGAGGAGGACGAGGAATCCATATTCCTTAACCCATTCCCAACCCACCGGGAATTACCATGCTTTGTAGAAAATGTGAACTCACCTTAGGTTAGCTCGGAAGATACACAGAAAAGTCAATCAAGCTGCTAGTGGTCAACCACGTCCTAACATGGTTACCATACAAGTCAGGTCTAGGTTCAAGTAGTGCACATAGGTTTACACATAAGCTAACAGGTTACGAACACGTAATGATCATGGCAAACATATTCAACACGTTAACAGTCACGTTCATATCATATCCGAACTTGTGCAACTCAAATGATTGGGCTCGCACAAGTTTAATGGCCCAACAGCCTTGTGTGATTCACTAATTGAAGCCCAATAGTATCCGGCCCAACCTATTGTGCGTCCAGCACAACCTTGTGCGACTCACAACGGGTTGTGCGATCCAAAACATACCCGTCCCAATAACATAAGTAACCCAACATGTACACGACCCAAAAAAATAAACAGAAATCAACTTGTGCGGCCCATTTAATCTTGTGCGATCCATGACAGCTTGTGCGATTGAGTTTTGGGCTTTAAGGCCCAACAGCATGATAAGGTTCAACAGATGTGTGTGGCCCAAGACTTGTGCGATCGGCACCACCTTGTGCGATCCACTTGCCTTGTGCGATCATGCAGTTCTAGGTTGTACACTGTGCTTTATTGGTTGTACCTAGGTTGTGCTACTACACTTGTGCGACCAGAGCTTGTACGATCAGATCAGATCAGATCTTGTGCAATCTGATCTTGTGCGACCGACACACTTGTGCGACTCATAATACATCTCCTTAAATCATGCAAGTCAGTTACTAATTCCAATTGATTCGCTTGATCAAATTAACAGTTTCCAATCATACCAAAATCGATCAAATTAGAGTTTCAACATCACGTTCTTATGAACCCTAATCATGTACAAATCATAAACGACAATCTTATACACTAAACTATCAGATCATTGGATTTCAAATCATCATACAACACCTCATACTCGATCATGCATTTAATCCGAACACACATACATACAGCTGATTACATTGCATCCATTCGGTTCTTAGATCAATAACATGTTATCCGATTCATAAAAACATCATCACATAAACCCTAATTCCAAATCAACAAAAGTTTCACAATTATCCTATAGATTCGGTTCGATCATTTAAAGGCATTAACCAAACATTCATCTCTTGTTCATACATTACCACCACATCAAGAATCATTCATCATTCATACAAACAACCCTAGCTATCACATCAAATCATGGAATCATAATATCATCTAACAAAACAATGATCGTGAAACACTAACCGGTTGTTTTTTGCAAGTAATGAGGAACAAAATCCCACAAGAGGTGATTGTATGCGCATAAAAGGAGTGGGCCGAACCCTTTACATGGGCTGCCTTTTTGGTTTCGAGTATGTGTTGTGCGACTACATTATATATATACATTACACATAATCATATAACATAACAAACATTCCATTAAAACCACATATCACGTAATCACATATTGTCCAAACAAGTTACATCAAAGTACAACGAAAGGTTCGGAAATACGAGTTGTCACAACTCAGGTAGAGGTGGCTTTCGCGGGCTGCGAGCCGCCCTTGGCCAGCCCTATAAATAGAGGCTTCAGCCTCATTTAGTCGCCGTTCAGTTCTTTTCTTTCCTCTGAAATTCTAAAGCTATTATACTATGGATATAATACCCCTATAAAGCGAAGCTCTGCCTCGTTGTAAGTATTCTAACCCTGATGTTACCCTACACGATCGATCTAGGGCTCCGTAACGCATGTCAAGGCTCTGTCTGACTCAGTCGTTGGAGTTCTGTCTCGTGTTACACCCGACTAATCTAGGACTCGGTAATGCATGTCAAGGCTCTACCTGACTCAGTCATTGACTCATTGGAGTTCTGTCTCCAGTTGTACGGTTAATGTGATTTGGGGTATTTTACTAACACGTGTGCATTGTTTAATTTTAATAGATAATAACCAGGAGATACACCAGGAAACCTTAGTTTTACCTAAGTGATCAATGTGAGTTCATTCTCTTTTTCTCACCGTTTGTGAGTACATTCTTTTTGTGAGTCAAAATGCTTTACCAAAACCTCAATTGTTTTAAATTACACTTGACAATAATTGAGTATTTGTAATTCTACAATTACTATCGGAATGTTGTGGTTTTGTATACATTACTTGAAACTCGTTACTATTGGAATAGTAGCACGACCACAAGTCAGGATTGACAATACCAGAAAAGGGGTCATTGGATATATATAAGCAAATGTAATTGCGGATGCCCTCAATACTGTAAAGTTGTAAAGATGTGAAGTCATAAAACAGTTTTGATTAAATTGGGATCCACTCACCAGTATTTCTTGTTGATAAAATATTTTTAAAACACGTTTCAGGTAACTCAATGTGAAACTATTAGAAGCCAGCTGGAGAGCACTGAAGGCTTGGAAAAGTGGCTATAAAAGTTACCTAGATAAAAATGAGTTTTGTCTTTTGATAAACTAGGGTTTATCTCTATAAATAGTTGTAATGAAAACTTGGGTTTTATCCCATTTGTTTATTATACAAAGTTTGGTGTTTCAAACTCTGATAAAATATTTCCTAACTACGGTCCTGATGAAAGTTTTCCGCTGCAAAATTTATAAACACCGATACCACCAGCTCTGAAATCTTGCGCCACCCGCTCCTGGGCAGGGGTCGGGGGTTGCGAGAGATACCCTTTGTATAACTTCTTATTTTTAGGATCCTTTGTATTTGACCTAAACCACAAAAAGAGAAAAATGAATGAATTTGGTCTTGAATACTTCTTTTTTAAAGATTAATATTGCTTAAGTTAATGTTGTTATTATGAGCATTTAACATAATCTATATCTATTTATACTATATAATAAAGAGTAAATGTCATTTTCATCCCGGAGGTTTGGTCACTTTTGCGAATTTCGTTCTCGAGGTGCCATTTTCATCCAAAAAGTTTGAAATCTTTGTCATTTCAACCCTGAGGACCAAATTTCGAGAGAGGAAGGTCGCAATAAATTGTCAAACTCAAGGATTAAAATAATAATAAAACGCAAACCTAAAGTTCTTAAATGCACAAAAAAAACATTTTTCATGAAACAAGCAAAAATGACCAAACCTGAAGAATGATTTTAATATTTTACTCTATAATAAATAAAAAAAATTAAATACATTTGTTATTCTATTGTGTCTCCTCATCCTTAATCTATTTTCAAAGTTTTTTTCGCTTCTCTCATATTAAATAAGGACACTAAAATTGAAAGAATATATATTTACATACGTACCTAATACAATATAACTATGGATAATAATTATATTATTAACTAAATAAGTTTTAATATGAAACTTGATAATCATAATTTACTAGTTCTTTTACCCGTCGCGCGTTGCGGCGACCTCATACGCGAAATGATAACATATAGAATACAATCAACCAGACTCGTTTCCGAACTACATTTATGTCAAATCGTGTGATAACTTAGATTTGTACCTTCGAATCAAAACGTATTACATTTGACCCGATTTGTTTTCAAATAGAGTTTACGTCAAATCGTAGTCCAACTCAAAACATACATAAAAAAACATTTTATAATTGACCTGACTCATTTTCAGACAAAATTATGCTAAAGCGTAGACGAACTTGAATTTTATACCAACATGTCCATGAAAATAAAAACTTAAGAAATTAATTTTAGGGTAAGCTTGAAACTTTAGAAACTTGATGGGTTCAAAATGACATTTTCAAAGTTAAGAGGTTTACCTCTAACATTATAGCAACGTTTGGGAGTAGAATGGATTACATATCAAAAGTTTGAGGATTAAAGAGAAGTTAGAATGTATTGGGGCCTTTTTGTCAAGTTGTAAAGTAGGAGAGTCATTTTTATTAAGTTAGAAATTTGAGCAGTGAATTTTGTATATTTGGAAAAGTTAAAGGGTGATTTTTGTCAAATTTGAAAGGTGGTTGGCACTGACCTTTCAATTTAAGATTTATTAACACGTGTCGCGCATTGCGGCGACAACGTCACATTTGTAACTTTGTTACATGCGTTTTTTACTTTGTTAACGTATAGGGCCCATGCGTGATGTGACACGTTAGTAACATTAACATGGTTATGCATTGACAAAAATAGTATAATATCTCGCACATTGCGGTGTAAAGACGTAAAAGTAATTTAAACAAAGGAATTGAAGTATTAGTGAAGATGAGGTGTGAAGTTATTTCGTATGAGAGGTCAAAGTTGCTAAATACCAAAAGTTAGGGGTTAATGTGTCGTTGACTAAAAGATTTGGGTTGAATATGTATATCATTTTATGTTGAAACGTTAAATTATATCGATACGTACACAAAAATAACCACGTGAGAAAATAGAATTTTTTTTTTTTTTTGGTATTTTAAGATAAAAATGAAAATTCATGTGGTAAATTTGAAAAGTTAAAACATAAGGGTTGAAAATGACAATTTATAAAGTTGTTAGAAGGTTTCCAAAAGTATAAGGGCTGGTTTTGTAAATTTAGAAAGTTCGTTTTTTTGTCTTATTGTCACTGACTTGTAATTTAAGATTATACATTTTTAAGCTAAAAATTAAAATACATAAGGTAAATTTGAAAAGTTAAAACTTAAGATTTGAAATGACAATTTATAAAGTTGTTTGAAGGTTTTCAAAAGTATAAGGGCTAGTTTTCAACATGCGTGATTAATGTTTTCAACATGCATGATTAATGTTTTCAACATGCGTGATTTGAGTTTTTGAGTTTATAACGTGCGTGCTTTTCAAATGAACGTGCATAATTATCTGTCATACTGGTCGTACGTTAAGAGCTATTGTACGTTAATCTTCCTCTCTCTCTCTATATATATATATATGTGTGTGTGTGTGTGTGTGTGTGTATATAAGATAACGATCCGTTAGGAATCACCCTTTATTGCAAGAATCGTGAGAACTGATGTGAACATAACAAAAAATACCAAAAAACAAATTAAAAACACACAAATATATTTTTTTATAAAAACACTAAATTTCGTCACTAAAAAACTGAACAACAGTACCGATGCACATGTGTAGCGTTACTTTTGTTCATTTTTAGTGACGAAATTTAGAGTTTTTTATAAAAAAAAAATTGAACAAAAAGTATCGTTTAGGTTTGGGTGGGGTGTTAGGCTTTTGGAGGTGAGGGGCTTAGGTTTTCTAGGTTTTTTGGGGTGTTAGATTTAAGTTTTTTTTTAAGTTTTCTGGTGAGATATAGTTTTTTTAGGGGTGTGGCCGCTTAGGTTTTTGGGTTGTGGTGGGGTGGGTGTTTTGGTTTTGGCTGGTGGTGGGTGGGTTTATTTTGTTGTGTTCACATTGGTTCTCATGGTTCTTGCAATAAGAGTGATTCTCAAATGAATCTGACCATATATATAGGATCAAGATCAAGGTAAAACCACTTCGAGTTGTGAGAAATTAGAGAACTCGGCCTTCTCGTGCGAGTTTTGCTCTTATTTTTTCACACCCCTAGATTAAAAATTAAAATGTTTAGAAAGATTGCCGTAAAAAAAATCGATATCGTGTCTTTCGGCCTTTTACAGCAGCTGTAAAAATGTGAGGACATAAGAATGACATCACTTTTCCAGCATTTACGGCAGTCGTAAATGAAAATAAAACTAGTTTTTTTTTTGGAAAATTTGATTTTTTAAAGGATTTTTGGTAAAAAAAAAAATTTGAAAAGTCTTTATTAAGACCGAGTTCTCTAAGTTCTCACAACTCGAATAAGTTTTCATTTTACCCTAACTCTATATATATATATATAGGATTAGGTTCAAGAGTGAACACTAGTGTGGTTTGTGAACTGAGCGAACTAATCCTGGCCATACACTTGTGTAGATCAATGGCCAGGATTTGATGATGAAATACACTAGTGTATTTTACGATTTGATTATGAAATCCTAGCCATCCACGTGTGTAAATCAATGGCCAAGATTTGTTCACTTAGTTCGCAAATTCACTGGTGTTCACTCTAGAACCCCACCCTATATATATATATATATGGTATATAGAGTTAGGGTAAAATGAAAACTTATTCGAGTTATATATATATAGGGAATGGTTCAAATGAAAACCACTTTTATCGTGAAAACTCGAAAACTAACTAAAAAAAAGCCTAAAAAACACACCAATTTTCTTTTTTACAATTTTTTATTAAAAATCGCTAGTTTATATACATAAAAAAAATTTCAAAAAATGAAAAATTTTGTAGTACACATACACATGTGCACTAAAAAAATTTGAAAAAAAAAATTTTTATATACTTAAAATAGCGAAAATTGGTATGCAAAAAAAATTTTTTGGCTTGTTTTTTAGGCTTGTTTAGTTAGTTTTCGAGTTTTCTAGTTAACTAGTGGTTTTCATTTGAACCTTCCCATATATACATATATATATATATAGGACAAAGATCCGTTAGAAACCACCCCTTATTGCGAGAACCGCGAGAACCAATGTGAACACAACTAAAAATACATAAAAATAGCTAAAAAACACACAAATTTTTTTTTGTTATTTTTTATAAAAAAATCGCTATTTTTAGTAGCAAAAAAAAAAAATTTTAAGTAGCTATTTTAACTAAAAAATATTAAAAAAAAGTTTTTTTTTTGCTACTAAAAGTAGCGATTTTAACTTTAAAAAATATTAAAAAAAAAATTTGTGTGTTTTTTTTTTATTTTTTTAGATTTTTTTTTTTTTTTGATTTTTTTAGGTTTTTTGGGGGTTTAGTTTTTAGCATTTTAGCTTGGGGGGTTTAGGTTTTTTTTTTTTGGGGGGGGGGGGGGGGTAGGTTTTTTGGGGGTTTTAGTTTTTAGCATTTAGCTTGAGGGGGGTAGGTTTTTTTTTGGGGGGGGGGGGTTAGGTTTTTTTAGCTATTTTAGGTTTTGTTCATATTGGTTCTCACGGTTCACGCAAAAAGGTGGTTCTCGCATGAACCTTGAGAAGTAGTAGGTTATTTGAGAAACTTGAGAAGCATTCTACACCACACATTTTCCCTGAGCCAAAAAATGCAAAAAATAGGTAAAAAAATGCAAAAATTTTTTTTTTTTTTTTTTGGAAAAAATCGCAGTTTTTTCTTGAAGGATTTAATTTTTTATTTTTTATTTTTTTGGATTTATACACATGTGCATATTGTTAATCTTTTAACTATACATATATGTATATTGTCAGTTATACATATATGTATATACAAGTTTAAAATTGAAAAATAAGTGTTATTTAGGGTTTAGCATTAGTATTTAGGGTTTAGCATTAGGGTTTAGGGTTTAGCTTTATGGTTTAGGGTTTAGCATTAGGGTTTAGCATTAGCGTTTAGCATTAGGGTTTAGCATTAGGGTTTAGCAATAGTATTTAGGGTTTAGCATTAGGGTTTAGCTTTTGGGTTTAGCTTTAACTTTTGGGTTTAGTTTTATCTTTAGGCTTTGCATTAGGGTTTAGCATTAAGGGTTTAGCTTTAGGGTTTAGTTTTAGCTTTACGGTTTAGCATTAGGGTTTAGCTTTAGGGTTTAGAATTAGGGTTTAGCTTTAGGGTTTAGAATTAGGGTTTAGCTTTAGGGTTTAGGGTTTAGCATTAAGGTTTAGCTTTAGTGTTTATGGTATAAGGTTTAGGATTTATAACACATATTTTTTCAATTTTAAACATGTATATACATATATGTATAATTGACAATATACATATATGTATAGTTAAAAGATTAACAATATACACATGTGTATAAATACAAAAAAAAAATTAATCCTTAAAGAAAAAACTGCGATTTTTCCAAAAAAAAAAATTTTGCATTTTTTTCACCTTTTTTTGCATTTTTTGCTTAGGGAAAATGTGTGGTTCAGATTGTTTCTCAAATTTCTCAAATAGTGAACTTCTCTTAGGATCCCTACCCTGTGTATATATATATATATATATATATATAGGGGAAGGTTTATTTGAGAAGAAATTTAATATGAGAAGAAAAAGAAGAAAGGACATAATGGTAAAATATCAAATAGTTTATAACTCCTCTCATTAATTATGTTATCTCTCATTAATAAAACAAAAACTTTTTATCCTACACATTTCAAATTTAACCTATATATATATCTTACACTTATCGGAATTTACCCTACACACATCGAAATTTATCTTACACATTTCAAATTTTATCCTACACATACTAAAATTTATCCTACACATGCCGAAAATTGTCCTTCACCATAAATTATTTTATTTTGAAAGAGTATATTTAAAAGTGAGTTACAAGTTTAATTAGTTAGCTAATTAATTACAATTATAAATTTACCTATATGCCCTTTTCAATAACATTAAATACACATATTAAATAAAGTAAATGGGGCATTTCTATTGGTTTAAGACTTATTCTTTTTATTCTTACATAATTTTACTTTTCATTTGAACCCTCCACTATATATATATATATATATATATGGGAGGGTTCATTGAGGAACACTAAAAAAGTGGGGAACTGGGGAATACTCTTAAAAATTATACTTAACTAAAAATTGTTTTTTTCTAAATTTTTTTCGACGCTATTTCTTATAAATACATGTAGAAACGCTTTTAATAAAAAAACAAAAACTAAAAATATAAATAATGTTTAAAAAACAGTTAAAAATATATATATATCTTATAAAATTAACTTAACATGTTAAAATCAACTTTTTAATTTTTTTTCAGTGTTTTTCCTTATAAAAATGTGTAGAAACTATTCGAAATAAAAAAAATTAGCCTTTTTTAACTGTTTTTTATATTTTTAGTTTTTGATATTTTATTAAAAATGCTTCTACAAGTATTTATAAGGAGCAACACAACACTTAAAAAATGATTTTTAACATGTTAAGTTAAATTTTTAAAATGTTTTCCGGTTATCCACTTTTTTAGTGTTTCCTAATGAACCTCACACTATATATATATATGTGTGTGTGTGTGTGTGTGTGTGTGTGTGTATATGTATATGATAAGGATCATGTGAGAAGTAGAAGGCTAATTGAGAAACTTGAGAAGCATTCTGGACCACACATTTTACCTAAGAAAAAAAATGCAAAAAAAATGTAAAAAAATGCAAAAAAAAAATTTTTTTGGAAAAATCAGATTTTTTTCTTTAAGGTTTTTTTTTTTTTTTTTTTTTTTTGGATTTATACACATGTGTATATTGTTAATCTTTTAACTATACATATGTGTATATTGTCAAATATACATATATGTATATACATGTTTAAAATTGAAAAATAAGTGTTATTTATGGTTTAGCATTAGGGTTTCTGGTTTAGCATTAGTTTTAGGGTTTAGCTTTAGGGTTAGCATTAGGGTTTAGCTTTAGCTTTAGGGTTTAGCTTTAGGGTTTAGCTTTAGAGTTTAGCATTAAGGTTTAGCTTTAGAATTTAGGGTTTATAACACTTATTTTTCAATTTTAAACATGTATATACATATATGTATAATTGACAATATACAAATATGCATAGTTAAAAGATTAACAATATACACATGTGTATAAATCCCAAAAAAATAAAATTTAAAAAAAATAAAACCTCAAAGAAAAAGCTCCAATTTTTCCAAAAAAAAAATTGCATTTTTTCACCTTTTTTTTTTTGCATTTTTTGTTTAGGGAAATGTGTGGTCCAGATTGCTTCTCAAGTTATATATATATATATATATATATATAGAAACGGGATCGGGAGAAACGATCAAAAGTGTGAGAACTCTTCCTGGCCCAACACGTGTCACGCAGCTTAGAAAAGGGCGGAGGGGCTTTTTTATCCTTTCATCTTCTGCTTTTCCTGTTCCGCTTTTTCCCAATATTGTTTTAATTTTTGGTTTTTGACATTTTTGGCGTTAAACAAATTCAATAATTAATGGCGTTTTTAATGGTTCCATTGTATCAACATTTTGGCGTTTATGGCGTTATTCACATCGTATGCCAATGGAACCCAGGGGGGCAGGAAATCTATTTGAATGACGTTTTCCAAGGCGTTTAAACAAGTTGGCCTATTGATCTGTTATTTTTTTTAAACATTTTGGCGTTTGTGGTATCTTGGCGTTTTACTATTGTTAAATTATATTTCAACCACAGGAAAAAAATACAAGGGAAGGAAATAAATTAAAAATCCTAATCGGATCTCTTTTCCCAATCTTCAGTGTCATCAGTCTCTCTCTTCTTTAATAGTACAACAACTGTCATCAAATATATGGCGTTTTATGTAAAACTTAACAAACCCATGGGTTTGATTTTTTTTACCTGCTCGTCTGTTGAACTGGCTTTTTGTGTGGATGTTTGGGGACATAGATCTATGGCGTGTGAGTGGGTTTTTCGCTTTTTCTTTATCTGGATCTTCATCTTTATAATGAACCCACTCTTCAGAGTCATTGACCTCTTCTCCTCATCCAAACCTTCTTCAAGAACAAAAAATACAAAATGCCGTATGACTGGCATCAATATCTTTTTCCTGAAATTTTGTCCATCTCATGTAGCAAAATCTTTCTGAGGTACTCCCCTCTGATAACAATTCATTCAGTTTATTTGTTGGCGATTTACAGTGGGTGGTATTTAGTAGTATTTGGCGTTTTTTTTTTTTTTTGTTTGATCAAATGGAAGTTGCTGAGATGTATCATTTTATAGGATGTCTTTTTTGGCGCCTAAATTAGGCGGTGCATTATTATAATAAAGTATATTGTCTTTTCAGTTACTGTTTTGTAATTAATGTTTTTGATGAGTTTTATCTCTGAAGTCTGTAACACGTCCCATCTTTCAAGTTTGGTGTTTTAGATTTCTTCAGTATTTAATGATTTTGTATTTACTATTTCTAGTTACATTTTCAAGTTTGCTTTTTATTTTTTTTATTTTTATTTTTTTATTTGGGTTTTTTATAATAATTTTTCAAAGTAATTTTATTATAGTTTGGCAGTTTTTTGGTGGCATTTAACTGGATGATATCGTTTTATACAAGCATTTTGGCTGTTTTGGCGTTTTTATTATATATGGCGTTTTTATTATATAACAATTAACTGAAAAGGAAAATAAAAAAAAGAACACATAAACAATTGATCTTCCAAATCTTCTCTGTCTCCAGTCTCTTTCTTTCTCTTTTTTGAATCATGTTAACTGGCTGGTTCGACTTTCGTATGATTCATTTTGTTTTTTTTGTTTTTCAAGTAGTTTTTTGTGTTGCTGTTTGGAAGCACACAGTCTAACATCAGCGTCTTTTTCTTGAATATTTGTCTATCTCATGCAGCAAAATGTTATTGAGTTTATATCCTTCAGCCAACAATCTTGAATTTTTACAATCAACGATGTTTGATTTTTTAACTTTTTTGGCGTTTTACCGCTAAAAAGAACGCCACGAAATAAGATCACCTTAAACCTCAAATTTTGATCATACTAAAATCAATAATGTTTTGCTGTATGAGATGGACAACATTGTTAATCCTCGGTTAAAAAAGATAACTGACAATGTTGTCCACCCCATACAGCTAAACTTTATTGACAACAAACCTCAATAATGTTTTTGTATGTTTTGGCGTTATAAATTTGATGGAAGTTTAGGATAAGTCAATGAGATTTTACTCAATGAAATGAACTATATCCTCACATTAGGATTTTGACTATTTCATTGAGCGAAATCTTACTAACAGCCAAACTGGATTTGAAAAAAAAAACGTTTTTGGGGTTGAAGATGTTTGATGTTTGGGTTTTTTGGCGTTTCTAAGGCGAATGGGTTATATGAACGTAGGTCCCCTTGTTCGTATGGATCGTCATAGAATTGTATCAATTGTATCAAACCAACAAAAATAAGCTAAGCCCATTACCAGTGATTCTCACAAAAATAGAGTGTTTATTATGTTTGTTATTTACTTGCTTTCAAAAATATAAAAATCCAAAAATAGTGTCTTTTTCTGTTTAAAATTCTTAACGTACGGAAAACTGTTATTCTTGGAGGAATTGTTACTGATAGGGGGAGACGGTGTTAGAAAGTGAGTTCAAAATTTTAAATCATACAGGATCTTGTGTGTTGGACAAAAAGTTTTGCGTGTTGGTGATAAATTGAAAATGCTTAATCTGTGATATAATTTCTTGAATAATAACAATTTATTCAACTGTGTTGAAAAATTCTTATGGTTTCTCGAGATGTTTGTTTTATAGTATACAGATTGAAGCTGTATGTTGCTGAGAAGTTGCTGAGAAGATGAGAGTTTGATTGGATGCATGGTAGAACCTCCTTTCTACATTGCAAACAAGTTGAAGAGTTTGAAGATTGCTATACATATGTTGAACTGGAGTTTACTCAAACGCTAAAGTTTTTGAAGATTTGGTGATTGGATGCATCAGCTTAGGGGGAGTCTGTTGCTGACAGAAGCTGTTAAAGCTGAAGCTATCCAAAGACCAAAGACAGTGCAAGATTACATAAAGAATGCAAGATGACTGAAGACAAAGTTATTTTATGAAGCTATTGTCAAGGGGGAGTTTGTTGGAGCATATTTGTGACAACAGCTTAGATTTGGTCTTTGGATATCTTGTAATTAGTTAAACGATAAACGGTTAGCGGGTTTAGCTTTGTATTAGTGGAATAATAGAGTTTGGGCTAAACAAAACCCACATTGGGTCTAGGGGGACGAATTGGGCTTGCCCATGTAGGAATCCTTAGCCCAAGTTGCAAACCTTGTGTTATATAAACAAGGCTTTGCATTAGGGTTGAGGTTAATCAGCCAAAAAAACAGTTTTAGAGAGAATTCGTGAGAGGCATTATGGCTTTGGACGAATTTGAGTATGGTTAGGGATCTTGATTGATTGTTGTAAGAGTAAGTGAAAACCCGTAAGTGAAAACCCGGACCCCTGAAACCCTACTGTGCATGAAAAACCAAGAAAACCAGATTTTTGGGTTTCACGCGGGCCGCGTAAGAGTAAGCCTAGGCTTACGCGGGCCGCGACAACTCATAAAATCTCCGGTTCAGCGAACAGGCCACGTGTCGCACACGTGGCAGGCCTACCGATGACACGCTAGCCCTAGTCTACGCCTAAGTGGCCCTCGCGGACCGCGTAAGATCAAGAGGAGGTTTACGCGGGCCGCGTAAACCTCATTTTTCAGCTATAAATTGACCCGATCATGGCTTGTTCATCTGTGTCGAAAATTTTTCTCAAAAACGAAGTTCTACTGCTCAAAATCATAATTTTCATTAGGGAGGCGCTGCTACGATACAGAGTATTAACTCGATCGCTGCTACGATTCAATGTCCGATCGATTTAAATCAATCCAATGGATGTTTAAGTGCTGCCCACATTAGGGCTATACTTTGTCATTCGTCGTGAATTCGATGGATGTTTAAGTATTGCACTTTGTCATTCCTTGTGAGGATTTTAATCTCGTGAGTTATCGTAAATGTTGTATTAGTTACTGACCTAGTTCGTGTGCATTGTTATTTAAATTAGGTTACAAGGCTAATCAGTAGGCTAAACTCTGCCCATTTAAATCTGCAATGTGAGTCATTCTCTTTTTACCAAATTGTGTTCCAACTCTATTTCTTTTCAAAGTTATAATTACAGGGATTAAGTCTTTGTAATCTTCAGTTACTGCCGGTATGTGGGGTTTTGTATACATTACTTGTTTCCCGTCACCATTGGACAACGTGTTAGCCAATGGGTGATCTGACCATAGTCACAGATACGGTCGAGTGACAAATACCGATTTGGGGTAATTGGTTGATAAAAACAATGTAATCACCCTTAATACTGTATATTATAACAAGGTGTCATTTTGTGCAACTTGAATGACTCGCCAGTATTTCCCTGCTGATAAAACCTTTTTAAAACATGTTTCAGGTGATCTGCTGTAATCCAGGAAAAAGTGCAGTGTAGCATTACAAGCTTGAAGTAGTGGCTTAATAAACATAAGGAAACATGTTTTTTGTAAAATAGGCCAGTGAAATTCCCTTATTATAAATTACGGGGTTTGTCCCTAATTATGAAATAAAATAATCGGGCATTTTCAAGTTTTAAACGATCCTGTTAATAATTCCGCTGCCAAAGTAAATAAATACCACGGGGTTTCTGTCCCGCGGCTTCTGAACCGGGTCAAACCGGGCCGGGGGCCGTGACAGAAAAAGGTGGTATCAGAGCCACTGATTTAAGCCAATTAAGTATTTAGAAATACTTAATTTTCTGATTTTCGTTTTGTGATTATGTGTTTTTGTGTTATTTGACTATTTGTTAATTTACATTATGGGTAAGCAAAGAATTTCGGACATCTACCGTCAATTAGATAGTTCACCAAAAGATAAGGAAACCTCATTCCAATCAAATTCCTCAAGATATTCAGTAGATACTGAGGAAGGAATATTTATTCGTAAGGCACAGTTTGAGAAACCACTTACCATTAAGAAAAGAAGTTGGATTATTAGAAAAAGTCAAGAGAAAATAAGGAAGTCACAAACAAAAGGAGTGATAATTAATAAGGAGACTCAGGAAACAGGTAATAACCCACCATAGGAAGATGAATTAGACAAACAATGGGAAAATCTCTACATGTTAGCCACTACAGCAGTAAATGTTAACTTATAGTTGAATCACCAAACCAGTACCAGCACCTATGCCACTTACGAGCCGGAAACTTTAAAAGAACTTCATCCATTAGATAACAACCTAGTAGAAAAAAGAGACATAATAAACTTTACATAAACGCATGTTGAGCATAATACTCCTATAACCTAGCTAGACTAGAATAATTTATGGATGCATAACCACTAGTATATTTCGAATTTCAGTTGTAAATTGTAATATATATATATATATATATATAAATCGCAATATTACGTTTTAATCAATCTGTTTGTATAATTGTATTAGATATTTGTAATTAATACTTAATTTTTCTGATTTCTATTCTGTGATTGTAACACCCCAAAAACGGGTTTGGTAAATTAAAACCCGGTTGATATAAAGAAATGAGTTTTAATCTCTTATTTAACCAAAATGAAACTAGAGGGACCAAAACCGCTAAGTGGGAAACATGATTTTATAAAACAAAAATTAAAACACCACACACACATAGTATGTGTGTGTGTGTCGATGATCAGGAAGGAGAAAGAGGGTTCAAACCCTAGTTTCTTAAAAATCTTCAAATTGAAGGGCAAGATGAAGCTTAAACTCATAACCGAGCATAGATTAACGATCACCTTCACAAGGGGATCGCAAGGTATGTCTTAAAAGCTAGCTTGGTGATTATGCACGAAGTGGGTTATGTTGTAAATCACGAAGTTGTATGAAATTGAGCATGAATATGTGTTAGATTCATCATTTGGAACATGGATTATGCATGGTTTAGGTTAATTTGATGTTTAAGGGTGAAACCCGTTTGTTATGGTGAAGATGATGACATGGGTAAATCATCTATGTCTAAATTCTTGCTTAATATTGATGTATTTTGATTTGTATGATGGATTCTTATGAGAGGAATTGAAAGAAATGTGATACTAGTATGTTTGATGTTTATGCATGTATGATTCATGTTGATTAGAAGGAAGAAATTGATGAATTATGTATGAGATTAGAAGGATATGCATGAACTAGTTGTACACTATGCTTACAAGGTAGTACACATATCAAAAGTATGATGAAATTATGAAGAACTTAAGCTTAGATCACTTGTAAGTGATTAACAAGTAGTTATGAAGTGGGTTTTAGATGATGTAATGTAAATTGATGATTTACTTATGTTAACAATGTTTGGAATCATACATGTGTGTGAGTGTTTAAAGGAATTGGATAAGAAATGATGAATTGTTGTTAGATGAAGTGAACAAAATGTGATGATAATATGTATGATGTTTAATTTCAAATACCACATGTTGATTAGTAGAAGGATTTGATGAACTATGTATGAATTTAGAAGATTGTGCATGAATTAGTTGTACGTTATGCTTAAAAGGTGGTACGCACCCCAATCGTATGAGAAAATGTATGTATTGTCGTCCGTATAGTCGATTATGATGTTACGGGTATATAATGATAAGTCGAAAGTTAAGGTAATTGGACCGTTGACTTCTAAAAGTCAACCGTGTATAAGAAGGATGGTTAGACGTGTTGTCATAATTGTAAGATTAAGGTAAGTTATATGGAGCATCTTTGACGAATGTGTGTTTAATGCGATGACATGATGGTTTACATGAGTTTGAAATGATATGAAATTGGTCACATGTATTATGCTTGTTAGAAGTAACTAATGAAAGTCAAATGGGGATTATGCGATCGATATGATCGTTAACATGTACAACTGTGTATGCTAATGAGAATGTGATTTCGATGACATGGAAGTATAGGAATCATGTCGAGACGGAATCAAGCACGGAAGGCTAACGGGTCAAGAAGTGGCGAAGAACGAATGTGAACATGGACGCACGAGGTAAGTGATTTTCATAATCACTTCTTAGTTGTTCATGTAAAGTTGTGTGCAATTTAATTAAGTATGATGATTGAGGTCAAGTAGGAAAGAATTGTATGAGACCGATGAAGTATTAAACGGATCTTAGCTTTGATCCGAGCAAGGTATGTGTGATTAAGAATTATAGCTAAGTAGTAGGATTGGTTACTTATGCAAGGGAGTCCTTTGTTGTTAAGGATAGAGCAAAGTTGACAAAAACGCCCTTGATGGGTAAAACGAGCAAATGGTCTTAAAAGTTGATTACAAATAAGCTATTTGATGAAGTGAATGTTTTGAAAAAGCAAGAAAGCGAGAAGTATGGTTTTCGTGAGCTAAGGACCTTAAAATGTGCAAATACCCTTAACGGGTCAAAATAAGCTCTTGGGCGAAAATGGGTCAAGAGGATGCAAGACATCCGAGATCTTAATCTTTTATGATAGACAATGTTGACATTATTAGGTTCATAAGAAGTTATGATCAAACAAACAAGTTATGTGGATGAATGCATGAACTGGTCGAATAAATCATAAATGAATAATAAGACGATAGCGTGTAAGTTAAGAATTTCCTTAATCCGGATGTGGGATTTTAAGTTCATATGATAGAATGTGAATTTACAAGCATGTAGGAAGAAACGGGAGGTTAAACGGGTAAGCGGTTCAAAAGTTACGCGCGTTTTAGTGCGTACGAACGACGAAACGGAACTGCAGAAAACTGCATAATGGGCTAGGCGTCGATGACGCGGGAAGTGGAGTCGTCGACGCCGCTTGGAAAACTTGTTTTTCTGTTGACGCCAGTTTCCTCTGGTTGACGCGGTCCCGACGCCCCCTAACGCGGAAAAATGTTATTTTTGGTCATTTTTAACCCCTGTACTTGTTTGGACTTCATATTTGACGGGTTACTTACCTGTCTACGGGGTTTATGGCTACGGGAAGAACCACGGGCCGTCGCCGACGCCCTCCCCATGATTATGTAAGAAGTATGCAAGATCTTGTACGCGTATGTAGATGTGTATGTATGTATGTGTAAAGATATGTATGAGTGTATGCACATATGTAAAGTTGTAGAAAACGTATGTACGTATGTAGATGTGTATGTATGTATGTGTAAAGATATGTATGAGTGTATGCACATATGTAAAGTTGTAGAAAAGGTATGTACGTATGTAGATGTGTATGTATGTATGTGTAAAGATATGTATGAGTGTATGCACATATGTAAAGTTGTAGGAAAGGTATGTACGTATGTAGATGTGTATGTATGTATGTGTAAAGATATGTATGAGTGTATGCACGTATGTAAAGTTGTAGGAAAGGTATGTACCCATGTAGATGTGTAAGTATGTATGTATGTATGTATGAATGTATGTATGTATGTATGTCAGTACGTATGTATGCATGATTTAGACACGT
Organism: Helianthus tuberosus; assembly: GCA_030545235.1. Classification (NCBI taxonomy): domain Eukaryota; kingdom Viridiplantae; phylum Streptophyta; class Magnoliopsida; order Asterales; family Asteraceae; genus Helianthus; species Helianthus tuberosus. The sequence goes on from CM060351.1 coordinate 154,758,103, forward strand.
TGAGTGTTAACGTTATTAATGGTGTACCTTGAGAATGAAAAGTAATGCAGGTACGTTATTGAAGACTCACCAGGAAATGGATAAGCATATGAAATGCTTAAAGTTTGAAAAGGACGAAATGTGAAGTGTACGTGAAAGAATGTTTATATAATGTGTGCTAATGTTAGGAATGCATGTGGTGAGTGCAGGTTGTACGGATCACGGGTGATTGTCACAAGGAATAGAGATCGAAGACCGAGTCATAAGATAAATTGTACGGGAATAATCGAGTATGTACTTTAGTAAACGGGAGTTATGCTTTTGTTTTGTAAAAGAGATATTTTTAAAATAAACCTTCAAGTAAGTCAAGACGTTTGTAATGAAAGAAATTTTATGGCACGAATTTCCGCTGCGACTTTTTGTCAAATACGAATTAGGGTCTTACAGTGATTCTGTGAGCATTTAATTTACCAATTTTTAACTTAGAATTTTGTATGTTTCTTCATGTATGTTAACAGCATGAATGAACTATCAGAAGCACTCCAAAACTTTTCTATCCATAGTTCAGATATGGATATCACCAATACCTTTACTAACTATCAAGCTGACACTGAAGAGCCAATGGTATTCCAAGCCCAACCTCAGGAAAAACCTAAACCGAAGAAAAGAAGAAGACTTGTAGGCTGGAGGCATATGCGTAGGAAGAGGCCAGCAACACAAAAAGTTATAAAGACTGGGGATCCCAAAGATAAGGGCAAAGGAATAGAGATTGGGAAGAGTTCAGGGCAAGCTCAAGAATTGCCACCCTGGGAAGAGCTGGACCGCCAACTAGCAAATAGCGACCTCATCGGACCTGCCGATGAGACTCTTTTCAATTACCCAGCTGAAGCCCAACTTCCAGTCAATCTGGAACCTGCTATTCCCGATCCCATTGTTAACCCCCGACCTCTAGGAGAACTAGAGGAATGGTGGACCACTGACTGGCAGTTTCAAAATCTCCTAAATAACCCTAATACCTTTTTTCCCCAATTTGATACGGAACCTCCACTACACCCACCTATGAGCTCCGAGAATTTGGCTGAACTCCGCCATTATGGCGAGGAGCTGATTGATGCAGGGAACCGAATTAGGGATGTGGGAGAAAGGATATCCTGAAAGTACGACGAGAGAGAACGTCGTTTCTGAGATGACATCTAACAGGGATCGTATGTGGTTGTGGGAACGTGTGTTTAATAATAATATAATAATAAAAATTATGTGAAATAACTTAAAAAAAACTTTTGTAAGATAACTTGTGTGTACGGATGCCTATTATAATATATAAAATATCGAACGTCGAAAAATCGACAATTTTGGCTATACATGTTGATGTGATTATGTACGATTGATTGGTTATGTTTGGTTGTTAATTATTCTCTGCTAATCACTTATATATACTAATTACCAGATGGAACACGTTGGTTGTTAATGAAGTTAACCAATCTGAACAAAACCATGAAGATCAATTTCTGAAGATATCGAGAATATCGTTGCTCAGGGAATAGCCAATGCTATTCCAGCAATCCTTGTTGCTGCTCGAAATCCAGTTGAACCTCAACAAATTATTCCTAGCAAACGTACTCATGAAGACAACTTCAGTAATAGCGTAAATGGAGGCGGTAACATTAATAATAATGATAATGATATACTGCAAGCCCCAATTCTCAAAAGAATGAAAGCTGCAACGCCTGGTTGCACTTACAAGGAATTCCTTGCCTGTAAACCTGTTGAGTTCGCAGGCAATGAAGGGACGACTGCGGCACTGCGTTGGTTGGAGAAAACCGAGGCAGTAATCAAATTAAGTAAATGTGCCGAAGAGGATAAAGTCATGTATGCTTTTCACCTTTTTAAGGAAGAAGCATTAGAATGGTGGAATACGGTATTACAAGCCAAGAGAAGTGACATGGCCTATGCCATGAGTTGGGAGGAGTTTAAGCGTCTGGTGGAAAGAAAATTCTGCCCAGAATATGAAAAAGAGCAGATGGCGAACAAATTCCTGAGCCACCGAATGGTGAATGTTGATTGTCGAGGGTATACTTCGAAGTTTTTCGAATATGCTCGAATAGTGCCTACTCTGGCTTCGCCAGAGCCGGTACTTATTTCTCGCTACATTTGGGGTTTAATTAGAGAAATATGTGATATTGTCAAAGTTGCGAGACCCCGCACGATCGATGATGCGGTAGATTTGGCCAACACTTTGACTGACGGACTGGTGCGTACACGAGAAGAAAACAGGAAGAAGGAATTGGCTCAGAAAATTACCCAAGGATTTCGTGTGGGTAATAATAACAATTTCAAGAAAAGAGGAACTGGGCAATCTTCCACTCCGCCGTTCTGCAGAAACTGTAGAAAGAAACATTTTGAAAAATGTAATGAAACCTGCAACTTCTGCAAAACTGCAGGACATCGTGAAGAAGATTGCAGAAGGAAAACAAAGATCTGCTTTAACTCTGGAGAAGCTGGGCATTTTAGACCAGAATGCCCTAAACTGGTCAAACCAGCAGACAACAAGGCCAAACCTGCCGAAGGGACTACGAAGAAAAACGCAAGAGCCTTCCAACTGACTACGCAGGAAGCCGAACTGATTCCTGACGTAATAGCTGGTACGTTTCTGGTACACAACGTTTATGCGAAAGTATTATTCGACTCTGGTGCAAACCAAAGTTTTATCAATACTTCATTCTGCCAAGCTCTTAAGCTACCCTTAACAAAACTTAGGCAGATTTATACAGTAGAAACGGCAGATGGGAATTCTGTTAACATAGATACGGTTTTGCAAAAAGAGAATATAGAACTCTCAGGTCATAAATTTTCTGCAAACCTATTACCCATGAATTTAGCTGGATTCGATGTCGTGTTAGGAATGGATTGGTTAGTAGCCAACCATGCTCGAATCCTTTGTGATAAGAACTCCATAGAAATTCATGCACCTACAGGAGAAGTAATTATGATTGCAGGGGATAAGCCGCGTAAACCCATGAAGTTCATTTCAGTAATGAAAGTTGCTAGTTATGAACGTAAGCAAGGAATAGTGTATATGATTTCAGTAATCATTAGCACTAAGGGTAAGGAACTTCAGGAAATTCCTGTAGTATCAGAATACTCGGATGTATTCCCCGAAGAGTTACCAGGATTACCACCAGATAGGGAGGTAGAATTTAGAATTCATTTGATTCCTGGAACTACACCCGTAGCAAAAGCACCTTATCGGTTAGCACCCACCGAAATGCAAGAATTGAAAAAGCAATTAGTTGAATTATTAAGAAAAGGATTCATACAACCTAGTTCATCTCCGTGGGGAGCTCCAGTGTTGTTTGTGAAAAAGAAAGATGGTTCGATGCGAATGTGTATCGATTATAGGGAACTGAATAAGGTTACAATTAAGAATCGATACCCATTGCCTAGGATTGATGATCTTTTTGATCAACTACAAGGAGCTAGATACTTTTCTAAGATAGATTTAAGCTCCGGATACCATCAGTTGAAGGTACAAGAAGAAGACATACCTAAAACCGCTTTCAGAACTAGGTATGGTCACTATGAGTTTACAGTCATGCCCTTTGGACTAACAAATGCTCCTGCAACATTTATGGACATGATGAATAGGATCTGTAAACCATATTTGGATAAATTTGTAATTCTCTTCATTGACGATATACTTATTTTTTCCAAAAGTCAAGATGAGCATTGTCAGCACCTGCATGCACTCTTAACTTTGTTAAGAAATGAGAAGCTTTATGCCAAATTCTCGAAGTGCGAATTTTGGCTACAAGAGGTGCAATTTTTAGGACACATGGTGAATCACGAAGGTATTCACGTAGATTCCTCCAAGATAGAAGCGATCACCAAATGGAAGGTCCCGCAATCAGCTACAGAAGTTAGAAGTTTTCTAAGCTTAGCTGGATACTATAGGCGCTTTATTAAGGATTTTTCTAAGATAGTTGTGCTATTAACTAAGCTAACCTGTAAAACAGTAAAGTTTGAATGGGGACCTAAGCAAGAAGAAGCTTTTAGGATTTTGAAACAAAGATTAACCAACACCCCAATTCTTGCTTTACCAGAAGGAACAGAAGATTTTGAAGTATATTGTGATGCTTCTAAGCTAGGATTAGGATGTGTGCTAATGCAACACAAGAAGGTAATTGCGTATGCATCAAGACAATTGAAAAAGCACGAAGAAAATTATACGACTCGTGACTTAGAATCAGGATCGATAATTTTTGCCCTTAAGATTTGGAGACACTATCTGTATGGAAGTAAGTTTACTGTTTATACAGATCATAAGAGTTTAAAATACATATTTGGGCAAAAAGAATTGAATATGAGGCAAAGAAGATGGATGGAAATTCTAAGTGACTACCACTGTGATATTCAATATCACGAAGGAAAAGCAAATGTAGTAGCAGACGCCTTAAGTCGTAAGTATCATGAAAAGCAAAAACGAGTTCGTGCTCTTAGATTAAGTTTACAATTCAAATTAATGGAACAATTAAAGAATGTTCAGGAAACAGCAATCAAGGATGATGTTGAAGGAATGAAAGGAAGAATAAAGGAATTAGAGCAAGGAGCTGATGGAATTTGGAGATTCCACAAAAGAAGAATTTGGGTACCTAAGCAAGGAGATTTAAGAAATAAGATTTTAGAGGAAGCCCATAAATCTAGGTATACCATGCACCCTGGAAATAATAAAATGTACCAAGATTTAAGGAATAATTTCTGGTGGATAGGAATGAAAAAGGATATAGCTAGATATGTATCTAAGTGTCTAACTTATTCACAAGTTAAGGCAGAACACCAGAAACCTTCTGGGCTACTTCAACAATTAGAAATGCCTGTTTGGAAATGGGAACTAATAACCATGGATTTTGTTACTAAGTTGCCCAAAACCAGAAAAGGTAATGACGCAATTTGGGTAATTGTGGATCGATTAACCAAATCAGCTCATTTTCTACCCATGAAAGAAACCTTTAGCATGGAAAGGTTAGCCAAATTATACGTAGACGAGGTAGTATCCTTACATGGAGTCCCACTCTCCATTGTATGGGATAGAGATAGTCGCTTCACTTCACATTTTTGGACAAGTTTCCAAGAAGCCATGGGGACGCGATTAAATTTAGGTACAGCTTATCATCCTCAAACAGACGGACAAAGTGAAAGGACAATCCAAACCCTAGAAGACATGCTCAGGGCATGTGTGATAGATTTTAGTGGAAACTGGGATGACCACCTATCCTTAATTGAATTCTCCTGTAACAATAGTTATCATGCAAGCATCGAAGCTGCCCCGTTCGAAGCACTATATGGACGGAAGTGTAGAACTCCAGTTTGTTTGACAGAAATAGGAGAAAGTCAATTATCAGGTCCTTAAATAGTGCAAGAAACTACCGACAAGATCACTCAAATCAAGGAAAGATTAAAGACGGCTCGAGATCGCCAGAAAAGTTATGCAGACAATCTACGCAAGCCACTGGAATTTCAAGTCGGAGATAAGGTACTCTTGAAAGTTTCTCCTTGGAAAGGAATAGTTCAGTTCGGTAAGAAGGGAAAGTTAAGTCCAAGATACGTAGGACCATTCCCAATAATTCAGCGAGTAGGACCAGTCGCCTATCGTTTACAACTACCAGAAGAACTAGCTGGAGTACATGACGTGTTTCATGTATCCAATCTTAAGAAATGTCTATCTGACGAATCCCTGGTAGTACCTCTTCAAGATGTAGAGGTAAATGAGAAATTAAAATTTATTGAAAAGCCACTGCAAATAGAAGACAGAAAGGTCAAGTTTCTCAAGCACAAGCGACTAGTGCTGGTCAAAGTCAAGTGGGATTCAAAGAGAGGACCTGAATACACTTGGGAGCTAGAATCGGAAATGAAGCGGAAATATCCTCACTTATTCTAGTAAATCTCGATGACGAGATTTTAATTAAGGTGGGGAGGATGTAAGGACCTACAAAAATGTCCCAAAATGACCCGTAAGTGAAAACCCGGACCCCTGAAACCCTACTGTGCATGAAAAACAAAGAAAACCAGATTTTTGGGTTTCACGCGGGCCGCGTAAGAGTAAGCCTAGGCTTACGCGGGTCGCGACAACTCATAAAATCTCCGATTCAGCGAACAGGCCACGTGTCGCACACGTGGCGGGCCTACCGATGACACGCTAGCCCTAGTCTACGCCTAAGTGGCCCTTGCGGGCCACGTAAGATCAAGAGGAGGTTTACGCGGGCCGCGTAAACCTCATTTTTCAGCTATAAATTGACCCGATCATGGCCTGTTCATCTGTGTCGAAAACTTTTCTCAAAAACGAAGTTCTACTGCTCAAAATCATAATTTTCATTAGGGAGGCGCTGCTACGATACAGAGTATTAACTCGATCGCTGCTACGATTCAATGTCCGATCGATTTAAATCAATCCAATGGATGTTTAAGTGCTGCCCACATTAGGGCTATACTTTGTCATTCATCGTGAATTCGATGGATGTTTAAGTATTGCACTTTGTCATTCGTTGTGAGGATTTTAATCTCGTGAGTTATCGTAAATGCTGTATTAGTTACTGACCTAGTTCGTGTGCATTGTTATTTAAATTAGGTTACAAGGCTAATCTGTAGGCTAAACTCTGCCCGTTTAAATCTGCAATGTGAGTCATTCTCTTTTTACCAAATTGTGTTCCAACCCTATTTCTTTTCAAAGTTATAATTACAGGGATTAAGTCTTTGTAATCTTCAGTTACTACCGGTATGTGGGGTTTTGTATACATTACTTGTTTCCCGTCACCATTGGACAACGTGTTAGCCAACGGGTGATCTGACCATAGTCACAGATACAGTCGAGTGACAAATACCGATTTGGGGTAATTGGTTGATAAAAACAATGTAATCACCCTTAATACTGTATATTATAACAAGGTGTCATTTTGTGCAACTTGAATGACTCGTCAGTATTTCCCTGCTGATAAAACCTTTTTAAAACATGTTTCAGGTGATCTGCTGTGATCCAGGAAAAAGTGCAGTGTAGCACTACAAGCGTGAAGTAGTGGCTTAATAAAAATAAGGAAACATGTTTTTGTAAAATAGGGTTTCCTAGTGAAATTCCCTTATTGTAAATTACGGGGTTTGTCCCTAATTATGAAATAAAATAATCGGGCATTTTCAAGTTTTAAACGATCCTGTTAATAATTCCGTTGCCAAATTAAATAAATACCACGGGGTTTCTGTCCCGCAGCTTCTGAACCGGGTCAAACCAGGCCGGGGGCCGTGACAATTGTAATCAGTTTGATAGATAATCAATAAAGATCCGGTTTGATTGTGTATTGTTGATTACTACTTGTTTCTGTGATATTCTGATCAAGAGGATTCCGCACTCTTGGTTGGATTGACAATTCTGTGAAGATCCATACAACAAGGGGACCTACAATGACTCCCCCTTGACAATAGCTTCATAGTGTAACTTTGTCTTCAAACATCTTGTGTTCTTTTGGTCTTAGGATAGCGTCAACTACACAGTTTGTGACATCAACAGACTCCCCCTTAGCTGATGCTTCCAATCTCCAAAACTTTCTTTCATTTGTAGATCAGTTAGCTAGCAATCTTTGGTTAAGCAAGTATCTCCAAACTCTTCATATCACTTTCTCTCTGCAATGTAGTAGAAGGATCCTACCATGCATCTTCACACATCTTCATTTCACTCTTAATCTGCACTTTACTTGTATTCTGCACTTCATTTTGATAACTGCATCAATCTGTTTAGCAACACAAGCAAGTATCTCGAAAAACCATTAGTCTTTTTCACATTTAAAGATAAACCAATATTTTATCTTAATTTGCAAAAACAACTAACTTTCAGTTCAAAATGGAAGTCTTTTCAAAGAAAATATTTTTGTTATTTTTTTAAAACAAACTAAACTAAACTAAACTCGAAAATATTTACAATTTCATCTTTTTGTGAGAATCATGTGCAAGAAGATCATATCAGCAAAATCAAACTGTTTTCACACTATTAGATAATTCTTTATTTATTTTCGTGAAAAGCAGTCCAAGACGATTACCAGTATTGTTTATCCACTTAAACAAAATGCATGAACATTTCAAGTACCATTACCATATGATACATTAAGGTAATATTATTTCTGATATTTTAGTGTGTCCCACTTCAGGATATACCCCCGCGATCAAGGTATGCATAAAGATTCATCGTAGTAGGTGAGTATACTGAATTCATCCGTTTTGTTTTTCAACGATAGATAATTAGTGATCATGTCAGTACTTCCGTACAGCAAAGAGACCAAAATATCTATCGAGGGCTAAGACAAATACCATTTTTGGTATGATTTATGCATTTTGCACTTTTTGAATGACTCTCTAGGAGAGCTTCTTCATTTATGGGTTTTGGCATTTTTTGCTCTTTTAAGATATCCTGGTTGTGCCTAGGTCAGCATGTATCTGGATGCAGCAGAAGGACAGCCCTGATATCCCCAGATGAAATAACAGTATAAAGACCCAAAACTTCAGATTTTGGTAATCTATCAACGCAAGATTTAAGGTCATTAAACCATACACCACTGATGTGTTCCCCACTCATATTCAGTTTATTTAGGATTATATCACATTGGTAAGTTGATTATTTCATGCTTTTTGCCTACTGGTACATCATATGATGAAGTTGCTATCACACTTAAGCAATTTAATTCATTTTCAGTGTGACAGTCTAACTTGCTGATGTACTATCATTTCTTCTTTTTCACACAATGATAACTCATTTTTGATTTTCTATTTTTTTTTATGTTTTCATTTTTCAATGTTTTTAAATTTTTTTTAATTTTTAATTTATAACTTACTCCCCCTAAATACACGCATTAACTAAACTCTTTTTGGCTTAGGGAAATTTCTCCCCCTAAATTTTTGTTTTATGGAGCAAGTTTCAAAAAAAAAAATTACAAACACAAACAGACTCCCACTTCAACCTGACAACAAGTTTTCACAATTAAAGTTTTAGAATAATCATAATAATCACTAAAGTAAATAGTTCGTTACCAAATATAACCTACTATTCACCTCAGATGCTTTACAGGAACAACCACTATCAAACACATCAACAATCCTTCTTGGTCATCCTGCACATTCTCAACAACTTAGTTAGACTTAACAACCCAAACCTGACCGGTTTTGGGTCGACCATGTAAATCCATATACGATGCTTCTAACCAATATCCGTCACACCTTACTGGTGTCTTGGATGTATTCCCCATGCTTGAACAAGATTTATAATTTTCACTAGGTCTTTGATCACGAGAGTTCCAATAAAATCTCGGATTGTCTGACCTTTGAAAATTATTATCTTGATACCTTCTTCGCACATTATTATACCATGAGTTTTGAAAAAAAAAATTAGATGTTGTTGAACATTTGAGTTACTAAAACCCCTATGTTCATTTCTTCTTTGAAAATTTTGATTACCAAAAGTCTGGTATCGATTTTGATATCCAAAATTTCTATTTTGACTTTGAAACTGATTTAATTTACCATTATAATGACTAAATTGTGTAAAATTGCTTCTTGGTCTATCAAATCTTCCTGATGGTGAAGCCTTGGATTGAAACCTTGGTTGATTATATTGACAATGTTGTTGAACATTATTATTCAAACCAACCCTATTCCCTTCCTTAACCTCATCAACTTTTCCCTTTATTCTTCTTCAAAGGACAACAACTTGCCACATGCCCTTTAGTGTGACATTTAAAACAAGATTTTGTCTTATAAATTCTCTTTTTCTGAAATCTCTTTTTAAATGTTTTCTTCTTTTCCTTTTCAGTATCCTCATCCGATTTATGAGGTGTACTGTTAGACCCTACAGATTCTTTCAAAGATTCTGGACTACTTGGCAAGTCCACAGCTATCGGATCCACTACCTCTTGTGCAGTGGGAACAAAATTAATTAGCTCAGCTTCATTTGGTAAACATTAGTAATCTTGATCCTTAGAAGATGAAGCTTTACTAAACCCCACTCCCGTTCTATCATTACTCCTTTTCAACCCTTTTTGAATGTGAGTCCTAACTAATGAAGAATTTCCAAATTTGTCTAACTTTCCTTTTAGTTCAACAATTTGGTCTTGTGCAATGGCCAATTCCCTGCACTTTTCAGAAAATTCATTAGTTTTATCCTTTACAGTTTCACGAGCCAAATCAATTATCTGTAACAGTTCATTGACTTTGCTTGTTAAACTGCTGATTTCTTGTTCATTTGATTTAAGTTCATTTAAACAATTTGACTCTCTTTTAATCAAAAGAACACTTGACTCTTTTTGTTTTTCCAATTCTGCTAACAGAATTTTGTTTTGCTCCGATAGTTTGTTAACCTTACCCTGTAGTTCAGTGCAATTATGACACGTATGACTTACAGATTCTGATGATACCTTCACCTCTGCTGTAAGTCCATTCACACCATTCATGCACTTTGAAACTTCTGCAGCCTTCTTCTCAACAGCTTTCTTCTTCTCTTCTACCACAACATCTGCATTTCCCTGATATCGCTTTTCTAATGCATCCCACATATCCTTTGAATTAGTGTACTTCGTAAAGGTATGTTTGATGCCATCAGGTAAGGACATTTTTATTACAGCTAAAGCTTTCTTCTCAGCATCAACCACCTGTTTCTCAGATTCATCCATCTTGTCATAAGAAATCACTTTTATCCTTCCTTCAACATGACGTGTAGGAGCAACATATACATCTATCATACAACACCACATTCTGAAATCCTTACTTTTCACAACCGATTCAAACTCCTCCTTCCAGACAACATATTCTTTGACGTTTGTAAGCTTTGGCCAATTTTTAGCTGTCTCGCTAACATTGTTCATTTTAACCATCTTTAAACAAGTTTTTACCGTAACCGTACTGATAAAAACCGTACAATTTTTTTCCGAAAACAGTTTTTACCAAATTATACCGTTAGAATCGTCTCGAAAAAACGAATCCAATGATATATAATGTCGAAAACCAAATTTGGGATTTTCCAGAGTTTTTTTTTTGTGTCCTAAAAATCAACCGGGTTCAACGATGCAAACGGTTTCGGCAGATGAGCTACGGATCAAATTCTATTCACGAAAACGTTAATTCCTCTATGCGAATCTAATTACTCCACAAAATTAAATACACCACCTTTTAATTCCTCTAGCTAATTTTGCTGGCAAACCAAGTTAATTTCGCTGGGTCGCGCTAATTATGCTGGTTAACCAAGTTAATTATGCTGATAGAGTAATTATAAGTATGCTGGTAGGGTAATTATAATTATGCTGGTAAACCAAATCAAATTCGCTAGAAGTCCAAATTCGCTGATTACTTCCTCTGATCACTTAAATTCGCTGGGTAATTATGCTGCCTAGTCAAATACTCTAGTTAATTTCGCCGGTTAATTATGCTAGCTGATCAGTTCACTATTACGACGACTATTAACTTCGCCGATCACCGTAATAATGTCGCTGAGGACAATTACACGGTTACCAAAGTCGCCTTTGGATTTAATTTCGCCGGTCACCGAGTTACTAGGTCACAAAATCGCTGATCAACTAATTCCTCTGGTTTGTCAGCGGAATTGTTAATTATGCTAGCAAATTTTGGAAACTCAATATGTTTGAAATTTCTAAAGATTTTCCAGATCCTTCTAACACTTTCCTGCAAAATTAAACAACCAAATCAGCACCAAATTTTCGAAAATATGAAGAACACGAAGAACAGTTCTTCAAATCTTCAAGTTTCCTTCAAGCAAAAACACCAAATATGCAGGATTAAATTCGCTGAACACCAATAACAGCCTATTTTCAACCAAAAACCCTAAAAATTTCAAAAATTTTCCTCCAAATTTTTGAAACCCTAGGTCTACCACCTTCAAAATTTTCGAAAATTTCAGCACAGAACCCGAAAATCCACCCTTTTCTGCAGCAACAATTCTGAACCGAGCTTCTTCAAGAGCCTATCGCTCTGATACCAATTGTAGGTCCCCTTGTTCATATGGATCGTCACAAAATTGTATATCTAACCTAGAGTGCGGAATCCCCTAGATCAGATTTATTACAGAAACGAGTAGAAAACACAGAAATTCACAATCAAACGGGTCTTCTATTGATTTATCCAAACTACAGTTTTACAATCAATTCAAGACCTGCACAACCTCACAGCCTATCTCTGTGATCTTGCCTCACACAAATTTCGAATTCTCTCTGATGTGTGTAAAATGCAACATATAAATTACATCAAATGAGACATAAAACTAACCCTTTTTTAATACTAATATTGGAAAAAGAGTGTTTTTGTCTTCCTTTTGTATTTTCAGGATTAAATGAGCTCAAAAACGCAAAAGAAGCAAAAAGACAGCTAAATCCAACATAAATACAAGAAAAGGAACATTAGTGGACTGCCCGAACCCTCAACGGCACCTTCCAAAGCAAAATAGAGAAAACAGAAGGCTGAACACGCCCCGTGCTCAGCCAGCACGGGGCCGTGCCCAAGAAGCAGCAGAAAAGACAAACCTATAGAAGCTTCTATTGCCCATCACGGGGCCGTGCTCAGCGGACACGGGGGCGTGTCGAAAGTACAGCAGGCGCATTTATTGTAATTGCGAATTACAATTAATGAGGAGAGAGAGTGTCAGACGGACACGGGGCCGTGCCCAGCGGACACGGGGCCGTGTCCAGCTCTCTGTTCAGCCTATAAATAGGAGTGCTTGGATTCACTTCATCTCATCCCTTGGCACACCACCTCTCTCACACTTCATCCACCACCCACCACCATCACAACACCATCATCCACCACCATCATCCATTGTCCATCATAGAGTGTGTGAGTCGTCTCGGGATCCAAGATTGATCGTAAGAGTTCTTGACAATCAAGGCCATGTTTGCCTAAGTCTCTTACATCACTTGGTGAAGACAAAGTGTCTAGTATAATACTTTTTATTTCTAATCTTTTGCACTTTTTATTTGGTTTTGTATTAATGACTTTAATAACTAGTTACTTATGTTGAAGGTGATCTTTCCTTATCGTTTGTCCGTGGTGTCTTGGCATTATTTTACTGTCTATATAAAATAAAGGATTTTCACCATTCATATCTCCACGGTCTATATGGAGGTATGTTGGCTACCTGGTAGGGGGTTAAGGGAACGGTTTGGTAAAGGTCTTGCCATTGTTCAGCGTTTAGAGGTCCTGCAATGGACCTGGGTCAAATTTAGTAGGACCTCCTTCAATACTTCACGGTATTGGATGGCGGGGGTCCAAACTCTTTGATCCCCTCATAAGTTAACTACTATTAATACTATAACCCGGCTATTTAGGACTGTATCCCTGCTGACTCAGACTACTTAGCCGAGGGTAACGTCACCGCCAAAAGCGGGGCCTACCACAATACTGCATTAATAACTTAATTCATTATCTTCCAATAATCCACCCCTTTAGGATTGTATCCCTGCTGACTCAAACTACTGGGGTGAGGGTAACGTCACCTTCAAAAGAGGGGCCTACTACAATAACTAAGATAATCTCTTAATTATGTGCAAAAGTGCGGAAATAATCAAAGGTTATACTAGATACGAGTCGGAACCAAGTGATCCATCTTGTCTATCTGTTTTTATTTTTATTTTTATTTTCAGCATTTTAGTTAGTTTTATTTTTCTTAGTTTAAAACATTTTTCTAAACTTTTATTTTGGTTAGACGTTGAGGATAAACCGGTACTAAAAGCTCTTGTGTCCTTGGACGACCTCGGTATCTTACCAACGCTATACTACACTCAACGATGGGTGCACTTGCCCATATGTGTGTTTAGTGTTAGTGAAATATCGTGTTTTATAAATTTAAAACTTGGCTAAAATAAGTGTTAAAAAGGGCTTAAAATATACACCTAATATATACGACACTTTACCGCACATCACTCTCTCTCTACGTTTTCTCTCTCTAGCCTCCAAGTTGTCTTCTCTGCTCTAAGAACTGAAACCCTAATCACAAAACATGTTTATATACCACATGTATGTGAACTGGGCTTCCTACTAGGCTAGGCCATTCTCCAAGCCCATTACAACAATAAACTCACTAACCAATAAGCTAAGCCCATTACAAAATATCCAAAGACTATATAATCAAACTATTAAGATGTTGTCATAGAATACGCACCAACAATGAAATATGGCGTTTGGGTTTTTGTGTGTTTTTTAACTGAAGGTCTGAGATGTTGTATATATAGGATTTTTTTGGCGGTTTTTTAAGGCGGGATTTTACTATATTTAAGTTTGGCGTTTTATATTTAATGGCGTTTTACTTAGAATGGTCTGTGATTTTTGTTTTTGGCGTTTTATTTCATGATTTGGCGTTTTATGTGGAGTAGTCAAAAGACCATTTTACCCTTAATGAAACGCGTCCACGTAATAAAATTGTTGTTATTTACGAAAACGCCACCGCGTCAATCTAGTCCATAGATTGTTTTGATCAGACGATCGTTAAGCGTTCTCACCGTTCTCACACTTTCTATCATTTTCTCTAAATCCTGACCCTATATATCTATGCTATATAATAAAAGAAACCACTTTAAGGACACTTGTCATCATATTAGTCCATCTCTTATAGATAATTATTATTTTAGTTTAATATATTCTAATTAATTATAAATAACACTCCTTTTTTTTAAAACAACTAAAACTAAAAATCAAATTAAATTATAGAATCAAAACTTCTCCAAAATAAAACTATATCAATTATTTATCTATCGACTATTTTTAGATGATTAATGAAAGAGTATTTATTTATTATTTTTATTTTATTTTTTAATTGCTTATAAACGATTAATGACATATGCCTAGCTTCATTTTGATTTTTATTGGACCATAATCAACAATACATATATAATTTTTTTACTAAAATCTATTTTTTTAATAGCTAACTAACTAACGTCGTTTTAGTTTTCTTTTTTAACTGTTGTAATTATAGTTATTTTAAAATATATTTTTTGTTTTCTTTTATAATTGTTGAAGAATAATCTTTTATCACGTATATTTTGATTTCAAGTATATTGTTGTGGCATACTTATATTTATGTATTCCTTGAGATAAATTTTATTCAAATCAAGATAAGAACAAAGCTGTACAAGTAACCGAGCAAAAACAATTCAAGTATAACCTTTTATAACATTATGATATTTAGTGTATCGTTGCGGCATGCTTATATTTAATCTTTTGCATTAACCGAACGGGTCAAATACAATTTATCTATTTCTATGTTGTTCGATCGATGTAAAGCACGTGTTTATATCCTTTTGAGCATATCACAACTTTATTTTTAGATACTAAAACCATAATGAACCAAACCAATATATATCGAATTCACGCTGCAATAATCTTAAAAGTAAAATGGAATCGGGAAAAATAAATCGTTGGAGGGGGAGATAGATTAATATAACTATAATTTTAAAAATATAGCTACGTGAGTTTTACCATTTTAAAAGAATAATAAGCTTATGTATTCAGGTCGTATAAAATTTTTTTAACATTTCAAATAAAGTTATTAAATTATATAACCATTTTTATCCAAAGTTTGGTTCGGAATAAATGCTTATCAGTTATTTAATTATTTATGTATAGAATTAAAAATAAGATTTTTTATAGGGGTAGAGTTTGACAACTTCAAAGCTATTTATTTTAGAAAGGGGGTGTAAAAAGTAAAAATGGGGGTGCATTTAGCCAAACCCTTTAGTTTAATATCTTATTTATAGATAACCCTCCAACTAAATATTATTAGTTTAATATCTTATGGATAATTATTATTTAGTTTAATCTCCTTCTCATTTATAATATTATTTATTTGAATTAATTATATTTGAACGTTTTGTTTAGTTTGGTATCAAATAGATTTTACGAAACTTAAAATAAAATTAACTAATATTATTTATCATTTATACATTTACGGAGTTTTAAATAAAGGGTTAAATTTATTGAGACTTCGTTAACAAATTTTACTTTGTATTAATATATTAAATATTTTTATTTTCACTATACAAAATTACATTTACTCGACCCATGTAATACATGAGGTTTTTTAAGATATAACTTTTTATTATTTGATATATAAAATTAGATTTATTCAATTCGTACAATACACGAGGTTTTTTAAGGATATATATTTTTTATTATTTAGTATAGGAAATTACATTTATTCAAACCGTGTAATGCGCATTTTTTTAAGATGTAATTTTTTATTATTTGGTATATAAAATTACATTTATTCAACCCGTGTAATAAATGAGATTTTTTAAAGATGTATTATTTTATTATTTGGTAAACAATATTACATTTATTCAACCCGTGTAATACACGTGGTTTTAAATATATAAATTTTTTATTTGGTATATAAAATTACATTTATTCAACTCGTACAATATGGTCCTTACAAATATAACATTTTATTATTTAATATATAAAATTATATTTATTGAACCCGTACAATAAATGAGGTTTTAAAGATATATTGTTTTATTATTTAGTATATAAAATTTATTTATTCAACCCCGTGTAATACACGGGGTTATAACCTAGTATATATATATATATATAGGACAAGGATCCGTTAGGAACCATCCTTTATTGCGAGAACCAATGTGAACAGAACCAAAAATACCTAAAAGAAGCTAAAAAACACACAAAAAATTTTTTTTTAATATTTTTAATAAAAAATCGCTACTTTTAGTAGGCAAAAAAAATTTTTTAATTTTTTTTTTTTTTTTTTTTTTTTGGCTACTAAAAGTAGTGATTTTAACTTAAAAAAAATTTGTGTGTTTTTTTTTTTTTTTTTTGATTTTTTTAGGTTTTTTGGGGGTTTAGGTTTTTTGAAGGGGGGTGGGGGTTAGGTTTTTTTAGCTATTTTAGGTTGTGTTCACATTGATTCTCGCGGTTTTCGCAATAAATGTGGTTCTCGCATGAACCTTACCCTATATATATATATATATTGAACGGCGTACGTTTAGGATGTCTCTAACCGAATTAATAGTTAGTATGTTATTACTATTTTTTTGCTATCTTTTTTATTTTTTATTTTCCATTTAATTAATCTAACCATATGCAATACATGAGTTTTTAATCTAGTATATTGTAAAAGATTATTTGGATAACTTCTACTGATTTGTAAACGTGTTAGTTAGATTTCAATCTAATTCATTCTGAGTGGTTCTATATTTTATCGGTTTAAAGATTCAACAAATCGTAATTATGTTAATGTATATTAATAATAAGGAATATACATTTAACTAAATTATCCTTACGGTTCGTTTAACTTTATAATATGGATATATTTAGTTAAGTGATAGTGGCATGATTAATACGTTTTTTTTTTAACATTCAACTTCATTAATACGTGTAATCAAGTATTTAATATATTGATGAAACGATATGTCGTGATTATTATATAATTGTTGGCGATATCTTTAAGAGTAAAGGGTTTGCCAAAATAGGAAAGATTTCAAAGGCCACGTTGGGATATTAATGAATCTGACCTCTAGGGTTTTGAAAGGTTGGATATGTTGTCTATTAATATATTCAATTTCCCTTTGATGTATTTTTCACTATATAATACTCATGTATAATTAAAATTTTGATGGAAACGATATGAAATGATAAGAACAGAAAACGATTGAATAATTGATCACAGTAAAAAGGTAACTATTGTCGCAATATCTGTTATGAGCTGCTAATAGACTGAATACAGATAAAATGAACGGTATTAAACAAACCAGATAAATTCGTAGCAAAAGTCGTCGATACTTGTCTTATACCTTGATAGCAAATCAACTAATATTTGCAAAGGTTACTATCGTTCATGAACAGTAAGGTATTAGATTAGAATCACCACCATTATAACATGTAAGCTAGCTTCATGCACATACTAACTTACATTCTTCGTCTGTTTCAGGTTTTTAAATAAACAAATAAGGTTGTCTACATCTTATCATTCTCGGACTCTACCTTAACTTTACTATTGTTGAGATTTAATGAGTATGATGATGATGTAATTTGTTGAAAATAACAATTATGTTACGTGCCACTTTCTTTGTTTCCACAAGATTTGCATGATTTCCTTTTTTTTGTCTCCATATTATTAGTATTAGTTGAGTAAGTGGAATACCGGGTTAGATGATTAACATTGTGATTGCTATTTAATCGAGTTTGTATGTGCATTTGTTTTTTATGAATGAAAAATGTTGATTTGAGTCTACTTCTCTCTAAATGTTCTTCATGCCTCCTTTAACCTCCTTCCTAGTTATCCAAATCCAATTTTGTACACCACAAGTGGTATCAGAGCCACATTAATTCCCCTTGGGACCCATGGCTACTCAAAAACTATCTAAACCTCAGTTCCATCAATGGAGAGAATCCTTTGCGAGACTCGGGTCCCGGTTTGAAACCATGTTCGCTGAGCTCCGATCGACCCAAACCACGTTCGAAGCCCGCCACACCCCTATATCGCCACCACAAGTTACCGCACCACCACTCGTTTTCGCCGCAACACCACTTGCAAAATTACAAGTGAAAATTGATGTGGTTGCTCAACCTCATAAGAGTGTTCTCGAATAAAAATGATAAACTCATGTTGCGTGTCTCTACTAACGCACCTGTTGTAATTAAGGAGGCATTAGAGAACAGAACCAAGGAAATTGCAATGACATTTTCTAATGATCCTCCTACCTTGGTTGAGGCAACATAGTGTAAAATTAAGGTACATGTGGTCCCTGTTTCTAATAGTGACCCTCATTTGGTTGTAGAAGCTAAAACCGAGAAACCATGATGTTTCACCGACTCTTGTCCGGATGCCACCAAGGTGACTGAGTGCCGGCCACCGTGGCCCTTCATTAAAACTGCTAACGCGCGTATAAAAATGTTTTCTTACCTGTTGTAAAACTGTATACAAGATAATTTGAATTGTCCCAAGTTATTTATAAAACACGTACCTTGTGCACTTAAATCAATTTTGAAAATGTTTTCAAAATGAGTCGGTTGATTGTATTTACCAGTGAAAACTGACGTATTTTCAAAAGACTAAGTCACAGGTACAAATACGTAAATAAGCTGGAAGCTGCTCGGTAACGCTTGAAGAGGAATTTGCAGCTCCTTTGCATATGCCTATTAGTATGTTAATCTCCCTTTTGTACTTTTATTTGATCCGCCTGTGGATTCTATTACAAACAAGTTAGTATATTTATTTTTGATCTTTGAACACTTATGTTTGTAAAAATATTTTATACTCCAAGACTTCCGTTGTACTATCTGTGAATATTTGACTATGACGATACCAATCTTACGTCACGATAACCCCCACCCGAGCCCACCAGGATTTGTGGTAAATATCGGGGTGTGACACTACATATCTAGTGATGGTGGGTGGTGGTGGGTTTGATGGTGGTCGTTGCTATTTGCTTAGAGAGAGAGAGAGAGAGTTCAAAGTGTGAGAGAGAGAGTGAAAGAGAAAAGGGGTATTTATATTTGATTTTATTTTCTTTTATCCATACTATAAATAATTAAGTAGAAAGACTAAACTGCCCTTAAGTGAATAAATTTAACTGAAAATTTTAACCTTATTAGTGTTAAAGGACGAAAGATGTATTGAGTTTTCCAAATAAAGGATTGTGACTGTAATTATTGAAGTTAAAGACTATCTATTACAATCCGATACAAATATAAAGAACGAAAAATATAACCCAAATTTCATGTATTGAATTCTCATATTAACTTTATTTATATCTATTATGGATTCGGTCGCACATCTAAACTAATGGAACTATGGAAGCAAACCTATAATCACTATCACATACTTTAAGTGTTATAAAACTCTTTAAAAAATTCCATTTTAGCAAAAGAAAAGAAATTCCACCCAAAATTGTCCAAAACATGGGGCCTAATGATATTTGAGAAACCTTTAAATACATATTCTAAATTTTTGAAATTATATAAAAAGACGACCCAACTTATATATAAATATTATGGGTTTAGCTTAATCTAAATATAAGTTTGGCTAATTTGAATCGAATTTGCTAACACGTTTAGCTAAATGAGTCATATCCATGTCACCTAACATGTTCTCGGGTTCATCCATTTGTTTTGTTTTTTTTAAACGGGTATTTTATGTTAAAGGCTTAAAGCTTAAATTAATAATAGACTTTTTTTTGGTCAAAATTTAATGAGACAAATTGATGTCAGGTTTTGGTATTTTAAAGGCAATTGTTTCATATGCATGTGTGTTCTTTCTCTAAAGTTGTGATTATCTAGTAGTGACATGTAACTTGAAAAAAAAAAATAAACGAAATTATTTCTATGATAACATGTTCAGAATTATGTGATTTTCGGTTGATTTGCAAACATGAAAGCACAGCCCCTAATTTTGCGAATGGCACCACGAACCACATTAGATATTTAGAGGTGAATGAAGGTTAGCCTACAAGAACGATGACTTCACAAGAGCCCACAACAACAAAATGAGATTGGGCCGTGTGACCCATGAAGATAGTTTTTGAGAGTTGGAGTTTTTTGTTTGATGTATAAAGGGGAATTGGCCTGTAATAATCCCACCTAGACCTTATTGGCCATTAATAATCTCACCTCAGAATATCCCCCCACCAGTCCCGCCTTTCACCTATTTTTCCTACAATGGTCCCCCGTTAAAAAAACTTAACGGAGTTAAGCTTTTTTCCAAATTACAAACAGATTTTTTAGGGCTTTTAATCAGAACGATGATACGAGTCCATTGATGTAAAACTTACTTCGAAATGGTGCTCCAAGTGACTTGATTTTGGTTAATTGGAAATTTAAACACCCGAATTGAAGTGCCGTTTTCATCGTTTGGAGCATCGTTTCGAGGCAAGTTTTACATCAATGGACTCGTATCGTCGTTCTAATCAAAAGCCCTAAAAATGCGTTTGTAATTTGGAAAAAAACTTAACTCCATTAAATTTCTTTAACGGGGGACTATTGTAGGAAAAATAGGTGAAAGGTAGGACTAGTGGGGGGAATATTCTAAGGTGGGATTATTAATGGCCAATAAGGTTAAGGTGAGATTATTACAGGCCAAATTCCCATGTATAAACTGGTGTTTCCCGCACTTAGCAGCAGTTATTTGTTTGGTACTGGTTTGGTTAGTCACACTATAGTAACCGAAAGAGAAAGGAAAAAAAAATTAAAAATTAATGAACGCCAAGGTATTGCATCTGAAATCAAAAGCCAGAAAAATGATGTTGTAATAATTAACATATAATAAATGTTGTTAAAAGGCCAGATTCAATGATATATTTTTCTGTCAAAAAATATGTGTTTAAATCTTCTGGCGAAACATGGATGGTTAATGTATATTATCTTGATAAAATATAAAACATATTATAACATAAGATTGGACTAAAAATTATATAGTTAATTAAATCCTAAATTTGTCCATGGCATTATAGCCTAGTGGCATCTTTGGGTAGGATAAGGCTTATGGATCATTAAGTCATGGGTTTGATTCTCACAAGAAGGTTTCTTCCAGATTTATTGGGTTTTCTTTTGAATTGGCATATAAGCATTATTGTCTAGTAGAGATGGATATGATCAGGTGATTTCGCTAGTGGCACAATAATACCCTAGTAATCAGTTAAATGATGAAGACACAGGATGGTTAATTATGCAAGAATTAATCTATGCTAAAAACAAAAGGGGATTGTGGTTTTAATTAGTTAAGGTGCTTTTTATTTAATATTGTTTATTGACTTTTGTGTATACATATGAGACTTGAAAGGCAATATTGTAATTCTGCTGGCCAATGTATTGAAATGAAATTATGATGTGGCAAAACTTTGATTGATTAAAAGTAAACTATTGTTTGACTTGTTATTTTTTAATATATGTGGAGATTTGTACGAGTCTTTTCGAATACTTAATTTGAAAAAAAAAATTAAAATTTATATTATCATATATCCGGTAGAACGTTTAATACAAAATTGCTTCTAATTAGAATATGTTAGAACCGCATAGTAAACATGTATTGTTTGTTATATTGTAATACACAAGACGATTATGTAATCATTCATCTTAGTCTCTTTATAACTATTATTATATTTACCAAACACTATGTACAAATGCAGTATATGTAGTTATCATAATTCTTTTCTAAAGGTGATTATGTATTTTACGAACTTTTTTCTTTAAAGTACAGAGTCGTTTCCTAAAATAACGTTAAGCATTTTTCCATGCTTCATGGAAGAATAATCCCCTCCTTTCAACCACAAAAAAAAGAGAGAGAATTGATTCAAGATGTTAAATTAAGTGACTTCCACTTTTTAGTGATTTAGACAATTGTATATAATGTAATATTATTCCCTAAGCATATAGATGTTTGATAAGGTAGAATGAAGAATGAAAACATATCATAAGATGTGACTGATTTGATGCCAAACAAAAGACATTCAGTTAATCTACCACAACGAGTGAAAGTATTTGAAATTCGCTTAAGATTCAAAGTTTACAAATGCATTTTTTATTTTTGTGATGCGTTTTCTCGTCTTCGGTATTTATGATATTTCCCTTAATTCATGTATGTTATTTTTGTAGTTATTTAAGTTGTTAATTGATATAAAAGAAAGTTTCGTTGGTAAGAAAACTAGAACTTGTGAGAACATCATTTGATCAAAGCATCTAAACTCTTAAGTCCAAGTCTCCAAGACAAGACAATACGAAATTGAAATAGGGCCCAATTTTCTTGAGGAAGAAAAGCCCAAAACTTCTAAAGGTGGAGAAGAATAAAAAAGTAATGGACTCATAGGAAAGTGTTTTCTTGTTGAAACTGAAAGTTATGTTACCCACCTCTAATTAGAGGTGCACAAACCGGTTAATTTTAATAACCGGATCGGTTAACCGGTTATACCAGTTAATTTGACTTTTTGACTTTAACCGGTTAATGCTTTAACCGGTTATTACTTTAACCGGTTATTTTTTTAACTGGTCCGGTTAATTACTTTAACCGGTTCGGTTATTTAACCGGTTATTTTCGGTTATTTTCGGTTAAAACCGGTTTTTTTGCCTTTTTTTTTGAATTTTTCGGTTATTTTTTCGGTTAACCAGTCTATCGGTTAAAAAACCGGTTTAAAAAAAAACCGGTTAATAACCGGTTATTATACTAAAAACTTGTAACCGGTTACTAACCTACGGTTAAATAACCGGCTGGACCGGTTATTCCTAAATCGGTTATTAACCGGTTACGGTTTCGGTTAATAACCGGTTACGGTTAATTACCCGGTTATTTTGTGCACCTCTACCTCTAATCCACGATCCAAACCACTACCTTAAAAGTGTAGTCATGACCTAAACCACTATCCCTTTATTTTTTTAATATATTTTTGTCTCAAAATCATTTGGGAGGTCGTGGTAAACGTGGTTCAATTCACACGAACCACCATCAATCAAAGAGGAGGGCAGTGTATCATTTGATTAATGATCCTTAGAGAAAGATTCATTATAAAATAAATATGAGATCTAGATGTATCAATTATCGACTACTTATCAATTTGCTGGGATTATCTAATAAAATATAAAATCTATACTATCTATAATAAGAGATTATGAGCTGATGTAAATCTGCCTATGTGTCAACTTGTAAGGTATGCCACATGTCAATGATGATGTCATAATTCCGGTTTACAATTTACAATCTACAAATAATCTATAAATCTGATTTTTATTTTAATTGGAATTAATTAGTGGTTTTTTTAGACGGGACAATTTAAAATTCAAAATTTAAATAACTGACCCATAAAAACCTCTCTTTAAAATTCAAAATTAGAGCTTCACTTTCAGAAATCAATCCATTTCTCTCTGATGGAGTTGGTTCTCCTGTTCACTCCACACTCTCTGCTTCTCTACCGCCACCCCTCAACGCCGCCGTGCTCCGCCGCTGCCGGCATCGGATTGCCGTATCTATAGCCGTAAACTTATCATCGACTCACGTCACAATGTCATCAACGACTCGTGATTTTCAACTACTCAAAACAAAAACAACAAGATTGATTATCGTTCTATAGCGTTTTCATTCTTCAATCGCTGATTATTCCAACCATTAATTCGTTCGGTACTCTCTCCACTTATGTTTTGATTGTTCTCTCAAGTTAGGGTTTTTTGTTGTGCAAATTCGGTATGAATTTTGTTGAATTTACGGTAAATTTTGGTTGTTATGTGTGCTTCATTTGTTGTATAAGGTGTGCTTGATCTGATAGTTGCTGAAACGGTGCCGTTTTGTAGGTATGAGATCAAAATGAAGAATAACGCACCAATCTTCTCATTCTTGGTTTTGAGTTTGATGCTGCAATTTCAGATTAAAGGACCTACTTGGAGTTGCTTTTGTAGGTCCAATACCTCTTCTAATTGTTGATGGAACCAGTTGTAGTTATATGAAGTTTTTCTAATACATTTTGAGTTTTTATTGCTTATCTTACCAGATGAGAAGTATTACAAGGGATTATGGTCTTCAGGAATGATTTTATGCAAAGATGGATCTAGAACATTCACCAAGTCACAGCTTAATGTGATGGCACCGGTGAACCAGTTTTTCTAATACATTTTGAGTTTTTATGACTTATTGTGCAATTAGGTTTGAATTCAACTTGACAAAGTTCAAAGTAGGTTTGAATTCAACTTCATAGATATAAACTTTAATAATAGTGATTTTTTGATGTATCGATGAGCAAGTTAGGTTTGAATTCAACTTGACAAAGTTCAAAGTAGTGCAATTATGTTAACATAACGGTATATGTGGCTTTGCAGGAACATCAGCATGCCCCACTGGGAAATTCTATTGCAGAAACGCTGGACATAGTGCCCTGACTATAGTTTTTTGTAGGATAAATGATGGTGGTATCTGTGATAAGTAATGTTTTTACTCACAAATCTTCACCATATCACATGTAAGAAACTACAATCCTTATTTTCTGAGTTTAAGGTCTCAGTGATTAGTTACTTTGTTTTTTTATTCAAAAAGAGGCTTTATCTACCTAACATGGCAAGGGTTATCTGAATAATGTTTTATTGAGTCCTTTTTCGCATTAAAATAATGTTTTAGTAACATTTTGTTTAAATATTAATTATTTATTGATTATTGATTTATAATTTTAATTAACCAGGTGGATACGATAAGGAAGACAAAGCAGCTAGAGCTTATAAATTAGCAACCCTCAAGTATTGGGGTCCCACCACCACCACAAACTTTTCGGTAGTAATCTTTATCTTTATGCCCTGAATTAATTGAAAGTAACGATCGGCTTGCTAAAAGCTTATACACCGAGTCTGATCATATTTTATATAAATTTGGATGATTTAGGTTTGCAACTATGAGAAAGAGCTTGAAGAAATGAACAACATGACTAGGCAAGAATTTGTTGCTTCACTTAGAAGGTATATATAAGTTGTGTCGGTTTCACTTTGTGAATTAAGTGCAATCGTGAGTGCATTAGGTTATATATAGATAGTGTCTAATTAACCTTTAAATTTGTAGGAAAGGCAGTGGTTTTTCTAGAGCAGCCTCAATTTATAGAGGTGTGACAAGGTAACAAATGTTAGTTATCATATAACCGGATGTTCACCGTCCAGTTCGCCAAGTTTTTGTGAAAAATATGGATTAAACTGCTAATAATGGTTTTAGATTAAGAAAACCGAACCGACCAGGTTGGTAATTGGTTGGGCTGTCAGTCACTATCACAATGAAGTATACTATCATTTTAATGGCTAAATTTTCATATCTTTTGCAGGTGTCTTCTTTATTCTTTGGTTCAACCCATGTGCACAACTTACTATCAGTTATTCTTTTCATTTGTGGATTTCTGCCTTTGACATAGGTACGTAGAACTAATTTTCTTGCAATTTGATTATAATATGTTCGATAATTACATAATCTGTTTGTGGTTTCTCTTCATATGTTTGGTTTAGACTTAGTTTTAAGGACGAGCACAAGCTCAAAAACACCTAAATTTATAACTACTAAATTCCATAAACAAGTGTATATTTTCTACTTTATTTAATTTTTCTTTAGCTTCTATTTGTCTTGGTATACCGAATTACATTGTTGGAATTGAACCTTAACAGAGGAACAGTTGATTAAGGCCAAAACCGGTTCAGATCAGTGGAACCAGAATAAGCAGTTGTTAGGCTTCAGACTTTCCCCTTGACAGTGGTTCAAACAACTGCTGATCTATAATTCTGATTTGTTTTATCCACTGCTTAGCACAACAGCTGATGTGAAGACTAAAAGAATGCCAAATACTAAGTACTGCTCTTCCAACTATTGCCTTCAGTCAAGAATTGCTGAGAAGACCAAAGCCCTGCTTGGAATAAAGCAGTGGAATGAAGAAACAGTTGTTTACTTTATCTTATTGTAATAGGATCAGTTGTTAGATAACAATGGATGTATAGATCAGTACTTAGAGTTAGTTAGTTGTTAGATGTCACTATCATGGTGACGTCAGCCAAGATGCTTCAGTGGTTTGACATGCTCTATAAATGGACCAGTACTCTGTACTTTTTCACTTGATGGACTGACTGTGTTTATCTCCTCTGATCCAATCCTTTCATCTTGTGTGATCGACCAAGTAGCATCAGGCTGAGGGGAAGTTTTAGTTTGTAAGCATGCAATGTAATCTTTTGATTTGATTTGTAATCTTTCGATTAATGAAAAGCATGTGTTTATCAAAACTATTTTCCTCCTTGATTGTGTTTATAAAGTTTGTGTTCATTTCCGCTGCATAAATCATTGAATCATATTCATTCATTGTTCATCTATTACAAAAAACACAATCAATTTAACAATCAATTCATCTATTACAAAAAACACAATCATGACGACATCTGAGCAGCAGATGTACAAAACAGATGTTAAAGCTCATCCACTGATATACCAACAGTTGCTGATCAAATTAAAATTCAAATCCACTAAAAGACAGAAAGTTGCGTAGTGTCATATAAGAGGAGCTTCAACAGTTCAGGGAAAACAAGTTTGAAAACTTGCACACTTACCAAAGGATGAGAATCTTATGGGCAAAAAGTGGACCCTCAAAAACATTGTATATGTTGGAGTATAGTTGTCAAGATTTATACTCATCTAATTAAGCACAAACAGCAGATGTTTCCACAACCAATGTTTTGAAGAAGACTATGTTGCTGCTGCATATTGTGAAAATAACTGTTTGTTTCCTCTAAATATGATATTTGATTTTGATATAATTGCTCAAAAGACTTCTTTTATGCAGGATTGTCAAGCAGCTGAAATATATCATCAAAAATCCTATACCATATAATGTTTTTCTATGAATAAAAGCATTAAAATGTTTTCAGAAAATCAAAGTCTGTCGTAACCACTGATTGGTTCAAACATCTGTTGATTTGTAGCTATCCACTGTTGAAAGTCAACCTCTGTTCCATCATTTTCATTGTTTTCCACTGTTACCAAACTTCAGTGCTTTAAACCACTGACACAGCTATCCACTGATAGTTAAAGTCGCCCACTGTCCTCATTTTCATTTGTAATCCACTGATATTCATCCATCAGTGGTTTCCTTAACAACTGTCTTCCATTATCCTTCATTTCATCAAAGGTTGGCATATGGTCAGTTCTTATCCGTCAGATCTTTGTAACCGTTGCCACGTCAGCAATCACCTTTTTCCCTATAAAACCCTGATCAAAAACCCCAAACAGGGATTTTACTGTCGATTCGAATTCACAAGAAAACTGTTCTCAAAGCAGTTTCCATCTTCTTATCTAAAATTCATTCTTCGATTTTCTTCATCAAAATGACGAAATCAAAATCAAAATCAAAATCATCATCATCTTCCAAAGAGGTCGCTCAAACGGCCGCTGAAACCATTGAAATACCATACAAATCCCCTCACAACTACTTGGGTATACTCACAAAACCCACCAACAATCACACCTTCGATTCAATCATCGACATCATGGCTGCATCAAAGTATAAAACTTTGCTTACATCAGATGCTCCAATTTACCAACAAACCCAGAGAGAATTTTGGAAAAACGCTACCCTCGAAAAAAAGGCGAGACCTTCATTGCCATTAATTCTTCCATACAGGGTAAAGCGATTCAAATTACTCCACAATCCATCTCAGAATTCTTTAAACTCGATGATCAGAAAGGTAAAACTTCTTTTCTTAAAAGCGAGTTGAAAACTGATTTTCTGGAAAGGGGGTATGCAGATCAAATAAAAAAGGATACCTTACAAAAAGGTTTCTTCCCCTCTGCAACTAGGTTTTTATTTCATACTCTTTTGACATGTGTTTCAAATAAAACCACTGCTTTTAACGAAATACCATTAAAGATCCAATGTCTGGGTTATGCCATTCTACATAATGAAAATTATAACTATTCCCAGGAAATCTTTAATGATTTGGTGAAAAATGTTGATACCAAAGCATTTCTACTTTTTCCAAGGTTTCTAAGCTACTATTTCAAAGAAAAATTTGGAAAAGAAAATGAAAATTTACTCAAACAAGGTGCTTATTTTAAAATAAGTGGTTTAACCACTGAAACATTCTCTAGAATGATGGCACCTACAAAAACAAAAGCAGAGGTGCCTGAGCAGAATTTAGAAGAAAACACTGCTCCTCAGGCATCTACTGTTGAGCCCACTGCTCCAGGTGATCATAGTAGCACAACCACTGCTATGAAACCCACACCTGTAATCACCAAAAAGACCAAAAAGAAATCATACAAAAAATCCAACAAACCCAAAGCAAAGGCAACTCTGGAAGATGAGATCCCAGAGCAACTGCCAGTGACAACACAAATGTCACCAAAAACCACTGCTGCTACTTCCTCACAGCAGATGGTAGAAAGATCTCCACCCTTACCTCAAACTCCTCCTGAATCCTCACAAAAAGATCAGGTTGTAAACACAGGGACTCCACATTATGAAGCTCTGGATCCACTCGGATCCATCTTCCATAGTCCTGATCCCAAGGACATGTCTCTTTCAACACCCTTATCCTCACCTCTCACATTACCACAATCCATAATACCTTTGTTGCATGCAGTTGATATAGCTCAGACACAAACCAGTTCATCTCAATCACCTATCACTGAGAGCATACTCCTACAAGTGACTGGGTATGATGATTATACCTCTGCTATCCCAGCAACAACTGAGGAGGTTACACTGCAGGAGTTACAAGTAATTCATGTCAGTAGTTCAAGTGAAGCAGCCACTACAAATGTTGAACCCACTGGTTTACATTTGGACAGTGGTTACATCTATAAGACTTCCTTGAAGGAAATTCTTTCTATAGCACCTCTGATAACCACCAGTGAGTATGTTAAAACTACTGGCAATATTGAAGGGCTATCAAGTGTTGAAGTAAGAAGACCCCAGAACCAAGAACAAGGGGCATCAATGAATGATTTCTGGGACTCAGTTCCAAAGTCACACATTGATATAACCACTGCTGGTGGGAAATCAGATGATCCCATTAAATTGGGTGATGATTTAAAGTATCAGGAATTGACGGGCATAGTTGAAAATCTTGAAACAACAGTTGCTGAAATAAAGGATATGGTGCAACAGCTGTTAAAAGCTCAAAAAGCACAATCCACTGTTGTTCCAGCTCAAGCACCTGCACAACCTGCACCTGCTGCAAATGAGCTATGGAGTGTATTCCAACCCCTGCTTGAAAAACAAAAACAAATGGCTGATCAGCAGCATGCAATACATGTACAAATGCTGACAAACATGGTGGAGTCAAGGTTCAAAGATACTCAAGCAGACATCAAGGCTATAAAGGCCAGCATCCAAAACACCACTGGCAAAACTCCTCCCACTCTACTATTCATTGATAACCCCCTTCCAGATAATGCCAAAAAGGGAGAGAAAATCAAGCAGTGGAGGAAGAAGGGAATAGAAGATGGCCTTTATGTTGAACCAGAAAAAGAAAAGCAGGTTTCAAAAACTGCTAGCCAAACAGCTGCCATCTCTTCAACACACACCACTACAACACACACTACAACCACTGCTCTACCTCCACCTAAAATCACCTCACCTCCAAAAGCCATCACTTCAACTACATCACCAGCCATCAAATCAACCCCTGCTCAAAAGCAGAAGACATCTACTGACACATCAGTAGTTGTAATGACAACAGAGATTGAAACACCTGTTGTTTCAACAGTTGTTTGCTAGTCATCCACCACTGCTCTCATCAATGTCACATCACCCCCATCGCCTCTTGTGAAAAAGCAGAAGACATCAGATGTTACAACATATGTTGTAATGACAACAGTAGTTGAAACACCAGTTGTTTCAACAACTGTCAGTCAGCCACAATCCACCACTGCCCTCACTTCACTTCAAGCCATCTTTACTTCAATTAATAAATCACCCAAAAGCACTCCTTCACTAGAGAAACCTTACACCACCAGAAAAAGAAAAACAACTCAGGCAACTGATGACAAATATGATCCTAATGCTGCAAAATATCCACTGGAACTGGAAGCTATAAAAAATGAGATGAGACAATTCTACACTGTGGATGACCCTTCGAAAAGAAGATTTCCTTCTCTCATAGGCTTCATAGTCCCAGAAAATATGGATGAATATCTCAAGCTCAAAGCAAGGCAGGCTAAGATAAGAGCCAAACTTGAATGCAAAGATCAAGGTGATGAAGCCATTTCTGAAAGAATGGAATTCTTGCTCACCAAAGTCAAACAGATGGAAGACTATGCACGAGATCTGAGCAAAGAAATGTCAAACTTACCACCCAAAGCAGATCTACGAAAAGAAATGAGAAAAGAATATCTTGCATACATCATGAAAGAAAAATTCTATCCAGCTGAAGAAAAACAATTCGAAGAATGGCCAATAGTTGCATTAAAGCATGAGGCAAACAAAATTGAAAGAATTAAAAATGATCCAAGCAAGAAGAGGACAGCTCCAAATTGGAACAAATACAAAAAGCTCATAGCTGACTTTACATCTGAGTACAAAAGAAAGAAGCAGGAGCTGGTGGATGCAAAGGTGGATACTGCCAATGCCATAGCAAAATGGACTAAGCAGCAAACAGATGAGGCTTATGAAAGGCTTAAGAAAAGGAGGATGACAGTTTCTGACACTCAAAAGAAGCCTGACTACAAAAAGCCAAAGCAGCAGATCAAAACTTCTGAACCACTGATCACCTCAGCAGATACCTCTGTCACTGTGATTGACCAAGAAAAAAGGAAACAGCTGACTGTTGCAGAAGAAAAGGAAAGGGAAGCTGAGTATTTTGAAGAAGCCATCAAGAAAATGGCTTTAGATAAAGATAGATCAGCAAAGCTTCAAGACCTTGCCAAAAAGGTTTTGAACAAACCATCATCATCAAACACATCAGCAGATATATCAGACATTGAGCTAGATCAACAAAAGAGACAAGAGCAGATTGACAAAGAAGTTGCAGAAGACATAGCTGCAGCAAATGAAGTCATAGACAAGGCTTTCAAACAAATGTCTGAAAATTCTGAGCTAGCAAAAGCTCAGGATGCTGCTTTACAAATCTTTACAAGGCCAAAATCTCCCAACTCATCAGTAAATAAACCGTTTCCAAGAAACCCATTGGGTTCAAAAATACTAAAATGGCTCTCTGATCAAAAGACCCATGTATTGAACCTGATCAGATCCAATGGTGAAATGAAGTACATATCAAGGAAACAAGCACTGAGCCTTGGTGTTGAAGATCTACAAGATCTCCTTGAACTTTCATTGTGCAGGGATGAGGATGACTCAAGTTCCAAAGATTTTGAAGCAGAATTTAAAAGACAAGCTAGGGAACTTCTGATGAGAGAATAAAGATCCAAAATAATGAAGAGTTTTGGCATTATCTGTTCCAGGGGGAGATTATTGGGATTGAACCCTACCAGAGGAACAGATAATGAAAGCCAAAACTGGGTCACAACAGTGGATTAACAATAAGCAGTAGTTTACAACAGGCTTTCCCCTTGAAAGTACTTATAACATCTGATACCTCCATCCACTGTCCACATACAACTGCTGCTGCCCTTTAAACTGCTGATAAAGCCCTGAAGAAGCAAACACTGCTGGTTAAATCTACTGATGCTAAAAGACTGCCCACTCAAAGACTGATCAACTTTGAGGAAACCACTGTTGAAAGAAGAAAGCAGTAGTTCAGTGTTTTACTTGTATTGTATAGAATCAGTGGTTAGGATTAGTAGTTGTTTGTATAAGAACAGTGTTTACAGGTTGTTAGGTTGTTAGACGTCGCTTTCATGGTGACGTCAGCTGAGATGCCTCAGCTGTTTGGTTTGTCTATAAATGGAACAGTACCCTGTACTGTTACATTTGATCGTTTTGAGTGAGTTCTTCTCCTCAATTCAATCCTTTCATCTTGTGCAACCAACCATGGGGTATCAGGCTGAGAGGGAGTTTAGTTTGTAAGCTTATATTGTAATCTTTTGATTTTATTTATAATCTTTCAACTTAATTAAAAGCAAATGTTATTCAAGGAAATAAAGTTTGTTATTCATTTCTCTTTGCTTTGGTTACACCATTGTGAATCTTTCTCTTTGATTGTGTTTACAAAGTTTGTTATTCATTTTCGCTGCACTTAAACTCTGTTCATCTCTATTGATTTGTTCAAATTATACAAACAAGCACAATCATTAGAGCCTCAGATCCTAACATGTTGTATCAACAACTGTTGGTACCTCAGTGGTTTTGATAGTTGTCAAGATTGCTGTATCAACTATTGGTACCTCAGTGGTATCAACAACTGTTGGTACCTCAGTGGTATCAACAACATTGTATATGTTGGAGTATAGTTGTCAAGATTTATACTCATCAAACAAAGCACAAACAGCAGATGTTTCCACAACCACTGTTTTGAAGAAGACTATGTTGCTGCTGCATATTGAGAAAATAACTGTTTGTTTCCTCTAAATATGATATTTGATTTTGATATAATTGCTCAAAATACTTCTTTTATGCAGGATTGTCAAGCAGCTGAAATATATTATCAAAAATCTTATACCTCATACATCCATCCTCACTTATCATCAGACATCACTTTGTGAGGGATTGCTATGAAAAAGGTTTGATTTGTCTGCATCATGTTCCCACTAAGGATCAGCTTGCAGATATGCTAACCAAAGGTTTAGACACGTCTATCTTTGAAAGCTTGATCTCTATGATTGGCATGCTAAACATGGAATAACAGGCAAAATCCTGTTTTTCTATGAATAAAAGCATGAAAATGTTTTCAGAAAATCAAAGTCTGTCGTAACCACTGATTGGTTTGTAGCTATCCACTGTTGAAAGTCAACCTCTGTTCCATCATTTTCATTGTTTTCCACTGTAACCAAACTTCAGTGCTTTAAACCACTGACACAGCTATCCACTGATAGTTAAAGTCACCCACTGTCCTCATTTTCATTTGTAATCCACTGATATTCATCCATCAGTGGTTTCCTTAACAACTGTCTTCCATTATCCTTCATTTCATCAGAGGTTGGCATATGGTCAGTTCTTATCCGTCAGATCTTTGTAACCATTGCCACGTCAGCAATTACCTTTTTCCCTATAAAACCCTGATAAAAAACCCCAAACAGGGGTTTTACTGTCGATTCGAATTCACAAAAAAACTGTTTTCAAAGCAGTTTCCATCTTCTTATCTCAAATTCATTCTTCGATTTTCTTCATCAAAATGACGAAATCAAAGCCATCTGCAACATCCACTTCGAAATCATCTAAAAAGGCCTCTCAAAAGGCTACTACACCCATCGAAATCCCATACAAATCCCCTCACAATTATCTGGGTATTCTTACAAAACCAGGCACCACCGATGTTTTCGATTCCATCATTGATACCATGACTGCATCAAATTACAAAACTTTGTTAACAGCAGATGCTCCGATTTACCAGAAAACCTAGAGAGAATTTTGGAAAAATGCCACTCTTGACAAACAAGGAGAAGACATCATAGCCATTAATTCCTCCTTAATGAGTAAACCAGTCAAAATCACACCACACTCCATCTCGGAAGTCTTTGAACTCAATGATCAGCAAGGTAAAACTTCTTTTCCCAAAAATGAGTTAAAAACTGATTTCCTTGAAAGGGGGTATACTGAACAAATAAAGAGGGATACCTTAGAAAAATGTTATTTCCCTCCTGCAACAAGATTTTTATTTCATACCCTGTTAATGTGTGTTTCAAATAAAACAACTTCCTTCAATGAGATACCATTAAAGATTCAATCCCTGGGGTTTGCTATTTTACAAAATGAAGATTTTAATTATTCCCAGGAAATCTTTGATGATTTGGCCAAAAATGTTTTAACAAAATCCTTTCTATTATTTCCAAGGTTTTTAAGTTATTACTTTACAAAGAAATTTGCAAAGGATGATGTTCATGTATACCAACAAGGTGAATATTTTCAAATTAAAAGCTTAACAGCTGAAACTTTCACTAGAATGTCAACACCTTGCAAAACACAAGCAGAGGTGCCTGAGCAGAATTTAGCAGCTACCACTGCTCCTCAGGTATTTGCTGCTGAGCCCACTGCTCCAGGTGATCATAGTAGCACAACCACTGCAATGAAACCCACACCTGCCATTACCAAAAAGACCAAAAAGAAATCATCCAAAAAGCCACCCAAACCCAGTAAAACGGCAACTCTAGAAAATGAGATCCCAGAGCAACTGCCAGTGACAAAACAAAAGTCACCAATAACCACTGCTGCTACTTCCTCACAGCAGATGGAAGAAAGATCTCCACCATTGCCTCAAACTCGTCCGACATCCTCACAAAAGGATTCGGTTGTAAACACAGGGACCCCACATTATGAAGTTCTGGATCCAATCGGCTCCATCTTCCTCAGTCCTGATCCGAAGGACATATCTCTTTCTACACCTATTCCTTCACCCGTCACATTACCACAATCAATGTTACCTTTGTTGCATGCAGTTGCTATAGCTCAGACACAAACCAGTTCCTCTCAATCACCTATCACTGAGAGTATACTCCCACAAGTGACTGGGTCTGATGTTCAAACCTCTGCTAGCCCTGCAACAACTGAGGAGGTTACACTGCAGGAATTACCAGTAATTCCTGTCAGTAGTTCAAGTGGAGCAGCAACTACTAATGTTGGACCCACTGGTCTACATTGGGTCAGTTGTTCCATAAATAAGATTCTATTGAAGGCAATTTCTTCAGAGACAACCAAGGCAACCACTGGTGTGTTTACTTTACCAA
Source organism: Helianthus tuberosus (assembly GCA_030545235.1). NCBI lineage: Eukaryota > Viridiplantae > Streptophyta > Magnoliopsida > Asterales > Asteraceae > Helianthus > Helianthus tuberosus. The sequence continues at coordinate 154,793,390 of CM060351.1, forward strand.
CTGGTGAGTTGTTCAAGGTGTCCACAAATGAAGAAAGAAGTCCCCAGGACCAAGAGAAAGGGGCATCAGTAGATGACTTTTGTGACATATTCCCTAAGTCTACTGCTGATACAACCACTGTTGGTGGGAAATCAGATGATCCCACTAAGTTGGGTGATGGTTTAAAATACCAAGAACTGACGGACAGAATTGACACACTTGACACATCTGTTGCTGAACTAAAAAATATGATGCAACAGATGTTGGAAATTCAAAAGGTACCACCCACTGTTGTTCCAGGTCAAGCACCTGCACAACCTACACATGCTGCAAATGAGTTATGGAACTTATTTCAACCCCTGCTCCAACAACAAAGACAGTTGACTGATCAGCAGCTTGACATACATGTCCAAAAGCTGAGGAACATGATGGCGTCCAGATTTAAAGACACCCAAGCTGACATCAAGGCCATAAAGGGCCATATCTTGAACACCACTGGCAAAGCAGCTCCCACTATTCTCTTCCTTGATAATCCACCACCAGATAATGCCAAAAAAAGGGAGAAGATCAAGCTGTGGAAGAAGAAAGGGATTGAAGATGGTCTCTACATTGAGCCACAAAAAGATTGTATGACTAAAGACATTCCCTTGCCAGATGGGAGCAAAAAGATTTATTTTACCACAAATGCACTTGCTGAAGCAAAAGCAAGTGTAAAAAGGGATAGAGAGGCAAAGGATAAATCAAGGTGGAATGAGGAGAAGAGAGCTTACATGGAGCTGAATGCACAGGGTTGTTCTGAGCCAAAGGATGTTAAAAATCCTGACCCAAAAAGAAAAAATCCCACTAGAAAAGTGAGGGAACCCAAATCCACACCATCCAGACTCACAAAGCATACTCCAAAACCACCATCCAAAAGCCCTCAACATCAATCTTCCACCCAAACAGCTGTTGTATCAACAACTGTTGATACCTCAGTGGTTTCAACAATTGTTAAACCAACAACCACCACCTCAATGACAACAACAACAACTGCTACTTCAACACACACCACTCAAACACCTGATCTCACTAAATCATCCACCACCACTTCAACCACATCACCAACCATCAAATCATCACCTGCCATTGTGCAGAAGACTTCTACTGACACATCAGTAGTTGTAATGACACATCAATCTTCCACCCAAACAGCTGTTGTAACTCCTGTTGTATCAACAACTGTTGGTACCTCAGTGGTTTCAGCAGTTGTTAAACCAACAACCACCACCTCAATCACAACAACTGCTACTTCAACACACACCACTCAAACACCTGATCTGACTAAATCATCCACCACCACTACAACCACATCACCAACCATCAAATCACCACCTGCCACTGTGCAGAAGACTTCTACTGACACATCAGGAGTTGTAATGACAACAGTGGTTGAAACACCTGTTGTTTCAACAACTGTTAGTCAAACACTTCTCACTTCAAACACAACCACTGATCCACCCAAAACATCATCAGTCTCTCCTCAACCAAAAAGGAGAAGGTTAATTTTGATTGATGATGAGCCTTCACCTTCACCAACATCTTCACAACCTCTACCACTTGTCACTTTACCAAACCCTGTACCTCCCTCTTCAACACAGATACAAAAGCCAATCACTGATATTGCTCCTGCAGGTGTTCAATTTCCTCTAGAACTTATTGCTGTCAGAGAAGAGATCAAATCCTTCTACTATGAGGATGATCCTGCAAAAAGGAGTTTACCATCTGTTGAAGGATATCCTAGGCCTAATAATATTGATGAATATTTAAAATTAAAGGCCAAACAAGCAGAGGATATTGCTAAAAGAGAATCAACAGGGAAGACTGACAAAGAATATCAAAGGCACTACCAATTTTTGCTTACTCAAGTCAGATCCCTGGAACAATTTGCAAAGAATGTTTGTCAAAAATTATCAGAAAGAGCAGATGAATCTCTGAGAAAAGACTATGTTGAGAATATCATGGCTTACAAGAAGTATAAGGGAGAGAAACATATGTACAAAGATTGGACCATTCCTGAGCTTGAAAGTGAAGCAGCCAGGATCCAAGAGATGCTTAAAAATAAGGTTAAACACACTCCTCCTAACTGGGAAAAATTCAAAAAGAATGTACCTGACAAGGCTTTAGAGTTAAAGAGAATGAAAGAGGAGCTGATAGCAACTGACTATGGGTCAAAGAATTCAGTGTCAAAGTGGAGAGAAGATAGGGTCAGGGCCACTTACAAAATGTTGGAGGAACTAAGGAAGAAAGATCCAAATGTTCCACAAAAACCTGACTATCCTAAAACTGAAGGTTCAAAAAGACCACCAAAGTTACAAATCAAGAGATGCACTGATCCAGCAGGTGCTGCTATTTATCAAAGAAAAAGACAAAAGCAGATGGATACTGAAACCTTGAAGGAACTTATGGCAGGTGATGAACTTGTAAAAGAAGGTATCAAGAGAATGGTGATAGAAACTCTTGAACTGAATCAATCTGCAGGCACAGATCAGATCTGATGGTGATGTGATTCTCCTTGATCTTCAACTATGTAGGGATGAGGAAAATACAGATTTTGTTTAGCCAAATCTACTTTTTTACTATATAGTTTTTTTTTTCTTTTTGAGGTTGAATTACATGTTAAACTCACGAAAAATTATTAGTTGGTTTTAAACCACTGATGATACTGATGGCCAGGTACATTATGTTATCATGACGATAACTGGAATAGGTTGATCAATTCTTCTTTTTTTACTTTTTGTAAATTTTTATCATTTACTTATGTTGTATAGAAAAATAAAATATACTAAAGCTTCTTGCTAATAAAGTAGAGCTAAAACAAAAGTTTCATTGAAAATTAAAATTATAGATTCGATCGGTTTGCGGATATTATTAGACATAGATGTTTTATTGAAAATGTGTATTACCAACATCGGTAGGCAAAGTACCAGTATTGGGATGTACTGAGTTTGTGGTTGGGACTTTTAAATGTATACTTAACTAAAATGCCAATGTGAATTCATCAAATATTTGTTCACATGATAGTTTACATATTTACATAGACAAAAACTTTTATCATTATAGTTATTATAATACTAACACATACTGTCTTTAACATTATTTTATAAAGATATAGATCTAAAGAACAAAATTTAAATGATATATTATAATCTGTATTTTAGTATTATATTTCGATCATTACTAAACCTACTCGTGTGGTTACACGGGTCCTACACCTAGTTATAGTTATATATGTCGGGTTTTGATATATATCTTAAATCATCTCACTCCATGTTACCTAAGATCACACGGTGTGGGCATGGAAATCCAGCGTGGAAACCAGTCCACGCCAAGCTAACCACCCATGTCTGGCGTGGAGCACGACGTTGTGGTTGGGGCTTGAGGATCTCCACCGGCGTGAGGGCAAATGTGTGGTTGAGGTGGCGGCGTTTCATGGGTGGATGGATTTTGGGTTGGTTTTGACTGGTTAATTTTTTTAATAAAAACGCCACTTTCCACGCCTCATCCCACTCCTCCCTTTTTTGCACCACACCACTTTTTTACACGTGCTGACGTGACGTGCACATGTTGCATAATGCCCCCTTTTCAAGCCCCTCTACAACGTACAGTCTAAACGGCTAAGCCTAAGCCTAGCAGAATGGTTTGATCAGTTGTGAGTCATACTGGATTTGGGTCAGGACACGTCAATTTAGTCCATGTTAAAACAAGTTCTAATCAAGATATGTTCGGACCAAATGGATATTTTTTAATAACATGATTTATATTGATATTTATACAAGCACTAAACGTTACCAAAACATAAATCAACAAAATATATTTCAAGGATTCCGTTCACAAACAACGGCGGGTTCAGTGTTGCAGTACACCATATAAACATGGGTGGTGCCTAGGGACGGTAATTCTTGACACGACCTATTAACCCGACTCAAACTCGACACGAAAAAAACAGGTTTGGGTCGACTAACACGACCCGTTTAAAAAACGGGTCGGTTCGGGTTGACCCGTATTAAAAAGGGTTGACCCATTAACCCGTTTAACTATTTAGATAAAAAATCTTTTATATTTTTGTTTTTTTTTTCAGTTTCTATTTTACATGGTTAGTTATAATAATATTAATTTTGACACATTATATTATTTATTTATCATACCCATACAAATCATTAAACATGTTATCGATAACCCGCTTAAAACCGAACAACTCGTTTATAAATCGTCAACTTATATCACTCATTTAAAAATATGAGTTAAACTGGTCGGGTTCGGGTTGACCCGAATTAATATGGGTCGGGTTAGGGTTGAAATCTTTGACCCGAATAATAATATGAGTCGGGTTCCCACGAACCCGTCAACCCCCCAACCCATCAACCCGACAAGATTGTCACCCCTACCGGTGCCATTTTTTTTTCTTTCTTTTTAATTATTTGTTTGTTTATAGAATTATTTTAACTGATTTCATCTAATACATTTATAAATTATCATCTGAATTCATTACCAGTTTTCATAATAACTTAAAAAAAGTTGGTTAGAATATTGGATAGAATTATTTTAACTGATTTCATCTAATACATTTATAAATTATCATCTGAATTCATTACCAGTTTTCATAATAACTTAAAAAAAGTTGGTTAGAATATTGGAAAGTGATGTCAAATAAGACCGAATTCAAACTTGTCATCCCACAATGATAAGTTGAAAATAGTATGTCAAATAAATATTTTTTTTATGAAACTGACACTTTCATCTCGTTGCTAACACGGCAATACACTATTATATAAAAAGGGTCCTAATATTAACATATGGGAAAACTTATTTACACATGGTGTATACGGGCCGTATATTGTTATACGGCCCGTATAGAATAAAAAAAAAACTGATAAAGTCTGTGCCAGCAGACTTTGTCAGTTTTTTTTTATTCCATACGGGCCGTATAACAGTATACGGCCCCGTATACACCATGTGTAAATAAGTTTGCCTGGTCGTATACAATGTATACGAACGTGTATACGGGCCGTATACTCTTATACCGCCCGTATGGAACGAAAATTTGATTTTTCAAGTATTTAAGGTGTAAATCACACTAGATATTTTACAGTCGTGAGGTGCTCAAACCTTTCTAAAAGTAGAAAAAAATAAAACATTAACAAGTAACAAAGATTGAAGAACAAGAAAACGTGTCGTATGACTGTAATAAAACGGAAGCTATCAACGCGGGATTACGGGCATGGTGTTATTCTTTATTTAATATTTATAGAATAAAAGGAAGGGTGAGGCATTTGATGAGAGTTGTAAGGAGTCTGAATAAAACGGAAGCTATCAACGCGGGATTACGGACATGCGTTTAATTCCCAACATACGTGTTTTGTCACGTACATTTCGTAAGAAACTTTTCGTGCACTGAACCTTCACCTCCAATCATTTCCTGGTCAAATCACACACTATAAAGTTTAAACTTATCGTGTGTTGCAGTTTGGAAAGATGACCGAATAGAGGTCTGAATAACAAACTGTGGAGAACTTGTTTGCGTTATCCACCAACAATCCGTTCATTATCTGTTGTTGTCTAAAACAATATCAATTAACGTTCAGTTGTGTACACAAATTCATCACCGGTTTCTACAGCACAAGCACATACACAGGGAGAATGTTCTCGAAATTGAAGGAAAAGAAAAAATGGTTGCTGATGTTTTTCACTATCAGGATTTTGTTGGTTTGTTTGAGAACCTGATTCCAATGTCCTACTACTTCAATCCTTCCTACATTATTGAAAATTACTATATCACCAGCCATTCTCTTGCACCTGTATACATTGATTGTGGATTTTCTTGAGTCGTCGGGAAAACTTATCCTCAGGGGAGGGTGAGTAGTATGAGTCTTAGTCCATTGTGCTTCGTGAATGTTTCGAATCATCATATAAGACGTGTCGGGTTCTGCTAGAAGACTATCAGGATTTTGTTGGTTTGTTTCGAGGTAAGGTTTAGACTGTTTGAAGTATTCTTGGCTCAATACCAACTCTTCTGAAAGACAAGAATACAACGTTCATGTATCACATACACAATTTGTTGGAAGAACACGACACGTCTTCTGCTAGTTACTTTTTTCTTCGATTTCAACAAATCTTTCAAGGTCTTAAGTGATGGACAATTGTTTAAAAGATGTAGAAGAGTTTGTGTAGAGATCTTTACGTACAAATTTGCATCATCCTTACGGTTACAAATGAAGCGTAATTTTCACAGATTTTTAGACAAAAACCTGAATTTTCATCAGTTGATTTATAAGAGGAGGTTATGAAATGAATATATGTTTATGCGAACATCCTTATTTTGTCACGTACATGCGTTTAATTCCCAACATCCTTATTGTATCAGACTCTCTCCCCTCCTTTTCTCTCTCTGACAACCTTAGACCCAAACCACCGCAATCCACCACGTTCTGCGAAAAAAAACATCATCTGTTCATCATTGTTCTTGAAGATGAAGAAACGAGGGTTTATTCTCTTTAATCTATTAGAACGATCCTTGACTTGAATTTGTGGATTTCGGTTGGGTCAGAAACTCAAAAAGAGAAGCAACTAGAAAAATACAATTGATTACTCGGTCGAATAATGGGCCCGTTCAAGTTGAGCTTCCTGATGCAATTTTCACAGTGGTACCAATGTCCTACTACTACAATCCTTCCAACGCCTGATTCCGATACAACCCTTGATGTTGAAACCGGTTTTACCTCATGAAAAGGAAAGAAAGAAATTTTTTACCATTTTTTACCATATGTACACGGGCCGTATACCGTTTATACGGCCGTATACTCTCGGTAAAAAACAAATTTACCGATCGTATACAATGTATACGATGGTTGTATACGGGCCGTATATTCGGATACGGCTCGTATACTATGGGTAAAAAATGGTAAAAATGGTTTATTCTCTTTAATCTATTAGAACGATCCTTGTCTTGAGAACCTGATTCTGATTTAAACAATGGAATTTGTGGATCAACAGAAATAACTGAAAATAACTCACCATTCTCTTGCACCTGTATACGTTGATTGTGGATTTAACTTGCAAGAATTGTGTCCGTCGCATGATAGAAGACGTGTCGGGTTCTGCTAGAAGACTATCAGGATTTTGTTGGTCGTAAAAGATGTTAGTTTCTTGACAGTATGGTTTCTCGACAAATGAAGTATTATCTGACATCATCTGTTCATCATTGTTCTTGAAGATGAAGATGAAGAAACGAGAGTTAACATTCTGATTCAGATTCAGGAAGCAGATGATTTTGTAGTGTTTGTTTGAGAAATTAACAAGGTAAACCTGAATTTTCAGATTTTTAGACACTTACTTGAACAGTTAGTAATGCTAGATGTCATTTTGGCTGAACCACTACCTATTACAGCACTGTATGAACCTGTGTTTTGAAAATATGTTTTGTTCTTCGTTTATTGGATCCTTCTAATATATTAAAGAGGTTTTTACCATTTTTTTACCATATGTATACGGGCCGTATACCGTTTATACGACCGTATACTCTCGGTAAAAAACAAATTTACCGATCGTATACAATGTATACGATGGTTGTATGCGGGCCGTATATTCTGATATGGCTCGTATACTATGGGTAAAAAATGGTTTATTCTCTTTAATCTATTAGAAGAACCCGACACGTCTTCTGTGATGATTCGAAACATTCCAAATAACTAGCAGAAGAACCCGACACGTCTTCTGTGATGATTCGAAACATTCCGAATAACTAGCAGAAGAACCCGACACGTATTTTTCTAACTTTATGCTTGCATCCACCACAGTGAATATTAACTTTGAGTGAAAGAGTTTGGAAACCGGACGGAATCTACGAAGAAACTGTTGGAATTTGTGGATTTCGGTTGGTTCAGAAACTTAACAAGAGAAGCAACTAAAAAAATACAATTGATTACTCGGTCGAATAATAGCCAATAATCCGTTCATAATCGTCGACGACGTCACTGGGGTTTTTTCTCTTCCAGTTACCAGGCCTATCATGGGAAAGCATATTTTCATCAGAGAAGAATAAGGATCTTTCATCCTCGTTTGGCTAATCTCACACTTGAAAATGACAACTTTGTGAGGGTGAGGGCCGATCCAAAAAACGAAAGACAAGGATCGTTGTTAACTAGCAAAAGAATGCATACACAAATAGTTCTAGTGGACGAAGCAAAGAGACCGTTGTGTATCTGAATCAGGTTCTCAAACAAACACTACTAAAGATGAGTTGGTGATAAATATCGGAGCTGTTATCTCGGTTGTTTAGTACTTTCGTGATGGTTACAAGGATCGTTCTAATAGATTAAAGAGAATGAACCAGTTTTTACCAATTTTTTACCCATTATTTCTGTTGATCCACAAATTCCAACAAATATTTCACTCCAGTTGAAACTTGAGCGCAGGAATCAATTCAAAACCCTCACCCTCAAAATCAACCAGAAACCAAAGGAAAAATGGCTGATAATGGTTGATGGTTCTTCGTTGAGGAAACCAAACGTAGACGGAGATGATAGGCCTGGTAACTGGAAGAGAAAAAACCCTAGTGACGTCGTCGACGATTATGAACGGATTATTGGCCATTATTCGACCGAGTAATCAATTGTATTTTTTTAGTTGCTTATCCTGTTAAGTTTCTGAACCAACCGAAATCCACAAATTCCAACAGTTTCTTCGTAGATTCCGTCCGGTTTCCAAACTCTTTCACTCAAAGTTAATATTCACTGTGGTGGATGCAAGCATAAAGTTAGAAAAATACGTGTCGGGTTCTTCTGCTAGTTATTCGGAATGTTTCGAATCATCACAGAAGACGTGTCGGGTTCTTCTGCTAGTTATTTGGAATGTTTCGAATCATCACAGAAGACGTGTCGGGTTCTTCTAATAGATTAAAGAGAATAAACCATTTTTTACCCATAGTATACGAGCCGTATCAGAATATACGGCCCGTATACAACCATCGTATACATTGTATACGATCGGTAAATTTGTTTTTTACCGAGAGTATACGGCCGTATAAACGGTATACGGCCCGTATACATATGGTAAAAAAATGGTAAAAACCTCTTTAATCTATTAGAAGGATCCAATAAACGAAGAACAAAGCATATTTTCAAAACACAGGTTCATACAGTGCTGTAATAGGTAGTGGTTCAGCCAAAATGACATCTAGCATTACTAACTATTCAAGTAAGTGTCTAAAAATATGAAAATTCAGGTTTACCTTGTTAATTTCTCAAACAAACACTACAAAATCATCTGCTTCCTGAATCTGAATCTGAATGTTAACTCTCGTTTCTTCATCTTCATCTTCAAGAACAATGATGAACAGATGATGTCAGATAATACTTCATTTGTCGAGAAACCATACTGTCAAGAAACTAACATCTTTTACGACCAACAAAATCCTGATAGTCTTCTAGCAGAACCCGACACGTCTTCTATCATGCGACGGACACAATTCTTGCAAGTAAAATCCACAATCAACGTATACAGGTGCAAGAGAATGGCGAGTTATTTTCATTTATTTCTGTTGATCCACAAATTCCATTGTTTAAATCAGAATCAGGTTCTCAAGACAAGGATCGTTCTAATAGATGAAAGAGAATAAACCATTTTTTACCATTTTTTACCCATAGTATACGAGCCGTATTCGACCGAGTAATCAATTGTATTTTTTTAGTTGCTTCTCTTGTTAAGTTTCTGAACCAACCGAAATCCATAAATTCCAACAGTTTCTTCGTAGATTCCATCCGGTTTCCAAACTCTTTCACTCAAAGTTAATATTCACTGTGGTGTATGCAAGCATAAAGTTAGAAAAATACGTGTCGAGTTCTTCTGCTAGTTATTCGGAATGTTTCGAATCATCACAGAAGACGTGTCGGGTTCTTCTGCTAGTTATTCGGAATGTTTCGAATCATCACAGAAGACGTGTCGGGTTCTTCTAATAGATTAAAGAGAATAAACCATTTTTTACCCATAGTATACGAGCCGTATCAGAATATACGGCCCATATACAACCATCGTATACATTGTATACGATCGGTAAATTTGTTTTTTACCGAGAGTATACGGCCGTATAAACGGTATACGGCCCGTATACATATGGTAAAAAAATGGTAAAAACCTCTTTAATCTATTAGAATGATCCAATAAACGAAGAACAAAGCATATTTTCAAAACACAGGTTCATACAGTGCTGTAATAGGTAGTGGTTCAGCCAAAATGACATCTAGCATTACTAACTGTTCAAGTAAGTGTCTAAAAATCTGAAAATTCAGGTTTACCTTGTTAATTTCTCAAACAAACACTACAAAATCATCTGCTTCCTGAATCTGAATCAGAATGTTAACTCTCGTTTCTTCATCTTCATCTTCATCTTCAAGAACAATGATGAACAGATGATGTCAGATAATCCTTCATTTGTCGAGAAACCATACTGTCAAGAAACTAACATCTTTTACGACCAACAAAATCCTGATAGTCTTCTAGTAGAACCCGACACGTCTTCTATCATGCGACGGACACAATTCTTGTAAGTTAAATCCACAATCAACGTATACAGGTGCAAGAGAATGGCGAGTTATTTTAAGTTATTTCTGTTGATCCACAAATTCCATTGTTTAAATCAGAATCAGGTTCTCAAGACAAGGATCGTTCTAATAGATTAAAGAGAATAAACCATTTTTACCATTTTTTACCCATAGTATACGAGCCGTATCCGAATATATGGCCCATATACAACCATCGTATACATTGTATACGATCGGTAAATTTGTTTTTTACCGAGAGTATACGGCCGTATAAACGGTATACGGCCCGTATACATATGGTAAAAAATGGTAAAAAATTTCTTTCTTTCCTTTTCATGAGGTAAAACCGGTTTCAACATCAAGGGTTGTATCGGAATCAGGCGTTGGAAGGATTGTAGTAGTAGGACATTGGTACCACTGTGAAAATTGCATCAGGAAGCTCAACTTGAACGGGCCCATTATTCGACCGAGTAATCAATTGTATTTTTTTAGTTGCTCAAGGATGATGGTTTGAGGGTGAGGGTAAGGATGATGCAAATTTTCATCAGAGAAGAACAAGGATGAAAATATGCTTTGTTCTTCGTTTATTGGATCCTTCTAATAGAATAAAGAGGTTTTTACCATTTTTCAAGTTTGAGCGTAATTACAAATGAAATGATTTTGAGGGTGAGGGTTTTGAATTGATTCTTGCGCTCAAGTTTCAACTGGAGTGAAATATTTGTTGGAATTTGTGGATCAACAGCTTATTAAAAGTAGCAATCACCTCCAATCATTTCCTGGTCAAATCACACAATATAAAGTTTAAAGTTATCGTGTGTTGTAGTTTGGAAAAATGACCGAATAGAGATCTGAATAACAAACTGTGGAGAACTTGTTTGTGCCGGGTTCTTCTGATATTTATTCAGAATCGATAAATAACCAACACGAAGATCTCTGCAATCGCTAAGGTTTCCATCAACGGACTGATCGGTAACGTTACTCTACCTGTGCTCCGATTTAAGCGGCATGTTCCGATCAACGTTTATCGACATTGTTAAAGGTGATGAAAAGTTTAGAAACCCTAGAATGATTGTGTTTTTACAGGAAAAAATCGTGATATTTGAAAAAACGCCATTATATACGGCCCGTATATAGTTATACGGCCCGTATAAATGTGTTAACATCAAAAACCCACAAAAATAAATCCATTGAGTCGTATACGTTTTACAAATCGTATACACATGTATACGACTCGTATAACTATATACGGGCCGTATATAATAAAATAAAAAAAAACATTCCCTGCGCATTTACCTATTCAAAAACATTCCATACGGGCCGTATAATTGTATACGACCCGTATACAATAGGGGGTGTGAAAATAAGATATAGGGTATGTGGGAATAAGGGGAGCCTATAAAAATAGTCATTAAAATAGGGTTGTTCTATTTCCACACCCCTATAATCTTATTTTCACATCCCTATTTGTATACGGGCCGTATAGAATGTTTATGCGCTGAATTTAATGCGGTGGAATTTTTTTTATATGTATACGGGACGTATAGCTATATACGGGCCGTATACATATTTGCATAATTTTGTTTCGCAGGTTTTACAAGGGTTTTTAGTTTTGAAATCTGTATAAGGGCCGTATAATGTTATACGGCCCGTAGCCCGTATAGAAAAGTTTATTTTTTGTTGCACTCGGGAAACCGTTTAATAAATTTTGTAAATTTTAAAATAGTGTTGTATATATCGGATTATGTTACGAGTTTGTAGTTAAACGTATTTATTATGTTTAATAAGTTTCCACTTTGTAAAACGATAAATATGTATAGAAAGGTTAATTTTTTTTTTGCAATCGGGAAACCGTTTAATAAGTTTTGTAAATTTTAAAATAGTGTTGCATATATCGGATTATGTTACGAGTTTGTAGTTAAACGTATTTATTATTTTTAATAAGTTTCCACTTTGTAAAACGATAAATATGTATAGAAAAGTTAATTTTTTGTTGCAATCGGGAAACTGTTTAATTAGTTTTGTAAATTTTAAAATAGTGTTGTATATATCGGATTATGTTACGAGTTTGTAGTTAAACGTATTTATAATGTTTAATAAGTTTCCACTTTGTAAAACGATAAATATGTGATATGATTATGATAAACTACGACAACAGTTATTAAACAAACAACTTAACATCTAAACATAAGATTAATATTTAGAATGTTTTACATCTAAAACAAACAAAAAGATAAATTTTTACAATGTTTCAAACGTAAAATAACAAAAAAAAAAAAATACAATAAGCAGCTACGGCGGTGGTGGTGGTGGTGCAGCGCCAGCTCGTGGAGGTAGGGGCGCGCCAGAATGCATAGCCAGAATCGCCTCGACCATCCACTGTACATCCACTCTGACTGCAGCTACATCCGACTCGACCTGAACGAGTCTCTCCTCCACCTGAACGAGTCTCTCCTCCACCCCCTGTGGAGGCATCAGACACTGTCTCACGCTCCGTCGAACGTACGGGCGATCACCCTGTAAATCCTCCGCAGCTACCTGTGATCGATCGACAGTATGATCATCCCCCTCAAGTACCCTTCTTCCCTCTCCGTCGCCTCTCTCTCCCTCTCCCTCTCCCTCGCCCTCGCCTCCCTCTCCATCATCTCCCTCGCCATCGCCTCCCTCCCCATCACCTCCCTGTCCATGGGGTCCTTCACCCACACCATACGCCCAAACCAGCCGCCCTCCCTCGACCTCGCGAGCCAAACCCATCAATTGGGTTGTGTCCCTCCCAACCCTGTCAAGCTGGAGTGTCAGGGTCATACCACTTGCCACCTGCGGGGACAAGAGACAAAAGAAATGCTTCGCCAGACGGGTGACGAAGGCCCCACAGCTGATGTGGGTAGAGGTACGCGTAAAAGCGTACTCGGCGAGATATGCGGCCAACCTGTACGCCAAGTTGTCCCCCCCCCCCGTCGGTAAGTAAGTCCTGCAAGTAGAATAGGTCATTTTGTGTGACCCATTCCCTGCTATCATGACGACCGGCGATTGTTAAGGCGATACACCGATGTAGGTATCGGTGTAACAGGTCGTAAAGATCAGTCGTTCGTGCCTTCGAGGATCGCTGATTCGGTTTCGCGAACTCCCCGAACCCAATAGTGCGCCACCAAGGCCACAACACGTCACTGGACGTGCTGATGTGCGCATCAAAAAATGCCTGGGACATTGAGTACTCCTGTGAGTACAGACCCAAGGCAACGGCGAACTGAGGAAGTGTCATCCTCTAAGGCTTGCCGCAAATAGTAAAAGCTACGGCGTCTGTCGTCAAAAAATGCTGTAAACCCCCACCCCGGGTGTCCGTAAATGTAAAAGTAGATAAAAACTCTAAACTAATCTCCCTGTGGGCCCGCTCTGCGGCGGCATCAAATAAGCGGTCCCACGGGAAGTTAGCTGGCATGAGCTCCCGAACCCGACCGATCGCTCCAATATCGGTCAAAAACTGAATATCAATGGTCCGAGGCGCATCCAGCACCATCTCTCGTAATCTGCCCTAAACCCTATAGGCAGCCGTACCTCGGGGGATATCTCTAATAAACTGCCCCGTATCAGTAAAATCGGGCACAATCTCCTCCTCCTGTCCACGTCTACATCCCCGTCCGCGTCCGCGTCCACGTCCACGTCCACGGCCCCGACCCTGACCTCGACCTCTACGGGCTGCACCAGTTGCTGATGACTCAGCCATATCGTCTGTAAAAATAACAATTACAACTTAGCAATCACTATACGATTAGCGTTAACGTATTATACGACTACTGTTTTTGTATACGAACATATTGTACATATCATATACGCTCTGTACACATCAAGTATAGGTTTCGTATACTCATGTGTTATAACAACCCTCCTGAATATTTTTCGACACCCTAATATAATTTAAAATACCCTATATGTCTCTAAATATACCTCGTACGTGAAAACCGAGTCCAAAATACTATCTAGCATTAAAAATAAAATAAAAACAAAATTTTTAAGGCTGTCGCGGGGCGCGTAGCCTATGACTCCTTTTTACGCGGGCCGCGACCGGGTAGATACGAGGACGCACCGGAGCACGCTCCGACACGTGTGGGGTCTAGGGCTGACTCGGCAAGCCTATGCCCGGACACGTAGTCCCTGGCGGGCCGCGTAGGCCTTGGCCTAATGCTACGCGGGGCGCGACAAACTCCCTGAACAACCCTATATATAGAATTCGTTGGCCTTCAGTCGAAACTCGCTCATTTCTTTTCTCTCTCAACGAAATTCTAAAGAGTAGGCATAATTTTCAAGTATAATACCCCCTAATTAACGAGGTTCTGCCCCAATGTAAGTATTATAACCCCGGTTACGTATTAGATACGTTGCCCGATTGATCCAGGGTTACGTGACGGCTGTCGAGGTTCTGCCCGACGTAGTCGTTGGAATTCCGTCTCGGGGAGGGTATTACTAATGTAAATATAAAGGGTTATTATACTAACGCGTGTGCATTGTGTAAATTATAGATAATCACCAGGAAACCTTAGAAGAAACCTAAGTCAGCAATGTGAGTAATCCTCTTTTTGTGTAAACCTTTTTATGAGTAATCTCCTTTTTGTAAATTGTTTTTACAAAACCTTAAATGTTTTACAATGTGATTAAGCAGTGATTGAGTCTTTGTAGTTCTTCAATTACTGCAGGTATGTTGGGGTTTTGTATACAAAATGTGGAACACGTTACCATTGGACAACGAGTTAGCCAATGTGTAATATGACCCACCAGTCAGGATTGACAATACTGAATGAGTAATTATGTAGAAATAAACAATGTGATTGCTCTCAATACTGTTAATGGATGAAACTCTTCTTGATTAAACTGGGATTCACTCACCAGTATTTCCCACTGACAAATATTTTTAAAACGCGTTTCAGGTAACAAAATGTAAAAGCCAAATTAGAAGAAAGCCAGCTGGAGAGCACTGACGACTTGAAAAAATGTGGCTATAAAAGTTACCTAAAAAGACGATGTTTTAAATAAATAGGGTTTATCCCTATAAATATGTTGTAATAAGAAACTTGGGTTTTACCTATGTGATTATTAATATAAAATATGGTGGTTTTACTCTGATAAATATTTCCTAACTACGGTTCTGATGAAATTTCCGCTGCCAAATTGATAAACAAAATGATACCACCACAACTGGTCTCGCGGCCGCCCGTTCCCGGGACAGATAGGGGGCGGGGGTTGCGACACGTGTTATACATCTCGTACACGATCCGTAAACATGAAGTATACGACCGTACGCGCAAGTATTATACGCACGTATACGCTACGTACACCTCAGATATACGTTTCCTATGCCGAGGGGATGGGGGGGGTGGGGGTTTAGGTTTTTGGGTGGTGGTGGATGTTTAAGTTTTTTTTTTTTTTTTTTTTGTAGTGGGTTTTTTTTAGGAGCATTTGTACCTTTCTTACAATTAGGATCCTTTGTATTTGATCCTAATCCATAATTAGTAAATATGATTAGGTAGAGTGATGGTAATCTATTTCTTTGATGCTTTCAAAATAAATTATAAATGATTGAATATATCTAAATCTAATGCTTTCAAGTGTTGGCTACCCTCCAACACTTGATTTGCTAAAAATCAATCACAAAAAATACAGAAAAATGATTAAAAAAAGTGCGATTAAGCATTTAAAATACATAACAATCTAATATAGTTTACATACCTGCAGAATAAGTGGAATGATCTACAAAAAAAGAAGAACAAAAAATTCTGAGAAACTTGAAAATTAATGTGATTGTCGAAAATTATGGAAACTAACACAAAATTTGGAAGCAATTAAAACTTTAATATAAGTTATCTTGATAAATTTGGAAATACGTTACAATTTAGACAACTTTGATAAGTATCCATAATTGATATAAATTTCAAAAATTCAAATTTTGAAATAATAAGTCAAAACAATTACCTAAATAGTTAAGTATTATTCAAACTTAAATTCAAAACCAATAAGGTTAATATATTCATAATATAATCAATATCTAAATGATTGTGAAAAAAAAATCAATCACAAAAAATACAGAAAAATGATTAAAAAAAGTGCGATTAAGCATTTAAAATACATAACAATCTAATCTAGTTTACATACCTGCAGAATAAGTGGAATGATCTACAAAAAAAGAAGAACAACAAATTCTGAGAAACTTGAAAAATAATGTGATTGTCGAATATTATGGAAACTAACACAAAATTTGGAAGCAATTAAAACTTTAATATAAGTTATCTTGATAAATTTGGAAATACGTTACAATTTAGACAACTTTGATAAGTATCCATAATTGATATAAATTTTAAAAATTCAAATTTTGAAATAATCAGTCAAAACAATTTACCTAAAGAACGATAAAGAAGACTCAAAATAACACCAAATCTATGGAAAACGAACCTGCTTGCAATCGATTGGAAGAATGATCAGCTCTCTAAAGGACCTGTTGTCAACAAAGACATCACAATTTTAAGGATTTAAATAGAGAATGATGGATGAAACATTGCTTAAGCTTAAACAATAATCTGTACTATAACCTTTCTGGTATGCCAAATCATCATTCCCAATTGTTGAACTGTAATAGTGTCAGCAAACAACGTCACCTCTGACAATTGCTCAAAATCTACTTCAATACGTGAATTTAATCGGAAAACCTAAAGATGAACATATGATAGAGAACATCAAACAGGAAGCGACATTATCAAACATGAATCGATATTTGAAGAATTGTTACCTATTTGTTGAATCGTTTGGAGAAGACAGTGATGGATCCCATCTTTCAAAAAGCACCAAATCTTGAAAAATATCACAGAAGCACTCAAGAAATGAATATAGGTATTGATGAATGCATAAGTTAGAAATCACTGAAACCCTAAGAAGAGGCGGCGGCTAGGTCTTCCAGACACCAACAACGCCGCAAAAAGAAAATTGAAAACACGGATACATACCTTATACGCCGCATAATAAGGACTGGTTGCTTCCACTCGCGATTGAAGATGAAGAAATCTAGGGTTTAGGAGATTGCAAATAACATATTAAAGATCGATAGATGATATCTAGGGTTTAAGGAAGAAATAGATAGTGTTTAACAATGACAAAGAAAAATCAAAGAGGGAAAAGAAAAATAACATACCTATGTTTTTCGAAGATCAATCGATGAAGAAGGAAGAACCGGATGCAGGAGATGGTTATTAGGGTTTTGGAGTGAAGTGAAGCGTATTAAAGAAGCTAAGGAGAATGGTTTTGGCGGAAAAAGCAAAAAAAAGCGGTCTAAGCAAATGCCACGTGGCAAGTAATGGCTTAAGCTAATGCCATGTGGCTTAAGCTTGTTTTGCTTTATTAGAAGTAGTAGATTACCCTAAGCTACTTTCTTTAGTGGCGTCATTTAGACCTTCTAACCATCTTCCTTTTTTTCTTTTTTTAAAAATAATTTAGGGTTTTAAAACCTAATTTTCTTTTTAAAAAAATAATTTTGGGTTTTAAAAAATAATTTTCTTTTTTAAAAAAAAATTGGGTTTTAAAAACTAACTTAAGTTTTTAAATATAAATTAAGTTTTTGTTAAACTCAGTCAACGCAGAAAAAAAACAAACAAACAAACCTAGATAACCTTAACCAACCGACATCCCATCAACAAAAATCTCCTTTCTTCTTAGAAACCCTAAAATTTTTTTAATAAGCATACCACATTCATCACTTCTTAGCCTATTTCTTTCACTAAAAAAAAAAACATAATATCCTAGTTAAATCCCTTAACCCAGCGGCAAATACCCAACCTAACCCACCCTCTACCCGTCGGGCCCTGTCGCAAGACCAGCGACGGTGTGCGGCTAGCGGGTAAAGGGTGCCCAAGCAGGGGCGCAGGATTGACGGGGTGGGGAGGCGTCCGACCCCTCAAACTTTTCGTATAGAAATTTTTAGGTATATACGTTTTCGACCCCCCGATTAAAAAAAAATAGGTATATACGTTTTCAACCCCCTGGTTTTATAAAAAAAATTATTTATATAGCCCAAATAAAATATTTAATAAAAAAACCCAAAAATCAAATCTATTGAGTCCAAATCAGATTGTTATGTTTATTATAGCCTAAAAATCATTATATAAAGCCCAAATTAAAAGCCCAACCTAACATTGTATAAAAAAACCCAAATCGGTGGATTTGGGGGATTAAGAACAATCAAAAAAACAAAAAACAAAAAAAAAACCCAACGCCATTTAGCTGAGAACATAAGAACAAAAGGGGCTGGACGGCTGGTGGTGTTGTTCGACTTTGAGGAGACGAGGAACAGAAGAACAGAAGGGCTGCGCTGCTTGTGGTCTTGTTTGACTTCTTCAATCTTCAAGGTATGTGTTTTTTATCTTTAGGTTTAATTTAGGGCTTCAATTTATGTGATTTAGCTTGAAATTAGGGGTGAAATTGGTCCGATTTTTTGCCTAAACTTGTTGAATCTTTCTGTAACTATTAGAGTTTGAAATTTAGGAGAACCAGGTACCCACGTTCCTCTCTCCTTTTTAATGTTTTGGTTTCTTTGTTCATTTGTTTGTTAAACAATGTTTACGTTTTAATGTTTGAGAACGTTTATTTTTTGATATTAATGTTTGACCCGGCCCAACCCGAATCGAATCACGGACGTCCGACCCGAACATACACCTCGAAACTACGCGATAGAAATTTTTTTAGGTCCGTTACCTTCCGACCCCCAAACTTTTTTTCAAGCTTCGCCACCGTGCCCAAGTGCTGAGGTCTGGCGCCCCCACCCCCTTAAGTGCTTGACTTCTTTTAGAATAATCATAATTCATAAGTAGTTATGAATTACAATGTTTTAAGTATGTTTTATTGATTCAAGTTTACGTTTCATACTTAACTAGTATTAAACACCCCCCGCGTTGCGGCGGGGCTATCAACGTTGAACTTGCAGCGTGTTAATACGAATAACTTAGACCGAAACGTGAAACGTAAAACATATAAAAGAATAACTAAGTTGACCTATTACCCGCACACTGCAACAAACCTATCAAACCGGAAAAAATAGACGATATTGAACCGCACACATGTTGAGCCGTGTTAACTCGCAGAATTTAAAACGGAACGTAAAACGAAAAATTTGCGTAAGATGAAAAGTATGAGGGACTAAAGTTGAAAGTAAAAAAGTTGCGAGGTTAAATTGCGAAAGACGAAAACTTTTGGGTTAAAAGTAAAAAAATCAAATAGGTTAAGGTTAAAAGTGAAAAATTAAGTTTTTTTTTGAAAATCCCCCAAAGCATTGAGTACAACCACTCTTTGCCTACAAATGTTGAAAATTTATAATATGGAAATATGTAAGAGCTTGCACTTTAAAAAATAAGATGTACATAAAAACATAATTCAAAAGGAATAAAATGACATATGTGAGAATTTGATGCCACAAATTATCTTACACAAAACTTTATGTGAAATAATGAAGTGAATATATTACTACTATCAGGGTGTTCGCGCGATGAGGCGGGGGTGACATTTTGGATTGCGGCACTCGTTTCTGTGAGTTTTCTTATTCGTATAATATTTATGATAACATATTGTGGTGGATATATGTCATTAGTGTTACACATATGTAAAGTTGTGTTATTTATAAAAAGTAATAATTAAAAGACAAAAAAATATTGTTTTTTTATAAAAATTAACAATCAAAAGACAAAAAATAAAAGATAAGTTGTTATAATTATAAAGTATGTTTATTTTATTGGTTAAATTATAAAGCATAATTTTATTCTTTAAAGTTCATAACTTTTTTTAGATATTCACATAATACTTATCCAATAAACTTTAAGTTTAAAATTTTTGTTTTTATAAAAATAAAAAATAGTATTTGACTCGTAAGTATGTTTTAGAGCTTTAACTTAAATTGTTAAATTTCGGTTTTTTACAGATATAAAAAATTTATATTTTTATAAAATTTCAAAAACTATTTTTATAAAAAAAAATAGGATGTTAAGAGTTTATATCTTTATTAACTTTATATCATACTAAATTCTAATTTTTAGTTCCTAACTAATCTTATCTATATGAGTCTACTTTTAACTTATAATCCCTGAAAATATGCAACACAATCTACTATGTATCTAGTCAAGTTGGTAAAAAATTCTTTTGAAACTGACTAATATTATTTAAAACAATATAGTTGAACTTATAATTCCTAAAAATTTGCAACACAATTTAGTATTTATCTAGTAAAGTTTGTAAATTTCTGGAGTATTTTATTTATATTACTTGTTACAGAAAAATGTTTACAAAATAATTATTTTTTTATAAAATAAATGTCTTGTTTATAAATAAAGTAAAAAATTGTTTTACACATGTAAAGTTTCGTTTTTTTTAAAGATGATAATCAATTGACAAAAAATAAAAGATAAGTTGTTATAGTTGTAAAGTAAGTTTATTTTGTTGGTTAAATGATAAAGTTTATAATTTTATTCTTTAAAGTTCATAACTTTTTTTAAATATCCACATGGTACTCATCCAATAAACTTTAAGTTTAAAATTTTTGTTTTTATAAAAATATAAAATAGTAGTCGACTCGTAAGTACGTTTTACACCTTCAACTTTAATAGTTAAATTTCGTTTATATATATATATATATATATATATATATATATATAAATTATATTTTTATAAAATTTTAAAAACAGTTTTTGTAAAAAATAGGATGTTAAGAGTTTATATCTTTATTAACTTTATATCATAGTAAGTTCAGTTTTTTTGTTTAGCTATAAAGTTTATTACTTTATTATTTTGTAATTAAGAAATACAAATTATTAGATTAATACCCAATAATAACTGCAATATTTTATAATTTCAGCTTGACTATATCTAGCTGCAATATCTATTTATTGCAACTTTAGGATATTAACTTATATAAGTTTAGTTGACTTGTAAATTTATGATACTAACTTTATTTTGAACTTTATTAATGTGGTCAATAACTGCATTATATTAACACCAAAAATAAAGTTTAAATATAAAATAAACTTTATTCATACGTATAGATCAAACATAACAGCCGAAAATGAAATAAAAAACATAAAAACACTTGATAGATTTCATATTAGACTGCATGAAATCTGTTTCGCTTCTTAATTGACACTCGAGGTATTTTTAATCGGGTTTTCTGGCTTGTGCTTGAATCAGCAGTATCTTATAATTCCCCTTCTTTGTCATTGTCTTCAGAATCGTCTAAATTAATAATCCCACTCCATTTCCATTCAGAGAGTCTCTTGGATCTTTTCATTTGAGTCTCAAACTTTCGATCCTGAAAAAGGACAAAAATTGAATATAAAAGTTAAAAAAAAGATTAAATAAACCTTAAAATTACCTTTTCACTAAATTCACGTTAAAGATTAGATTTTTATGGACTAAACATTGCACTATAAGAAATAATATCAACATTTTTATCACCATCATCCTGCAATAAAACACACATATAATAACATAACGAACATGTTAATATGAAAGATATACGCAAAAATAATACTTAAAAACCAGCAAAATCAATACCTTAAAAGCTTATTCGACAAATGGGTTGTTTAAATTGGCATGTTCACCATGCAACTGAATCTGAAAAATCAAATAAGTTAACATTCACATAAAAGTAAATAAAAGAAAACAATTATTCACTGCTGCGATATAACAGAACTGACCTTAGAATTTTGAATCTCGCATGCTTGGTTTTTCGCAACAATTGAATTCAGAACTGAATCCATTTTTTAACTTTGTTTAGCAATAGATATAGGGGTGTTCTGCTATGTATTTATAGTGGTAACTATAGAAGTGCATTAGTGTTTAATTTTAGATTTAACACCCCTTTATTTAGGAAGTTTGTTGTAGTTAGTTTTGAGTTTTTATAAGATATGTCTAAGTACATATATTAGGAAATTTTAATAATAAAATGTGACACATAATATCTTCATTTTATGTTACGATACTTTTAATTCTTTTTGTTTTTGTTTGCATAGATGGAGCACATCTTTGTAGATTAGGTGCATTAGATCACAAGTATTAATTACTTGTACATTAAAGCATTATAGACTTGTACCTTTTAATCCGTGCGTCGATACTGAACAAGACAACTACCGAAACGTTGACAAAAATGTGTAGGTCGTCATGCTATCTTTGGATTTTTTTTTAAACAGTATAGTTTATAAGATATGTCAACAATACGTAAAAAATTATAAGTTTGTTGTGGATGGGTGAATTGTAATAAGTTTGGGGCTAAAAAATAAATAACGTTTAAAAGACTAAACTACCCTCATTTTAGGGGTCTTTCTATAAATAAAGTGGGGGAAAAGTTCTTATTATTTTGGTATCTTAAAATACCCCTCTCTCATGCATTATAATATAGTATAGATATATTAACAAACGAATTTAAATGAATAGTGATTTTAATATTATAATAATATATAGTTTTTTTTTTACATCAAATGTGCATCATTTTAATTATTTGATCAATTTGCATTAAGAGGGTGTTTGGGGTTGAGTTTTGAAGGAGATTTTTAGATTAATGAGTTTTGAAATCGTAAATAATCAGTTTTAAGTGTTTGGGTAAAAAAATAAAAAATTGATTATTTGCATTTAGAAAATTACAAAACGCAGTTTTCCAAAATCAGCTCCCCCCTACTGCAACAAAATGTAGTTTTCCAAAAATTGATTATTTGCGTTTAGAATTTCACTTATTTATTTTTTTAAATATATATTTGCCAAACACTCAAATAATTGATTATCTGATTATTGTGATATCAAGCAACATAATCAAATCCATACACTATCTTTCAACATCACGTTTTGTTACAGTTAATTATCTGATTCTGATTATTCAAAACGCATAATCTATTTTCAAAACTCAACCCCAAACACCCTCTAAAATTTATTGCATTTTATTGTTTCAGTAACAGCCTGCGTTAACGTCCCTTGAGTTTTGATTTTTCCATCCATAATGAAAAAACTTAAAGATTGAACACCAAGTTAAATTAAATAACATTCAAGTTGTTACATTCTAAAGATTTCTTAAGAAAAATTAGCTTAATTCTTAGTTGTAGCATGTGTAGAAAAGTACACATGGTAACCTCCGTCAAGAGATTCTGATTTCGACACTTCTACTGCAGGGCCGGTCCTGAGTATTAAGTGCCTCGGCCGAGCCTTAAAAAAGGCCCGCAGGCCTTAACGAATTATAAGCGGACCATTTGATAACCATAAATTACCATACAACGCGATACATTTGAAAGCACATGTATATAGAAACATTGACGAGAATGTAATGCTCAATTTATTACTGTACACTAAGTAGTTACTAACACATCTATGTAACTAAACTGCAAGTGAAATATGGGAAACAAAATTAAAAAAAAAAAAAGCACAAAAAGAAAGTAATATAATTTAAATTCTACAAAAAGGGTAACTAATTACTCTAAATCAAATAACTAATTTACTTATTTTGAGTTGGATTCGGGCCGCTACGTGGTTTCCTCCTCAAGCTATGTTGGTAATGATCGGAATTACCAACATCATTGACCGGCTTTTGCAACGACCTTTGATCTATGGCGACTGATTGCAAAAGCAATCTTCTTGGATGTATCTTTGTATCTTCATAGGGTAGTGTAGTACTTTTGATGTTTTTGGTACCACTGCTGCTACTGAGTTGGAGAAGATAAATTTGAAAAAGGAGTAAACAAGCAAAGATTGCCAACACTCTAATTTGGATCTTCTTCATGATTATTGAGGTCACTTTAAGGAATTGAAATGGATCTCAAAATGGAAAAAGGTAACAAGGGGAGATAGGTTTTTAAATAGAAAGGTGGGCATCTCATGCATGTGATTCAATGTATATAAAACGTAAATATCAGGTACAGATTGATTTTTTTTCTTACAAATTGAAACACAAGAGGGTATATGCACTAATCGGTAGTTGTCTCAATTGCTGAGTGTTATGTGCCTTATGTCCAAGGCTTGATGCAAAACTACTATCGAGTCAGGGATCTCACTGGAATCAGTCTCTCTATTCCTACGGGGTAGAGGTAAGGGTGTCTACATCTTACCCTCCTCAGATCCTACCTTAGCTTTGCTATTGGTGGGATTTACTGAGTATGATGATGACGACGACAACGCCGACAAATGATATCAAGTATTTTGGATGGTTGATCTTGATATATCAATGGTTAGTCAATGACAAGATTGTAAATAGTAGAAATTCAAAACTGGTTATGTGCAAATATTATTATTTACAATGTTATATATAAACTAGTTATGATAACGTGTCTACACAAATAAAAATGTAGGCAACATGTTTTGTTTAATTATTTTTTTGAACGGCTCGTTTAAAATTTATCTATCGCACCTAAAATTGAACATTAAAATATAAAAATATGGAGACGATTGAAGGGGTATGGTCCCAGATCTCGCGTCAGCATGACCGCGAGTGACCATTACCCCCAGCAAAAACCCCCACCAGCAATAACTTACCTGTGTCCGTGCGGGCACGCACGAACACAGCGGTCCAATCTGTCCAGTGATGAGAAGACTTACCTTAAGTACGAAAACAGATGTTACGCATAGCGATGCGGCCTGGCACCGCATCCTATGAACATTTTCGTCACGACAAGGGATCTGGACAACAGTAACAGTCACTAAGCGGAGATGCGGCATGGCACCGCATCCCGTATGCATCATGGATAGAACAAAGAACGCGGGAACAACATAAGTGACCGCAAACAACGATGCGGCCTGGCACCGCATCCTGCCCATAAGGCAAGTGGGTCTGACACCACAGTGCAAGTGGCACTGGGAACAGTCGCCTACCAGACCGCGTGTGTGCAACAGTCTGACACCACAGCAGGACGTGGCATCACCACCGTAACCGACAGGTCTGACACACCTGCAAGTAGCTGTGCGATGTCAGGCTAGCTACTCAACTACCCTCCTTCACTCCTCGGCTATAAATACTCACCCCAAACCAGGTTTGAGGTATCACTTCTCAACTCTCCCACTACTACTACTACCACACTTTGCTTCCCAAGCAAACTACTGATTCTCACACCGGAGAATGGTAACAAGGAGCACCCCCCACCCCATCCTCCTTGTTACGAGTCACGGTTTGTTTCCTTGTGCAGGAAACCCACCACCAGACGATCCAGCCAACGATCCTCGGAAAGAAGGGATTAACCCTCTTGACGAGACCAGTGAGTTAACCCCACCCGGTTAACCATTGTTTCATCATTGGCGCCTACCGCTACTCTTAGCACTTTTTTTCAACCATCCATTTCTCTCCAAAGATTATGTCTGATCGTCTAAACAACGCTACCGGGGATAACCTAAACCCCGTAAACACAGGGCCTACGGGGACTATTCCCATAGCCCCAAATGTTGAGCATGTCGGCACATCAACGCAAGGGGGTGCATCCCTTACGTTCGGCCACGATTTATCACAGTACGCTTCTGTGATACCTCCAGGCATGAACCTTCATACCTGGTACGACCAGCAACAAGCTCTGCTGGCCGCAACATACAACAGAGCTTGCGCAGAAGCGCAAGTATCTGCGGGGCCTACCCCAGCACCGCATACCCCTGCGGGTCGTATTTTACAATACGACGGCAGGACCCCAACACATCCGGCCTCCAGAAGCAGGCAGGAAGACCGCGGTTCTTCTTACTGCGAGGTCCGCACACTTGATGAGGACGATTCCTCATATGGGTCCCGCAGCAGGGGCCACATACATAGCCGCCTAGGCCCACATGGCGAAACTAGGCGACAGTCTACAGCCCACCATGGCCCCGGCATCCATAGCCGGCTGGGACCTCAGTCCCATCATGAAGGGCAGGGCCGTACCGATCCAGACGATGGTACATACCGCGGAGAGTCCCATGCCACCAGCAGCAGACCGGGAGGACGCAACTATGTTCCTCCCACTCACCCCCGTACTACATACCTCCACGCTGCAAAGCGCCACCAGAGCCAACCCTACAGGCCGAAATCTGCGGCCGAAAACTCTAAGTTTGTCCCGGAGATTGCCAACGCCGATGTCACCACCACCAAATTCCCATTAAACATTGGGAAATACAACGGTTCGGCAGACCCAGATGACCATATGAACATCTTCACAGGCGCTGGGTGCAACGGCAGGTGGGATGAACCAACTTAGTGTCAATTCTTCCCGCAGACCCTAACAGGTCTGGCCAGGACATGGTTCGATTCTTTACCACCAGGGTCACTGACCTCATTCGAGGACTTGCAAGCAAAGTTCCTCGCACATTTTTGCCAGCAGCGACGTCATGAACGTGATTCTATGGACGTCATGAATATCTGGCGCAGAGACAACGAATCAATTGAAGCGTTCGTTGTCCGTTACAATAAAGAATGCCTGGAGATAGGCGACGTGGCAGACCAAATGGCACGCAACCATTTCATTGTTGCGGTGAAGGACGAACAGATGGTCATGACTATCTCTGGCAAGGATGGCTTGCCTAAAAAATGGGAAGATGTCATGGCTGTGGTCAAGACATACGCCCAGACTCAGCGGTCCCTTAAACCGCACGTCTCAAAGGCACAACCCCAAACGGAAGGCCAGTCCTCCCACCAAGAACACAAGCGCAACAACAAGCGCAACCGGGACACATGGAATCGTGGCAGCGACTCCAAAGCATATGTCCCGCAGAACAACCAGCCCGACGCAAGGGCTACAATCAACGCCCAGCGTGAAAACCGGGCGTCGAAGAAGGAGTCTCGGGACCGTAGCTAGACCGAGATCAACCAGTCGCCAAGCGACGTCCTCCTCACGGACGCGCAATTCCTGCGACCGGCCCAACCGATGAAGTCCAAAAAGAACCAAGATCCCACACTTTACTGCGAGTATCACAAGGACTCGGGCCACACAACAAATAACTGCATCAGTCTCCGACTGGAGATTGAGCGAGCCCTAAAAGAGGGGAAACTGCAACACCTGTTGCCAGGCGCACAAAAAGCTACTAAGCGCATCACCCCCCACAACGAGGGCACCTCCACGGGTAAGAGGACCATGTACGTGGCCTCTACCCACATGATCAATGGAGGAAAAGGAAGACCGCGCAAGGCGGCAAGAAGACCGGACAATGACTGGAAAGACGAGCAAGTCGTCTTTCCAAAAGTCCGAGGCGGACCGCGCGATAAGCGCGCCGTGGTTATCACAGGCCACCTGGCTCACTACTGCACCGAGCGATTATTCATCGACCCGGGCAGTACATCTGATATTATATACGAGCAGTGCTTCAACCAATTCGATCAAGAAGACAAAGATCGGTTGCAGCCAGCGGACTACCCGTTGGCCGGGTTTGCAGGGAAAACCTATTCCCCCTGGGCCAGATTACTTTTCCTGTGCGCCTCACCAACGGGAGGCACACAAGAACGGAGGAGGTAAACTTCATGGTTTTACCGCACACCTCCAAGTACGACTTACTTCTCGGGAGAGAGTCCCAGGGCGACTTCAACATGATCACATCCGTCCCTCACTCTGCCATCGGTTTCCCAACCGAGACGGGGGTTGCGATAATTTACGCCCGAAGAGAAGTTATGTCTACGGACGAGCTGCGTCCGGCCAAGGTAGCAAGGCCTACCCCCAACACTCAACCAGAAAAATGGGTTCTTAATGCAAGACACCCAGAGCAAACAGTTACGTTGGGCCACGCCTTGTCCCCTACTATCAAAGCACACCTGAAGCAGCTCCTCTTCAGGAACCAGGATATTTTTGCGTGGACACCCGCAGATATGACAGGGGTACCACGTGAAATCGCGCAGCATTTCTTGAATACCATGCCAGGTATCAAGCCAGTGATCCAAGGCCAACGCCACCTTGGATCAGCAAAGAACCAGGCGATGCATGAGCAGGTCCAAGAACTGCTCTCCGCAGGTATCCTGCGGGAAGTCAAATACCAGACTTGGTTGTCAAACCCAGCCATGGTAGAAAACGATCCGGGGGCTGGCGCATGTGCGTCGATTATAAAGATCTCAACAAAGCCTGCCCCAAGGATTGTTACGCACTTCCGGAGATCGACGAAAAGGTCGATAACCTCGCACCATTTCGATGGAAGTGCTTCCTCGATTGTTACAAAGGCTACCACCAAGTACAGATGGCAATCGACGACGAAGATAAAACAGCATTCCGCACTCCTACCAGGAACTACTGCTATACAAAAATGCCGTTCGGGTTGTGCAACATGGGCGCAACCTATCAAAATTTGATGAACGACACTTTCCGCGGTCAAATCAGCAAAAGTGTCGAAATCTATATGGACGACCTGGTCGTCATGAGCATGGAGGAAGACCCCATGCTCAACGATATTGAAAGAACATTCCAAACTCTGCGAAGCGTCAACATGAAGCTCAACCCAGGGAAATGCTCGTTTGGAATGGAAGAAGGCAAGTTCCTTGGATTTATCGTAACTAAAGATGGATTCAAGGTGAACCCGGAAAAAGTACAAGCGATCGAACGCATGCCATCGCCTTCTACGATAAAGGAAATGCAACGACTAGCCGGCAGGCTAGCCGCACTTAATAGATTCTTAGCCAACCATGCAGCTAAGTCTTATCCTTTCATCAAGACCCTGCGGAGCTGCTTAAAAAAGGAACAATTTCAATGGACCGCAGAGGCCGAAAAAGCTTTTCGGGAGATGAAAGAGTGTTTGATTCAACTCCCAACTCTAACCGCACCACGTAAGGATGAGCCACTTATCTTGTACTTGTCTGCCGCGGACAACGCGGTAGGCGCGGTACTCATAGTGGAACGGGAAGGAGTTCAAACACCCATCTACTACATTAGCAAAATGCTCAACGACCCAGAGACGAGGTACTCCATCATGGAGAAGTTGGTACTGGCACTAGTGCACGCGTCGAGACGATTATGACGTTACTTTGCAAACCACGTCATCACAGTGTTAACCAACTACAGGATCGGCCCGATCCTATCCAAACCCGACATCTCTGGGAGGTTAGCAAAATGGGCAATCGAGCGGGGCGCACTTTCACTGAACTATAAGCCGCGCCCCGCAATCAAAGGCCAGGTCTTGGCTGATTTCGTTGCTGAAGTACCAGCAAACCGCATTCAAGAATGCGAAGAAGAACAAAACCCTGCATCGCCACCATCCTCCGCAGAAACCTGGGCACTATATACGGATGGTGCATCCAACGAAGATGGTGCAGGTGCAGGTCTACGACTCGTCAGTCCCGACGGCCAAGAACTTACCTATGCAATCCGCCTCGATTTCCAAAGCACGAATAACGAGGCAGAGTATGAGGCTCTACTGGCAGGGCTGCGTCTGGCAGTCAAACTCGACGTCCAACATTTGGAAGCACACGTCGACTCACTATTGGTTGCAGGGCAGATACGCGGCGACTATGCCGCAAAAGGGGATATTATGATCCTCTACCTCGAACAAGCCTTGCAACTGAAATCAAAGTTCACTTCCTTCAATATCCGCCATATCAACAGGAGTGATAACAAACCCGCGGATGCACTATCAAAACTTGCATCCACCAGCTTCCAGCACCTGGCAAAAGAGGTACGCATAGAGGTTCTGCAAAATCCCTCAGTACCCCTGCGCCAAGTCAATGTCATCCAGTACGGTACAACATCCTGGATGACACCGATCATTGCATACTTGCAATCAGGTGTTACTCCCGAAAGCAAGGCAGAGGCACGCAAGCTGCAATACAAAGTGTGTCATTACCAAATGGGAGACAGTATCTTATACCGTAAATCATACCTGGGGCCACTCCTACGATGCGTCGACCCTCAAGATGCCACGTACCTTATCAGAGAAATACACGAAGGAATATGTGGCATACACGCAGGCCCACGGATGGTGGTGGCCAAAATCATGAATGCCGGGTACTACTGGCCCGGCATGCACCTAGACGCAGTTAAAGTCTTGCGCAAGTGTTTCAATTGTCAGCGGCATGCTCCCAAGACCTTGCGCCCCAAGAACAACCTGATCCCCGTCACCACCGCATGGCCATTCCAGAAGTGGGCAATCGATGTGGTGGGACCATTTCCAGACGCACCAGGTGCAGTAAAATTTATCATAGTGGCTGTTGATTATTTTACAAAATGGGTGGAGGCAAAACCGCTCGCCTCAACCACCGCTATGATAACAAGGAAGTTCGTCTGGGAACATATCATCTGCCGTTTCGGTCTACCAATGTGCATCGTTACCGACAACGGTACCAACTTCGCTGCCGACGACTTTCAAAAATGGCTACAAGAGCTTAACATTGAACACATATTCTCTTTAGTGGCGCATCCACAGGGGAATGGCCAAGTCGAGAGTATCAATAAAAGTTTAGTCGAAGGCATCAAAGCACGGTTGGGAACAGCCAGACGCAGCTGGGTTGATGAACTCCCAAGTATCTTATGGGCTTACAGGACAAGCCCAAAAACAAGCAACGGTGAGACACCCTTCAGCCTGGTCTATGGCACTGAAGCGGTGATTCCTGCGGAAGTAGGCCTCCCATCACCTAGAATGTTGGCTATCAACAAGATAGACAACAATGAGGAACGCAGGGTTGACTTAGACCTCCTAGAAGAAAGGCGTGAAAACGTTGCCATCAACGAGGCCAAGTACAAAACCAAACTTGAAAAGTACTACAATGCACGCGTCCGCATTTGTACCTTCAACCCAGGCGACTACGTCCTTCGTGACAATGAAGCATCTAACGCGGAACGCCCAGGGAAACTTGCCCCCAAGTGGGAAGGACCCTACCTCATCCAAGAGGTCCTGGGAAAAGGCGCGTATAAACTGCAAACATTATAGGGCGAAACTATCGCACGCACATGGAATGCACAACAGCTTCGACGCTGTTACATGTAAGCCATTTTTTTTATATTCACCATGTAACCGATCGGGCCGCAGGCCATTTGCAAATAAATAAATAGACGATTCAATGCAATATTGTTTATTTACTTCTATTACAAATGCGTGTTCCACTATGCGGTATCCACAAAAACAGATTGGCAAAATCTTCATTCGCGATACCCACACAGAGTGGTAACCACACGCAATTATTGTAATAGGCCAGCAATGACAACACTGTCCATCCGGCTGGATATGCAAATACAGTTTTCATACTTGCATATCATCTAGATATGCAAAAGGCAAACACAGACTTAGTGTTATTCACAATAACATTAACTCATACAAGTTCACACATGCAAGTAGTAAAAACACTTGTATAACTTGAAACGGTTCAAACTTTATATTCAAAAAATTCCTACACCTACGCGGTGCACAAGGGATTTACATAAGGTTTTTGACATTTACATTGAGGAAACAAAAAGGGCACGCAGGCCAGCCTAGTCTTTCTTTGTACCGCTGGAACCCGCACCATCCTTGCCCTCAACAACAGGTTTTTCCTCATCAGCATACAACACCCGCAAGCGGTCTACATAGTCTTCTGCCTCTAGGCATTCCTCAAGCTCCTCAAGAGCAGCAATGGACGTCTCGTTGTACGCCGCAAGAGCGGCAGCAAGAAGCGCTTCAGTGTCCACATCGTGAAACCCAGACCTTTCGTCAGTATATTTGCCCTGGGCCATAACATTCATATGACCAATGCAACGATTGTAACCAGCTTTAAAACCAGCATCCCGGGCGCGCTGCCTAATCTCATTGACACCTGCCACATTCTCAGGCGCGTCAAGGATGGAAGTAACAATCTGCAAAACAAAAAGAGTACAGTTAGCAAAGGCAAAATCTAAAAAAAGTAGCAAAGGCAACGGATACTTACATGCCCGATACCGTGCATACGCATCCATTCACGGTCGGGCTTGAGCAGATCAAGTGAAGAAGCAAGGCTATCTCTAGCCTCTTCAGCCTCTCTTGCCCGCGCTTCAGCTTCAGCAGCACGGCCAGAAACCTCCTCAATAGCGGCCACTCGGCTCCGCACTTCAGCCTTTTTACAAAGAGAACACAAGTATGCAAATATAATCAACATACTTGTAAGACATGTACAAATTCAAAAACAAAAGAGACTTATACCTGGAGGCCCAGGATAGTTTTGGTTAAGTTGGTGCGGTCAACATTTGCCCCTTCAAGAGCCTTGGCAAGGCGAGCTTCTGCTTCCTTGGCCTCTTGGGCAGCCGCAACAGCTGCGGCTTTTTCTTTAGCCAACGCAGTGTTCGTTGCCTTGGCATTGGTAAGCTCCTGACGAACATGAAAGAGAATTTCATTATGTTTGGCCCAAGATTCTTTCCAAGTCTTGCGCTCATCAGATAGCGTCTTGCGCTCATTAGAAAGACTTTTTTTTCCAACTCTTGCGCTCATCAGAAAGCAGTTTTGCAAGGGTACGAACCTGTTTAAGCTCAGCAGTTGCAGCCCACTCCTCGGTCTGCTTACGCTTTTCAAAGGCAGCCCTATCCCTTTCAAGCTGCTCCGCACCATCACGAGCAGCCTTCACCAACTCTTCGGCCTCAGCCCGCAAGCACGTATTCTCCTCCTCCTTGCGCCCTAGCACCTTGTACTTTTCCATAATGGCATTTGCCATTATGGAACCCCCCACAAGCATGGAGGAGAGTTGGTTAATCTGGACCTCACTTGGCAAAGAACGGGCCCGATTGACTTCAAAAGGGGTGCCCACACCACCCAAAATCTCCCTACACGCGGAAGGGTCAGCAGTAATATCATCCGCTTGCATTACAATCCATGGGGGGCGGTGATAGGTCATGGCCCGGTCCTCAGTATAGGTGCGGTAATAAAACTCCAATTCAGACTCTTCAGGCTGAATGGGAGTCCCTGTAAAACCCGCACCCCCAGAGGCGGAACCAGAAGCCTTCTCAGCAGCAGGAGATTTTTTCCTCTCAGTATAAGCAAACTTCAGGTTCAGATCATCAGTGTCCTGCGGGGAGATCAGATTATCAGCAGAGTCCACCGTGTCATAAATCTGAGCCGCAGGGCCCTTCCCAGTATCCTCCGCCCGTGCAGAGGGCTCAGACACCACTTTAACCCCAGCATCTGCAACTGTGTCACGCGGAGGGGAATGAGGAGCATCAAAAATTGAAAACCCTTCATCTTGCGGTTCTGCAATTAAAGCAAAATGACTTTAAACTACAAGTACAAAGACAAAATACTTGTAAAAGTTATGAATTACTTACCAGAAGCAACCACAGGTTTCACAGACTTTAGAACAGCCGTCCGTCGGGTCTGAATTTTCGGCTTCTTCTTCTCACCGGCATCAACAGCCTTATCTGCCTTTCTCTTCTTCTCATCAGCAGGCTTGGAACCCGCAGAGGTCCCACCTGCAACCGCACCACCACCTGGAACACCCAAACCCTCAAGGGTGTCAGATACTACCACGTAATCGGTATATCTGTGGAAATGAGAACGAGAGATACCTGCCGCCTACGGCACCAAAGACGGAACAACAGGAGCCTCAGGTTTTTTCTTGCCACGACCCCGTGGAGATTTCTCCGCATGCTTCTTCGGAGCACCCTTCAGCTCAAATTTACCCAGGGCCCCAAGAGTACCTGCGTGTAAATCACAAAACAAGCAAATAAGAAAGATGAACTTCTTTACAAAGAAGTAAGAAGATTATATAATATACCTTCGCCTTGTGGCAGGGGTGCGTTCAACACATCGCGAGCAGGAACGCGGAAGTTCTTAACAATGGTCAAGTTAAAACCTGCACCTTCCGCAGTCTTAACAATCTCAAGCTTGCCTTCGAAAGTCGGATCAAATATTTTCCACAGCTCAGCATCCTCTGATAAGTACATTTACAAATCAGTAACAATGGTCAAGGAAGGAAACCGCAAAAGAGTAAAACACGTACCTCCACTCTTCTCCCGCACAACGGGCCTTGCATGCCTATCAGTCCTGGTCAACATCATCCACAACACCCACAGCTGCGTATTGTCTAGCTTCTGATGCTCAATGGTCCTTAACCTCGGGAACCATTCCACCGTTTCAGGACCGGGAAGATCAATATCCTCTGCAGGGATCACCTCGTTCACGTTGCGGAAGGTCATCCTCGCAACAACCGCCACTGCCTTAACGTAGAAGAACTTCCTCTTCCACGTTGTGATACCCTTGGGTGGGGTCATCAGCTTGACGCTCCCATACCGTTGGCTAAAAGAAAAAAACCCAGTATTTACAGTTAACTGGTAGAATCGCTGGAAATTCTCAACGGTAATCGGCAAACCAAGAGCACGAAAGGTGTACTCAAAGTTTCTAATACGAATCATCCCAAAAGGACTCATCTGGGAGATATGAAGCTTGTAAAACTCCAAAACTTCGGAAACAAACACGGTTAATGGTAAACGAAGGTTACCTTCACCGAATGAATCAGCCCACATAGTGACATAACCGGCCGGAGCACGAGCACCGGTGTCACCCTCCTGGGGATAAAGATGTAACAACCCTCGGTAAAACCAAAACCCTTATAATATTCCGACTCTCTAAATATACTATAAAATGTCTCAATATGTTTTATATTATACCCCGTATGTGAAAACCGAGCCCTAGTTATGTTATAATTATTAAATAAAATAAAAACAAGAAAAATAGAGCTGAGGCGGGCCGCGTAGGATCCCACCTCAATCTCACGCGGGCCGAATTAGGACCAGGTGTTGACTTCGCTGACTTTTCTAGTCAAAGCGGGCCGCTTTAGGTTTTAGTTAAGTTGAAGCGGGCCGCGAGTGACTTGGTTACGCGAATGCACCAGAGGTCGACACGTGTCGTAATCGTGTCAAGTCTAGTAAACGACTCAGCTAAGCTACCGCGTTGACTTATGTTGACGCGGCCCGCTTTAGGTTTAGCGTTTTCGAACGCGGGCCGCGTGAGGATCAGATTTCACAACTATAAATAGCCAGCATCAGATTTCAGTTTCCGTCGCTCACATTTCATTCTCAATCTCAAAATCTCTGATATTGGTAGTAATATTTTGGGTACTATACCCCTAATTAGCGAGGTTCTGCTCCGTTGTAAGTATTATAACCCCGGTTTCATAATAGTTACGCTGCCCGATTGATTTAGGGTTCCGTAATAACTGTCGTGGTTCTGCCCGACGTAGTTATTGGAATGCCGTCTCGGGGAGGGTATCATTTATATTCTGTAAAGGGTTATGATACTAACCAAAATACATTTGTATAAATTATAGATTATATCCAGGAAACCCTTACGAGAAGCCTAAGATAGCAATGTGAGTAATCTCCTTTTTGTGTCAACTGTTTTTATAAAACTTAAATTGTTATTATCATATTACCAGTATGTGAGTCGTGTAATTCTTCAATTATCGCCGGTATTATGGGGTTGTGTATACATTACTTGATAACCTTCACAATTGGACGACGAGTAGCCAATGTGTGATATGACCATAGCCATAGATACGGTCGAGTGGCAAGTACTGAATGGGTAATTGTGTAGATATAAACATTGTAATCGCTCTCAATACTGTGGTAATTGATAAAACTTGTTTTGATTAAATTGGGATTCACTCACCAGTATTTCCCGCTGACAAAATATTTTTAAAACATGTTTCAGGTAACACAATGTGAAAGCCAACTGGGAAAAAGCCAGCTCGAGAGCACTGACGGCTTGGAAAATAAGTGGCTATAAAAGTTATCTAAAACAAGATGTTTTAAATTAAATAAAATAGGGTTTTGTCCCTATAAGTGTATTGTAATAAGAAACTTGGGTTTTGCCCATGTGTTTATGAATATGAAATATGGTGGTTTTACTCTGATAAACATTTCCTAACTACGGTCCTGATGTAAATTCCGCTGCCAAATTAATTGAATGATACCACCGAAACTCTGAGTTCACGGCCGCCCGTTCCCGGGACAGATAAGGGATCGGGGGTTGTGACAGAAGGTGGTATCAGAGCCTAGCCACTGGTTCAAGCCAAAGAAGTGTTCTGCTGACACTTAAAGTTATATTTTGTGTTAGGAAATAAATTATGAAAATACATGCATAATTATAATTATTATATGTTATTTGACTATTTGTTAGTTTACAGTATGAGTAAGAAAAGAATTTCGGACATCTATCATAAACTAGATAGTTCACCCAAAGAAAAGGGAAGTTCATCCCAAACAAATTTCTCAGAATATTCAGCAGATATTGAGGAAGGAATATTTGTCCGTAAAGCACAGTATGAAAATCCATTTACCTCCAGTAAAAGAAGCCAGATTCTTAGAAAAAGTCAAGAAAACATGAAAAAGTCTCAGGAAACCCAGAAAATAGACAGTAACCCACCTTGGGAAGATAAATTAGACGAAAAATGGGCGAATCTCTACATGTTAGCTACTGTAGCAGTAAATGCTAACTTATAAAACTAGTTTTAGCACCTGAGCCGGAAACGTTAAACTATTAAATAAACCATTAGTATAAATCAAAAGTTCAGTAGTAATCTAGCAATAGTTGTTTTAAATAAATTTTTTGAAGATTTCTAAATTTCCATTTTGTGATTTTTTTGAATTACTATATTAAATATTATTTGATAATATTAATATTTGATAGATATTTAAAATTCAGATGGCCGACCAAGAAAATCAAGTCAATTTGGATAATAACCCGGAAATCCAGAATGATAATATTCAGAATGACGATAATCTGAATAATGAGAACCTAAACAACAATAACAACGGAAACCAAGTGGATAATAGTGTTGTTCAACATATAGTAGCACAGGGAATCATAGATGCTATGCCATTTATTATTCAAACTGTTCAAGAAGCGAATAATAAAAGTAAACATAGCAGCAAGCGACCTGTTGAACCAAACCACAGCGTGAACAATGGACCCACATTTCAAATGCCTATTCCCAAAAGAAGAAGAACCATGCCTTATGGTTGTTCTTATAAAGAATTCTGGTCCTGCAAACCAATGGAATTCTCGGGCAATGAAGAGGCCATTGCAACCCTACGCTGGATAGAAAAGACTGAGGCAGTCTTAAGAATAAGCAAATGCGCAGAAGAAGATAAAATACTGTTTGCTTCTAATCTGTTTAAGAATTCAGCCTTAGAATGGTGGAACACTATCCTCCAAACTAAGGGAATTGATAGAACTTATAATATGGAATGGGAGGAGTTTAAGGACAAGGTAGAAAGGAAATTCTGCCCACCCAATGAAAAGGAACAGATAGCAAACAAATTCCTAAATCTTAGGATGACTGGTGTGGATAGCAAAGGGTACACTAAGTTATTCTTCGAATATGCTAGAATAGTGCCAACTCTTGCTTCACCAGAACCGGTGTTAATTTCCCGTTATATCTGGGGATTAATTGGAGAGATAAGACATGTAGTCAAGGCAGCTAGATCTCAAACCATAGAAGAAGCTGTAGAACTAGCAAATACCTTGACTGATGAATTAGTTCGTACCCGAGAAGAAGATCAGAGAAGGAACCTAACCCAGAAGCTTACACAAGAATTTCACTCTGGAAATTCTAATCATGAGAAAAATATAGGAACTCCCTCTGCACCCTACTGTAGGGATTGCAAAAGAAAGCACTCGGGAAGATGCTCCATATATTGTAATTTCTGCAAAATATCGGGGCACAAGGAAGAAGACTGCAGGAAGAAAAACAACAGGATATGCTATAACTGCGGAGAACAAGGTCACATCAAGCCAAACTGTCCAAAATTTGCTCCAGCTACGGACAACAAGAATACTAGAAATGCTAGAGCATTTGTTCTGACTACAGAAGAAGCCAAGATGATCCCAGACGTTATAGCTGGTATGTTTTAGTTAATGATATTTTGCTACAGTATTATTTAACTCCGGTGCAAACTAAAGTTTTATTAATACTTCGTTTTGCAAATCAGTCATTAACTAAACTACCACAAGTATGTCTAATAGAGACAGCCAATGGAGAAATCATTAAGATTTCTGAAATCTTACAGGGAGCAAGAATAGAAATTCTAAACCATAAAGTTTATTACAAACCTTTACCCAATAAATCTAGTAGGATTTGATATTGTTTTAATAATGGATTGGTTAATAACCAATAAAGCCAGTATTTTATGTAATCAAAAGGCAATCCAGGTAAATTCACCAAAAGGTCAAATGACCTCTTACCTTTCTTAAGAATTTTCTTAGTTATCACACAAGTAACAATGTTGCACCATTCGAAGCACTTTATGGACAAAAGTGCCAAACCGCAGTCTGTTGGGCAGAAATTGGGGAAAAGCCACTATCTGTACTTGAGATAGTGCAGGAAACAATTGACAAGATCATTCAAGTCAAGAATCTCAATCACAATAGATTAGTTCTAGTCAAAGTAATGTGAAACTCTAAAAAAAAAAAAAAAAAAAAAAAAAAAAAAAAAAAAAAGAACCTGAACACCTAGGAACTTGAATCTGAGAGTATCCACACTTGTTCCAATAGATCTCGAGGACGAGCTCTAAAATAAGGTGGGGAGAATGTAACAACCCTCGGTAAAACCAAAACCCTTATAATATTCCGACTCTCTAAATATACTATAAAATGTCTCAATATGTTTTATATTATACCCCGTATGTGAAAACCGAGCCCTAGTTATGTTATAATTATTAAATAAAATAAAAACAAGAAAAATAGAGCTGAGGCGGGCCGCGTAGGATCCCACCTCAATCTCACGCGGGCCGAATTAGGACCAGGTGTTGACTTCGCTGACTTTTCTAGTCAAAGCGGGCCGCTTTAGGTTTTAGTTAAGTTGAAGCGGGCCGCGAGTGACTTGGTTACGCGAATGCACCAGAGGTCGACACGTGTCGTAATCGTGTCAAGTCTAGTAAACGACTCAGCTAAGCTACCGCGTTGACTTATGTTGACGCGGCCCGCTTTAGGTTTAGCGTTTTCGAACGCGGGCCGCGTGAGGATCAGATTTCACAACTATAAATAGCCAGCATCAGATTTCAGTTTCCGTCGCTCACATTTCATTCTCAATCTCGAAATCTCTGATATTGGTAGTAATATTTTGGGTACTATACCCCTAATTAGCGAGGTTCTGCTCCGTTGTAAGTATTATAACCCCGGTTTCATAATAGTTACGCTGCCCGATTGATTTAGGGTTCCGTAATAACTGTCGTGGTTCTGCCCGACGTAGTTATTGGAATGCCGTCTCGGGGAGGGTATCATTTATATTCTGTAAAGGGTTATGATACTAACCAAAATACATTTGTATAAATTATAGATTATATCCAGGAAACCCTTACGAGAAGCCTAAGATAGCAATGTGAGTAATCTCCTTTTTGTGTCAACTGTTTTTATAAAACTTAAATTGTTATTATCATATTACCAGTATGTGAGTCGTGTAATTCTTCAATTATCGCCGGTATTATGGGGTTGTGTATACATTACTTGATAACCTTCACAATTGGACGACGAGTAGCCAATGTGTGATATGACCATAGCCATAGATACGGTCGAGTGGCAAGTACTGAATGGGTAATTGTGTAGATATAAACATTGTAATCGCTCTCAATACTGTGGTAATTGATAAAACTTGTTTTGATTAAATTGGGATTCACTCACCAGTATTTCCCGCTGACAAAATATTTTTAAAACATGTTTCAGGTAACACAATGTGAAAGCCAACTGGGAAAAAGCCAGCTCGAGAGCACTGACGGCTTGGAAAATAAGTGGCTATAAAAGTTATCTAAAACAAGATGTTTTAAATTAAATAAAATAGGGTTTTGTCCCTATAAGTGTATTGTAATAAGAAACTTGGGTTTTGCCCATGTGTTTATGAATATGAAATATGGTGGTTTTACTCTGATAAACATTTCCTAACTACGGTCCTGATGTAAATTCCGCTGCCAAATTAATTGAATGATACCACCGAAACTCTGAGTTCACGGCCGCCCGTTCCCGGGACAGATAAGGGATCGGGGGTTGTGACAAAAGAGCCCCAAACTCCTTGGGCATTTGTATACCGGTCATTAGTTGGTTAAACAACACCCTTGACCACTTCAATGGTGGTAGGCCACCGCCGGGGGCACTACCATCGTCGCCTTCTTCTTCGCCAGCCACCGGAGAAGAATGTGCTGGGTTTTCACCCTCAGAATGGTGTGGATCAGAGGGTTCAGCCATCAGGTGTAAAAAAGATAGAAGAATGAAGTTACAGAAAAACCCAGAAACTCGACCGGAAATTCAGATAAATCCTATCGGAGAAGACAAAGAGAGCACA
Organism: Helianthus tuberosus; assembly: GCA_030545235.1. Classification (NCBI taxonomy): domain Eukaryota; kingdom Viridiplantae; phylum Streptophyta; class Magnoliopsida; order Asterales; family Asteraceae; genus Helianthus; species Helianthus tuberosus. Next base: position 154,834,124 of record CM060351.1, read on the forward strand.
CTCTTTTCACCGGAGAAATTTTGAAATTTGAACAAAGTGAAGAGAAATCAAACGGTTTCCCCTTATATACTCATCGCAATTAATGCGATACAGTAAACCGACTCAACATGTTCAAAAAGGGCCAATTGCGTGTCGCCACGTGTTCAGCAACGTTTCCGCTGACAGTTATCACGCGCGCGTGGCCACCCACGCGCCTGACAGAAAAGACCTTTACACTACTTGCTACAGTGCATTTATGACCTCGGGCAGTGTAAACGTCCTTTCAAATCAGCACATGACAGAATCCTACCAACTTTCACCAACCCACACGTGCAATCATGACGTATGCAACAGAAAGCGACAACATTATCCAAACATAAGTGGCATGCGGTTTCCCTGGTTTACCGCACCATAACCCATACCACATGTCGTTTTTTACATACCCCTCAAAAAAGGCAAAAATATATATCTCTACATTATATAAAGGGGTATAAACAATAAACCGCACATACCCACGAGCACACGTGGAATATGCGGAGATGACACACACGAGCCCGCACAGGTGTGTCAGATACTCAGAACCAGCATGGTTCTTTGGTGTCACACCCCAACCAATGGCGGAAACATCGGGATGAGACGAAGTGTGAAGATTGCTAGAGACATCATAACGCTATTTGTGACAATATTTAATAAACCGATTTCATTGCATAAAGTGATTGTCGACATTACAAGAAATTCAAATACAACAAGTTCAAAGAAGTACATAACAACATAAGCAAAATTGATACGACATATTAAACCTAACATCTATATGTGTATCTAGGCATCAACGCTACTTCTTTTCATAGTACCATCATCATCAACCTGTAACATGTTTAAAAATACACTTCAATGCAAAAGCAATGGCGAGTATACAAGTTTGGTACATACATAGCAAAATAAGTTTTAAACAATTCCTCATAGCAAGCATGTGATTCAAGATAAACAATAAATTTGGCATGTGTCTAACATATCAACCCAAAAGAGACGCGAGATGCTGCATGACATAACCCCAAGTTTAACGGGCGGGGCGTCAATCCTATAGCGCTACATATGTCACGGTTAGGCTCGTACGAAGTTAATGATAAGTTCAACACATAAAGTTTCACCCAAGTTTAAAGTATCAAGCAATCACGTATACAAGCATGTTATAGGAATGTTCATGTGTTTAAGCAAAAGGCCCTTCTCATAGCGCATGTCATCATTTCGTCGCTATGAAAGTCCATAAGTTTACGCAAAATGTTCATGTGTAAGTTTTGATAAGTAAACATGTTACACCCCAAAAAGTGGTAAACATAAAAAGGGGTTGCGAGTATACTCACCTTGATTTAAGGTAAGTCCAAACAAGTATGCAAAGTGTGAGAGTTCTTGGAAATAGGATTCCACGTCACTCGATTGATAGAACATGCAATAATACGGAATATGTGTCAACAATAATGTTTAATTGGATAATTGGAAATCCTAAATCCATAGGGTTTGGTAACGTTTGGTTTAAATCAGAATAATTAAAAATAACATTTTTAATTAGGAATAAGTAATATTACTGATTTAAAATAAGTAACATGGCCTTTGAATGATTTTATATAAATAAATGGAATTAAAATGGATAAAATAACAGTATTTGAGTTTAACAGATTAATTATTAAAAATAGTCTAAAAATACCCAAAACAGTTTCTGGATTTTTATAAACTCAGAAATATATGTATTTTATCATAAAAATATTTTTAGGCAGAATTTGTATATTTATATAATTAAAACTGTTAAGTTTAACTAAATGATTTAACTGATTTAATTATATAAAATATTCTGTAAATAACCAAACAGTAACCTAATTTATATAAGTTCAGAACAAAGTGTGTCATATCATAAAAATAATTTCGGATAGAAATAATATAGTTATTTAATTTAAATGTATAATATTAAATTTTACTTTTAAAGTGCAAATACTGTTTATTTCATATAAATATCGAAATTATATGCAATATCAGTAATAACATTATTTTTATAAAGATTAACATTCAAAATAATTATCCTAAAATTTTCAGATTTAAATTCGAAATATTTTATTTAATATCAATTTTAAAGTGTAAAACTGTTTTTAATAATATAAAAATTAGTTTTATAAATATTTTTACAGGTTTCACATTTTTAATAAGTACTTCAGTATGTAAAGAATATATGATAAAAATTCCGGATTTTATAACATTGTCATCGAATTAATATGAATTAATTTGTAAACTGATAAAAAAAAATAAAATTTAAAATAAAAAGGAGATTCATCATCTTCCCCAAATAAGTCAACCGAAAGTCAACTCCCCAATTACCCGATCAGAACCCGATTATAATTTAATTAAATTTGCAGGTACGTTAAATGAGGGTAGGTGTACCGATTGAACGAGAAAAAGGGCTCCGGTAGCGATCCGAACGGCGGCTCGACTAAGTTTCCGGCGACCGAGCTCCGGCTTGACTTGCAGAGACGAACAGAAATGATTTCGAAGGTTTTTGTGTGTTTTGAAGGGTGTGTGAGGTTCGTATGGGTTCAATGGATCTAAATAACGTTTCAATTGATTCGAAATCCGACCGAACAACGTGGTTTGATTCCACTTTTAAATCTTATATATTTGTCGGTTTTGAGAACATGAAAGCATGTGAGGGTTATAATCAAGTTTTGTACGTGTCCAGAATGTCGGGGAGAATAAACGTGCAAGTTCTTGGGCAGAGAAAACCATTGCATCACGTGTTTTGGGTTAAGTCCGGTCGGCAGGCGCTAAATGCAGGTTTTAAAATAATATATTTTAAGTTTCTAATTAGTTTATAAATATAAATTGAATCAGTTATAGATTGGATGTGGCATGCCCGGCCGAGTGGTTGTGATGTTGTTTGTTAACCTGATGGTCTCGAGTTCGATCCTAGTTGTGGCCGGTTCTTTGGGTTATAAAACCTTTTTTTTTTTTTTTTTAATATTTACACTCTGGTCCCTGTGATTCCGAGATGATACAAACAGCCCCTTGAAACAGTTAACTGACTTATCTAACTAGGTTAGTTCATAGGATGAAAACCCTTTACAAGCCACTAACCCGGTTAGTGTGTTTCAGTTATAAATGTTTGATAAGTGACCAAAACAGTCCCTAAGGTTCAAGTTTAAGAAAAAGACTAAAAGGTCCTTGGACTTTTAATTCAAAATGCATGTATTTAGTTTATTTAAAATATAAGTTTTAAAAATGACATTTTGAACCCTAGACTTTTAAAAGTTTAAAAATTTAATTATTTTATTTATAAAATAGGTTTCAAAAATGTCATAAAGGACCCTAAATTTATACTTTCACATAATGACACGTTAGGCTCTTATAGTTTATGCAGTCTTGTTAAATAGTATAAAATCACGGTGGTTACATTTGGACTGCGAAAACCGCTTCTCAGGATGCGGTAAACCGCACTCCATGTAAGCTTCTTCAAGCTTCAAAGCCCTCATTTCCGGTTCACAACCACAGAGGGGACGAAATCAGCTTCTCCTTAGGGAAAAGGAAAAGGATGCTGGGCAAACGCACATCAGCAACCCTGACTCCTGATCCTTCAAGAGCCACATCCAGGCTACAAGACTTCTAGAAGCGAGTTCTTTGCTGCAAACCGCAACCACTCAGGGGTAGCTGCTACAAACCGCAACTATGCGAACGGTAGCTACGGAAGAGCCACAACTAAACCACCATGCGATTGAGCAAAGCTACTTCAAAGAAAACCGCTTTCCAACTAAGCATGAAGGAAAGTGGTTACAGAACGAATGCGGAAGAGTTTCAACCAACTTCCCAAGCATCTAAGGTGATCTCCTCCGGCGAAACTTAAAGGAAAACTACTTTCCACCAAAGCGTGAAGGAAAGTGGCTCCAGAACGGTGGTAACAAGTCTGCTTATGACTGGTTACCCACCTATGGACCGCATAGAATAAACAATGGTGGGCACAACCATGCCTATGACCATGTTTATCTGCCCATAGTCCAGATTCACATTGTTCGACCAAACACGGCCAACAATGACGCAACTACCCCACATGGCTCAAACACACATGGCCAACAACGTGCAGCAACGAGGTAACCGCAAAGGACGTGCGGTTACTTGAGAGCTAAACCGCAGAGGACGTGCGGTTACTTGAGAGCTAAACTGGAGAACACGAACGCCCCACAAAACAGGGATCATCGTGGCATGTCCAGTCGCTGAACATAGAGCTTGAGCAAAGTACTTACAACTTTGCATTAGCTGACGCAGAGGTTACAACTAGAGTGGCGGAGACAGACATCTTCCGTCACGATCTCAAAGGTTGGTTCGAACCCTGCTAACACCTTCAGTCACCGTTTCAAAGGTTGGTTCGAAACACCAACAGATGGCTGATGACATTAGGAAAAGGTAGACCAAGAGACAAGTCCTTGGCTGAGAATTCCGCATCAGACGGAACTTGCTCACCGGACATCCTTCTCAAAGAAAGAAACAATCCACTCGAAAGGCCTACCGACCAAACGGACTGTCAACCGAACGGTCACCAACTTGATTTACTTAAAGTAGGAGCCATCCGCATGGCCCATATTTTACCTTCTAGACACCATAGTCCAGTATTCCTCCCACATGCAACTTGCATAAGGAAGAAACACTAGACTGGGGGACTTGAAGGGGTATGGTCCCAGATCTCGCGTCAGCATGACCGCGAGTGACCATTACCCCCAGCAAAAACCCCCACCAGCAATAACTTACCTGTGTCCGTGCGGGCACGCACGAACACAACGGTCCAATCTGTCCAGTGATGAGAAGACTTACCTTAAGTACGAAAACAGATGTTACGCATAGCGATGCGGCCTGGCACCGCATCCTATGAACATTTTCGTCACGACAAGGGATCTGGACAACAGTAACAGTCACTAAACGAAGATGCGGCATGGCACCGCATCCCGTATGCATCCTGTATAGAACAAAGAACGCGGGAACAACATAAGTGACCGCAAACAGCGATGCGGCCTGGCACCGCATCCTGCCCATAAGGCAAGTGGGTCTGACACCACAGTGCAAGTGGCACTAGGAACATTCGCCTACCAGCCCACGTGTGTGCAACAGTCTGACACCACAGCAGGACGTGGCATCACCACCGTAACTGACAGGTCTGACACACCTGCAAGTAGCTGTGCGATGTCAGGCTAGCTACTTAACTACCCTCCTTCACTCCTCGGCTATAAATACTCACCCCAAACCAGGTTTGAGGTATCACTTCTCAACTCTCCCACTACTACTACTACTACTACTACTACTACCACACTTTGCTTCCCAAGCAAACTACTGATTCTCACGCCGGAGAGTGGTAACAAGGAGCACCCCCCCACCCCATCCTCCTTGTTACGAGTCACGGTTTGTTTCCTTGTGCAGGAAACCCACCACCAGACGATCCAGCCAACGATCCTCGGAAAGAAGGGATTAACCCTCTTGACGAGACCAGTGAGTTAACCCCACCCGGTTAACCATTGTTTCATCATCGATCATCCACACAGCGTTTGGTATTGATAAATAAGATGAAAATAAAATTAATAAATCAAATAAAAATCTCGTTTAAAATTTATCTATCGTGTTAAAGGTAGACGCTTTTGGCTAGCGGTTGTTTCTCAACTGGTTGCTGTCTAAAGATGCTCTTTTAACTCGTAACATTCAAATCGCATCCCTGTTCTGTGATGAATCCTTGGAAACTTTGGATTACTTTTTTCAAGGCGTTAATTCTCCTCTGAGGTTTGGTTTGGCATCGCCTCGTGATGCAGGATCCCACCTATTTTTTTGCTTTTGGTTATAGAGACATTATGTCAGCTACACCAATCCTTGAGGCTTTCGAATAAAGGCAAAAAGGTCATCCAAGCGGTTCTCTTCACTTGCTGGGAAGTTTGGAAAGCTCGTAACAGTCTTGTTTTCAACAATCAGAAGCGTCCGGTTACAAGGCTTATCGGGGAAGTTAAAGCTTTAGGCTTCTTATGGTTCAAGCATCAGGCTAAGCAGTTGGTTTTTGATAAGGCTAGCTGGAAAGGTATTCATTTCTTGTAGAGTTAAATGCTTGGTTGGTCCCTGTGGTTTGCAAAAATTTCACTCTTGGTCTTAGTGGTTTACTAATTACACGCGTGGTCCCAAAACTTGTCAAAAATGAACTCGGTTGGTCCCCAGCCCTAACATCAGTTAAATTTCTCAGTTAATTATGTGTGAAATGACTATATTACCCTTAAACAATTAAAAGAAATAAAAAAATATATAAAGCCCACTAATCATCATCATCTTCAACCTCTGTCCCTCAAAAAACTCAAACACCACCACCTCCTCCACCATCACAACCCACCACAACCTGCAACTACCTCCACCACCACGAGCTTCCAACAGATTCAACAGTGTCAAGTCAACATTCAGAGACAAACCTTGTTGTGTCGGTGGTAGACTCTGAAAAAAACCTCGTATTGCGACGGCGCCGCCTCCAATGTACTTGGAACCACCCAGTTCAGTAGAGTACAAAGATCGACCCAATGGAGTGCATTTTGTTGATGGGTTTTCCCGTAAAACGACGTCGAGTGCTTGCAAATAGTCTTGTGGAATCGGAGTTTTAGAGAGATGCAGAATAACTGAATAACTGTTCGCCGGCGAGAGGATGCAGAATCAGAGTTTTAGAGAGAGAAATTTGGAACGGTTAAGCTTTCTCTCTCTAGATCCTGTGAGAATTTCAGGATTGAAGATGTGAGCACGTGTTCGTCGGTGAGAGGTTTGAGAATCGGTGTTTAGACGGTTGAGCTTTCTCTCTCTAGATACTGTGAGAATTACAGGATTGAAGAAGTGAGGATGGAGATTTTAGAGAGAGAAAATGGAAACGGTTAAGGTGTTTCTCTCTCTAGAACTTGTGTGAGAAAAAATGGAATTGGTGGAGATGGTTGAGAGAAAGGGGTTTTATGGCGGTGAGGGTGGTGGAACAGAGAACCCAACGCCTACCCAAGCAGACTGGTCAACTCATACCTACCTCCTTTAACTATGGTTATTTTGGATTTTGGTTATAAAACTAAACAAAAATTATAAAAAGAGTTAATAAGCAAGGGTATTTTGGTCATTTAACATGGACTTAACTGAGAAATTTAACTGATGTTAGGGCTGGGGACCAACCGAGTTCATTTTTGACAAGTTTTGAGACCACGCGTGTAATTAGTAAACCACTAGGACCAAGTCTGCAATTTTTGAAAACCACATGGACCAACCAAGCATGTAACTCTTTCTTGTAATTGCTTCGTTTCCTTTCTTTGTTTTCGTTTTTGTTTTTGTCTTTGTAGCTTCGTTTCCTCGTGCTTTTTGCAAGTGGGTCCGTTTCAATGAAATGCAGCCTTTCAAAGAAAATAAAAATAAAAATATAAATAACCAAAAGAGAGGGGCCAAAGTAATGTTTTCATATAGTTAGAGGGCACTTTGTGTCAGCTATAAAATGTCAAAGGGCTTAATCTAAGTTAAACCCAAATCAGATTTGTTTAATTTGAATAACTTAGGGATTTGCAACGACCAGGTGATCATGTGCCGTTTATTTGACTAATACAATTTTCTGACAAACTATTTCCACCCCAAAAATAGCTAATTCTGTAGCAAGTACAACTTTGAAATGCATTGTTACAACTCAACAAAGCATTACCTTTTCTTATTTAATCAGTTCTGCTCTGGAAAGTAGCTATCCACCAAAAACCATCCAATCATCAAAACGTAACGATTAAACCCACGCTCGTGATCTAATTTTATACCTTAAATATATACTATTTTATATAATTCAAAAAAAGGTTCTATCTATTTTTAACATAATAAACTGCTAAAATGATCACTAAGATTTGGTCACGTTACTCTAATCCAAAACATAAATGTTTTGAATTTGGATCACTGTGGTTTTAATTTTGTTGTCATTTTCATCCAAAAGCAAAATCAGGTTAGATTTTTTAGTTAACATTCAGTTTTTTCTCCTTTCCTCCTTTTTAATGAAAGGCAAATGGTAAGATTTTTTTAGTTTGTTATAATAAAACGTTAAAAGACCATTTTGCCCTTCATTATAGGGAGAAAAAAGACAAAAAAGCTGGATATTAACTGAAAAATCTAATTAGATTTTGATTTTAGATGAAAATGACAACAAAATTGAAACCACAGGGACCCAGTTTCAAAAGGTTTGAGTCTTGGACTAAAGTGACAAAAGTGACCAAATCTCAGGGACCATTTTGACAGTTTACTCTTTTTAATATATAAACTTGTGGCATGTTATCCGGGCGTTATAGTTTAAGTTTTAAATATTCATAGTTTCATGCGTTAGTATTTACTCACTAAAAAAAACTTATACGAAACGTAGTTAAAGAAACTAAACAATTGCGGATTTAGAAAAAACATCAAGAGGCAACGTTTAAAAAAAAAATTCTACAGGGGCAGCGAAATCGAAAAAACGTCAAATTTTTTTCTAAAATTTACACTATTACCGGAACGTTAATAGGTAGCGGGGACTACCCCTTCTCTCAAGCTATATCCGCCCTTAAAACTGAATAAAAAGAAAGATTAAGGGGGTGTTTGGTGTTGTGTTTTCAAAATAGATTATGTGTTTTCAAAATAGATTTTGCGTTTTGAAAAAGCATGTAGGTACATGCTTCTCCAAAACTGTGTTTTGAAGGCAGATAATCATTTTTTGTAAGCTCAGCAAATAATTACAGAATACATATTACATATCCTTAAGGTTTTTTTTAAATGCATATCAAAATACTCAGTGGCGGAGCCACACTTTGAACAACGGTGTCGTCCGACACCATTGAATTAAGCCCACTTACTTAAATTTAATTAGTATACTTTAAATAATTAAAGGTCCATGTTTAATTTTTATTTTTTTTATTCCAGTAAGCATTATCGTCCCATGTCTAATTGGTTTTGTTTCAATTGTTTAACCTAACAGGATGTTTGATAGTCATTTGAATGATACGTGCACTTGTTTGTTATAATGAAAAAGAGGTTCTTTTTTTGCAAGTTGCCATTGAAAACATTATGAATCGTTTTCAAAATATGAAAATGTGTATAGAGCAACTATTAAATGCATTTTTTTTATATTTTAAATGACTTCGTAATTTTATTATGTGTTTTTATTCAATGACATTGTACTTTTACTGTGATATTTGTTTTTATTATGTGATTTGACCCGACTAGATCCGAACCGACCCAAAAAGTTCGACTCCGGATTACTATAAACCGGGGTATCCATAAAAAAAGACACCATAAGAAAAAGTTTCTCGCTCCGCCACTGAAAATACTTCCAAAAAGAATACTCTAATATTTTACATAAGGTAATAAAATATTAAAAAAAATGTTTAATTTATTGATAAATGATAGAAATAATCATATTTGTTTCCTATTAAAAAAGGAGAGTGTTAATATAAAAGAGCATGTGACTAGTCACGTGATTCATCTTTGTGGCTAGCCACCCACCATCAACATGGAAAGGCTAGGTTAGATTCAAAGACGGTGAGTAGCAGAAATCTCTTACACACTTCGCTGGATTTTGATTATAAATTAATAAGTTAAATAAACAAATAAGTTTGATTCAATCATTTGTATGTGATATATTATTTTCATAAAAAATAATGATAAATAAATATGGATATATATAGTTTTAATATAAGTTGGATCGGTAAAGATGAGTTTGTCACGTGTAATCAAAGCCATAAGACATATCCATATCGAAATTGGTTTTAAATTGTTGATTTTCTAGTAATTGTAATTGAACAGTTATACATACAATTGTATACTACAGCCTATATAGTGTTGGGTTAATAGTTAAAACGTGACGCCCTGTTTGCGGTATACACATATATTAATGTATATATGGGTGGTCTCTCAGGGTGCAAAAGTGAAATTGCACAAATTTTAACGTTATTTTAGTAATTCTGGGAAAATAACATTAAAAGTGACGGACAACTAATCATGCATCATATGACGGCGTTGATAGCTGAAAGACAAGTGGGTACATGCACAAAAACAGCCTTTGTCCCGATTGCTGAGTGTAATGTGCCTCATGTCCAAGGCTTGATACAAAACTACTATCGACTCGAGGGTCAGCATCTCTATTCCTACGGGGTAGATGTAACGTTGTCTACATCTTAGGGCTTGTTTGCTTACCTCTTAATGGGGCTCTTAATGGTTCAGACATCTTACTGGTTCAGTACTTAATGGTTCAGATTGTCTGTTTCGCGAGCAAAGGTCTGAATGGTTCAGACATTTGCCTCTGAATGGTTAAGTATTATACAGAGTCTGAATGGTTAAGACCTCTAATCTGAATTGGTTAGACATTTTCCTTTGAACGGTTAAGCATTATACTGGCTCTTAATGGTTCAGACCTCTTACTGGTTCAGCACTTAACCATTCAGAAGTTGACAAACAACCCCTTAGTGTCTTACCCTCCTCAGACCCTACCTAACTTTGCTATTAGTGAGATTTACTAAGTATGATGATGACGATTATTAATAGTTAAAACGTGGAAATTTATAGACTCATTTAATAATGGCAAATTGGATTTAAATAATCATAACTTTCTCAATTTGGCCGATAATAATCCCAACTCATTTATTTGCCGATAATAGTCTGCGTTAAATATAGTTTAACGGAGTTAATTCTTTTTTATAAATTACAAACTGATGTTTTAGGGCTTTATATTAGAACAAGGATACGAGTTGATTGATGTAAATTTACCTCGAAATACTGCCCCAAACGACGAAAACGGTGCTTCAATTCGAGTGTTTAAACTTCTAATTAACAAAAACCAAGCCGTTTGAAGCATCGTTTCGAGGTAAGTTTTACATAAATCGACTCGTATCCTCGTTCTGATCAAAATCCATAAAACATCTATTTGTAATTCGGAAAAAAACTTAACTCCGTTAAGCTATTTTTAACGGCGGACTATTATCGGTCAAAAGTGGACCAGTTCGGATTATTATCGGACAATAACTGAGTTGTGATTATTATTGGTCAAATTAAGAAAGTTGTGATTATTTAAATCCAATTTGCCTTTAATAATAGTCTCGGATTAGGTATAAAGAATATATTTTAATATATTTCTATAGCTCTTTACGTCATTTTCGAAATGTTAAACAAGCCATGGATATGGGAGTTTGATGTTGATAAATTATCCTCGGTCTAATCTATTCAAATCATATAGACAACATCGTCTTACCTAATGATGGAACCTCTTTTTACTGAAATCGTCATGCCGTTAAAGGTTGATATTTTATGTTGAAGAATTTCTTTAAATCGTCTTCCGATCCAAACTAAGTTAGTGGACCATGATATTGATGTTCCTTCCGTTTTAGAACATGTATGAAGTCGAATGAAACTTTGATCCATTTGTTTGGTGAATATGAGGTGGCGACGATGACTTGGAATTATGTTATAATTAAGTGGTTAGATGTCGAGCCAGTTTTGAATTTTGCTTACACAGGCAATGTGGCTTGGAAACCAATGAAAACGGACGGCGTGATGGTTATTATGGCAGTTCAGAAATGACATGGTGTTTGTGGATGCCCAAAGAAGTACGAGCCATATTTTTGATTCGTTATTTTATTATTCTTTTCATTGGATTGTAACTAGAAATCATAAGATTCGGGTCATCTAGACGTAATGGATCCAAAACCCGATAAGTTTCACAAACTAGCAGAAACGTTCCCTAGCCAAAGGATAAACATTTGTCCTTTGTAACCTCATCTAAGGGAGCCGTGCTCACTAACGATATGTAACATATAGTATGTTTCATCAAGTTATGTCGTCTTGAGTGTATGAATACGACTCAATCTAAAAAATAACATCTTTTTTAATATGCCATTAATAATTTCATGTACGTTGGAGATGCATTTTTATCATATTGAGCGTAGTGAGTTAGGAGTCTTTTGCTTAAAAATCGTTGATTGTTAAATGTTTAACATCTTTTATATAAAGAAGATGTTCATCGATCGTTGAATATTCTAGAGGGTTTTTAGTTTCAAAATTGGTGTTTAGTCATGCTTTATGATCAAATGAAAACCGTATAAACCCTTTCCATTCATGCATTGTTAAGTTCCGATTGCAGGAGATTAGTTCTTGATGTAATACGAAAAATGTATTTAATATCTTACTAGCAGGGTGCCCGCGCGATGCGGCGGGGCGACACTTTGCATTACGGTACTGATTTCTTGTGGTTTTCTTATTCGTATAAATTTATTGTAGCATTTTTTGTGGTAAATAAACATTATAAGCAAGGTCATTGTGTTGGTAAATTTCATTAATGTGGTATATGCATGGTTCGATTGGTTGAGTTATTATCCTAAACCGAAGTCATCTGCTAGTCTATTTTATTAATCAGTTCGGTTTATTCAGTTGGATAGGCAGTTTTTTATTCGGTTCTTCTAATTTCAGTTAATCGCCAAAACCAAAATTTGGCTAAAAATTTTTGCTTAAAAATGCATGAAATTGAGGTGTGCATAAATGAAATGGATGTATAAAAGCTAGAAATATATAAAACTATGAATAATCGGTTCCGTTCGGTTTTCGACTAATCGGTTTTCGGATAATAAGTTAATTCAATGTCTCATTGTCATGTTTTCTTTCCTATTATTATATCATATAGTCGGTTCTGGTTTAACTAAGTTAATTATATCTCACATGTTTTACAATACGGTACTTGTTTTGTAAAAGCCAGTTTATATTCTTTTGGTTATACATGGCACGGCAAATGCATACTTTTGGTTTTTTAATCCGATATGCATGGCAAAAAGCTAGTTTAAAAGTCCCAGCTATTACTTTTAAATCAATGTCATACAACACATTTTCAAGATTCATATATTCCCATTTTGGAATCCTTATTTACTATGAGGATAATCCACGCTTCCAACAAGAACAACTCCATTAATCCCTTTAGAGTCCATTCACCTTGCAATCCCTTTTAGATAAAAACCTGCAATTCAAATCACAAATTATGAGTAAAATGACTTGATATTCTATTATTATATTAGGTTCCATTCGTAACCTCTAATGAATATTTTCCTCCTCCAAGAGCAAGTACTGCCTCACTTAACGGCTGTATTCATAGCAGTTTCAATCCAAAAACAAAAAACTCGGAAAGGATTAAGACCTATAAGGGTGTGAATTTCTAACACGATTCAAATGGATTTTGGCTTAGTTTGACTTTGTTCAAATTGACTTGGCTGGCTGACCCCTTTACTTTTATTAGCTACAGAATACGTTTTATTAGCTTTAGACTGATTGGATATTTCATGCCAAAATTTATAGGATAAAAGTAAAATTAGTTTCAAGTTTTATAGTTTAAGCATAAATAATATGCATCTATCTTTTTGTATATAACTTAACAACATTAATTTTCAGTAAATGAAATAATATTCGGGTTGAACAGGTCATGTCCGTGTCAACCAGCGAAAATTCACTTGTGTTGAGGTTCATCTGTCTTGACATGATTTTTTGGTGCGTGACCTTGCCCCTAATTTAGGAGTGCAAAACCGATCAGGGCCAAAAACAACAATAACGAAAAAATTCGGTACAGTATTTTCGGAATCGGTACGGGACGAGATCGGGATCGGTATTTGATACCAAATGCTCATCCCTAATCCACGTCTATGGTGATATACCTTCAATTAATCTTTCTAAATCTCTTGAATCTTTTGCAAATAACTCATTTCATCATCTTACATTCCATAAATTTCTTATTCAATAGAACCTGCAATGCTCCCAACAGCTTTCGCAACAGCAGGAAAACGACCGACACCAGTTATTGGCACAACGGTGCCTAATGTAGGCCAGAGCACCAACTCCTGAAGCAGTTACGGGAGCAACTAAACCTGTTGAAGAAATGCAAGTCATACACTCATACAACAGCTACAAAAAAGATTTTGTCGTATAGTACATAGGTAGTACCAGGTGTCCGAGCAACTTACCAAAGTCATAATCACTACTGGAGTTAGTAATCGCCATATCTTTTTCTATTATTCTCATTGAAAGAATTCGCAACCACAAAAGCTTCACTTTCGACTCGTCTCATTTTGACCGGTAGGGTCGCCTACTCAACTATTTAACAAACATCACCAAATAAAGACTCTTGGAATGCCAATCTATGAAAACAATGCAAGATTCACCAGAGAAATTAAGGATGGTGCATTCCATTCTAAAACAACATCCAATTAAAGAAATAAAGAATTAAGATGGAATAATTTATTTAGCAGAAGTTATTAAGAGTGCAACATGATATTAGAAAAGAAGCAGAAGGCTCTATGTATCAGAACCATTCCAATGCACAACTTTGGTAATCCACACTATTGTTGTGCTATAAACCATAACAATTAAATAGAAAAACATATCGTAGTAAGAAGACATGTCAATTATAATTCTATGTTATAATCACCTGGCTTGTACCATAGAGAGAAATCAATTCCCTTGCCAGCATCTGTTGCAGGACTATAGTAGCTGCATTTCATAAGCAACAAGATTAGCACCCAAAAATGGTGACAGTTGATCACCGAATTAACATACTTTAGAATGCGATACAACATTCAAAACCAAGATTGTTCTGTTAAATACGGTATATTTTCACCCATCCACGCCGGAAACCGCACCACCAGCTTCATTTAACTATATTCTTGATTGAAAAGGGGATATTTAGATTAATAGTTCTTTTTTCCTTTCATTTTCCAAGTTGCAGCTTGTTTTTCCATTATGTTCTGAAAAAAATTATTAGATATTTTAACTAATTTCAAGTTTGCCTTAGAATAAGTTGCACTGCCAAAACACCAGCAACCATATCCCATGGTTTCAGAGGACATTCCCAATATGCTTCAACAATGCCCAAAGCAACGTCGCACATGTCCACAACAGCCACACCTAAGAAAAACACAGATAGATTATAGAAACGATTTTTATCCATTTACTTACAAATCAGGAAAAAAAAAGACCTTGATAAGAGCTGCCAACCAATCTTCAGTCATATCAAGCCTAATTAATAATTACAAAATATGAATCATTCATTACAAAATAAGACTGTTTCTTGTGACCATAATTTCTAGTTAGAAAAGCCTAAATTTAGTAAGTTATACCAGTTCCACCAGAAACAAACAATAATCTCCAAAAACATAATAATATATAAGGATAATGCTTAGTAAGAAACCCCATATTCTTAGAAAACTTAGCAAACTATAATAGTGGCCATCATTTAGCCACGTAGCCCTCCCACACTTATTGTTACTTTTTGCTGGAAGGTTATATATGTAATTTTGGTTAGGCAAGATACTATCCCCCATTTGAATTGACATCAACATTAAATGCACATCAACTCATTTGTACAATGCACCCACCCCCATATTTCTTTTACAATTTCTCATTTTATATATTCTTCCACACAACTACATAGTCATCTTCTACTCCCCTGTTCATTTCTCCATTAATATCCATGGAGACAAATCCACCAACCTCAGAATCAATGTCGCCGGTCCATAGTTTCCCCAACCGGTTCTTTTGCAGCGACTTCCAAAATGATGAGGAATTTAATGCTCCAGGTTTGTCCATATATGTAATTTAACTGTTCACGAAGTCCTGTTTTTTTTTTGTCTTTTACAACTTTTTAATCTAATAATCCAAACTA
Organism: Helianthus tuberosus; assembly: GCA_030545235.1. Classification (NCBI taxonomy): domain Eukaryota; kingdom Viridiplantae; phylum Streptophyta; class Magnoliopsida; order Asterales; family Asteraceae; genus Helianthus; species Helianthus tuberosus. The sequence continues at coordinate 154,849,806 of CM060351.1, forward strand.
TACTGCATGGCCATGTTCACTTGTTCCATTCGAAGCTTCTGTATACACTTATATGCATGTTGATTGTTCTCGGTCATCTGAAGCCCCTGTTAGATCCCCGGATGTTGTGATATCCAACAATTTCATGAACAGCGCGTTTAATGATGACCAGGTTATGGATAATGAAGAAGGTTTGTTTTTTCTATATTTTGGTTTTGTTTTTTTCTTCCCCAGATATGGCATTGTTCAAACATATTCCATAATGTTCACATGTAGCATCCCAAGATTCCCATATGCAGGCCATGACTGTTGCTGTTTCTGGATCATCTCATGGTCCTTCTATGTTTGCTGAATCATCACGCGGCCAGTTAGACGGTTGTATATATTACATGGGAGCCCACTTTATTTCCATATCACAGATTTCTAACCTTTTGTCATGCCATGTATAGCAGATTCCTAACCTTTTTCGTTTTATGATGCAGGGCCATCGAATCCATACTTTGTTTTTGATACCCCTCAGGGTACCCGTTACTGGATTCCTAACGTCGCTGATAAGTTCATACCAGTGTGTGGGAAATCTTATCCAACTTTTGCGGATGTTCTTTCGATGTATGAACTTTATGCGTTTGAAGCAGGTTTTTCTGTAAAAAAAGGGCAAACTAAAGTCTGGAATGGAATTCCCACACACAAGTATCTTCGATGCTCAAAATATGGAAAACCACAACCCAAGAGGACCTTTGACACCCTAGATGAATCTTCTGTTAAGCACCGGAGGACCAACTTCACATGGTGTGACTGTAAGGCAAGCATACTAGTCTCAATCTCGAATGATTCATACACAGTTCTGAGTTTCAATGATATTCATAATCATGAACTTGTTGAGAGTTACAACTGTGATCTTAGCAAGATATCACGGAAGCTGTCATTCTCCACGAAACAATTCATTCACAATATGAGTCTAAACCGTATCGGACCAATGAGAGCTTATAGATGTCTTGTAGCTTTAAAAGGAGGGCATCACAATGTCAATGGGACTCCGGTGGATTTTAAAAACTTTAGCCACCAGTTGCGAATTTTTATTGGTGAACGCGACGCACAAGTTTTCCTTGAACGCCTGCGTGAGCGTTTTGACAACCTACCCAACTTCTATTTTGATTACACTGTATCAAATGGAAAGTTGTCTTCTGTATTCTGGGCTGATGAGATTTCAAAGCTAAACTACAAAGCTTTTGGCGATGTCCTCGCGTTTGACGCAACTTACAGCACTAACAGGTTAGTCAAACCCCCCCCCCCCCCCATTAACATGTGTTAGGCCTGATCCCCAAGTATACAACCCTAACCCAAAAAAGGTTTACATATTGTTAACATCAAATCAATTTTTTATTCATAGGTACAAGATGGTTTTTGTGCCATTCACGGGTGTGGATCATCATTTCCAATGTGTTACATTTGGAGCGGGTTTGATATCAACCGAGTCCATTGAATCTTATGTGTGGTTGCTTAAGGCTTTCTTGAAGGCACACGGTACTCAACCAACTCTCGTGCTGAGTGATCAAGACCCATCCATGCTACAAGCTGTTCCTATGGTCTTTACCGAATCACGACACCGTCTATGCATGTGGCATATAATGAAAAAACTACCCTCCAAGGTTAGCTTAATTTGTTAGCCCTTAACATGTGTTATTCAACATAACACAATTTTTATATGTCTTCTCAAACTGTTTTTAATCTAACTCGTGTTAGTAACTATTAACTTTTTCAGATCTCTGCCGACGTTCTCGATAACACTGATCTTCGGTCCTGCATTCACCGGTTGGTTTGGAATGTTTATATCAAACCTGAAACGTTTGAGTCCCGCTGGAATGACCTCCTACAAACATTTGGGCTTCAAGACCACAGCTGGTTGAACGACATGTACAACATCAAACATCTCTGGGTACCAGCCTACTTCAGGGAACTGCCCATGTGTTGCTTAATGAAGACCACTTCCCGCTGCGAAAGCTCTAACGCTGCCTTCAAAGTCAACTCAACAAGCGCAAACACCCTTGTACAATTTATGATGTGCTTTGAAAATAGGTTAGACAGCCAACGATATCGTCAACGTGTATCGGAGTACAAAACCTCATCCACGATGTTCACTGGCAATACTGATTTAGCGATAGAACAGCACGCGTTCACCATTTACACAAACGCTGTTTTCGCGCAAGTTCAAAAAGAGATAATTAAAGGGAAGTTTTTATGCTACATCACAAACCAAACCGAGTCCAGCAATTCCAGTCTTCTGATAGATGTCACTCATTTGGATAAAAGGAACAACATCACAAACGTCTATCAGGTAACACATGTTAGGCAATTTCATTATTACCCATCCTCTAACATATGTTAGATCTAAAGGGCTTTCTTTTTTGTTGTCTATGTTCAAAACAGGTTACGTATAACACTGTAGACCAATCCGCCAGTTGCTCATGCAGGAATTTCACACGTATCGGATATCTGTGTCGCCATGTCTTTTGCGTCTATCGATTGAAAAATGTTGAAAGGATTCCACCACAATACATAAACGATAGGTGGCGTCGAGATGCCCTCCCCAAACAGGTTTTTTCAATTTCCAGCCGATACGGAGTCAACCCACATGCACCGTCCGTTATGCGGAATGAAATCCTCGACCTCGTTACTGAATGCGTTGATGTGGCCAGAACCGATGAGGATTCGTTGGCAAAATTGGTTGACCAACTTAGGGATTTCAAGATCAATGTGCTTTCCAAGCAACCATTGTCTACAATTCAAAATGAATCAAACGAGTGTCAAATGGAAGAAATAGTTGGACAGCCAATCAACATTCCAGTCGAAGTTGCTAATCCAGAAGTTGCACGCAATAAAGGATGTGGTACTCATACTCGCATTTCTGGGCCCGGTGAGAAGGCAAAGGCAAAACCACCAAAACGTCCAAAGCAGCTTCGTTTATGCAAGCGTTGTGGTCTGTATGTCGACGACCACGACTCACGCAACTGCCTTAAGGTGGCTGCAATGAAAGCAGCAAAGGCAGCTGCTGAACAACAAAGGCAGACCGCCTCTGGCGACTCACCCTCTTATTAAAATCTTTATTGTCGTTTTCTAGTTCTATGTCATGGGAGACTCTCTTCATTTTGTCCTTCTTACACACATGTAACAGTCTTTTGACATCATCCTGCTCTTCTCTGTTACGTGTGTAAGAAGGTGGAACTATTTTGATCCCATTAACCATAAATAGGATTGTAAGAAACTCTACGGCCTTGGCCACTTTTGTGTTTGTAGCCCTACTTCTTTTGGGGACCTCTATTTGCTATTAATGGGCTTATCTTAATATTATCTGCATTTGATAATTGTGTTTTTGTGTTTTATTTTTTTACAATGGCATAAAAACAGATGCTTAACACATGTTAGCCCCCATAATGCTTGGTTATTTTAACTTGAAAGGATCAAAACAATCTGTGTTAACCACACAAAAACAGGTTCTGGGCTGATGAGATTTCAAAGCTAAAATACAAAGCTTTTGCCGATGTCCTCGCGTTTGACGCAACTTACAGCACTAACAGGTTAGTCAAACACCCCCCCCCCCCCCAATTAACATGTGTTAGGCCTGATCCCCAAGTATACAACCCTAACCCAAAAAAGTTTTACATATTGTTAACATCAAATCAATTTTTTATTCATAGGTACAAGATGGATTTTGTGCCATTCACGGGTGTGGATCATCATTTCCAATTAACATGTGTTAGGCCTGATCCCCAAGTATACAACCCTAACCCAAAAAAGTTTTACATATTGTTAACATCAAATCAATTTTTTATTCATAGGTACAAGATGGTTTTTGTGCCATTCACGGGTGTGGATCATCATTTCCAATGTGTTACATTTGATAATTGTGTTTTTGTGTTTTATTTTTTTACAATGGCATAAAAACAGATGCTTAACACATGTTAGCCCCCATAATGCTTGGTTCTTTTAACTTGAAAGGATCAAAACAATCTGTGTTAACCACACAAAAACAGCTTATATATTAAACCACGTCAGGTTATAGAATTAAACTTCACGTCTAGCCAACTTAAACACACATTCTACTAATAGGTTACACCCCCCGCGTCTAAAACGCATTGATGGACTAACGAGAAATGACATCAACCGATTACCAAAAAAAAAAAAAAAAAAAAAAACATAATAAAATACCAACAAAACGACATTGGTATGTCGTTTTTTTACAACATAGGGTCATCAGGTTAACACATCTTCAACCATTTTCAACATACTAACTACCCATTGTTATCCTCCATCTCTAACAAGCTTTTCATCATGGTGTGGGAAATTCCTCATCATGAAAGTACAGAGGAGAGGGGCTGCGCTCACTCTCCCATGGGTCATGGTAACACCAGGACTGGATTGTTTCGGGTGAGTATGGACACAACGGGCAACCACATAATTCATGGTCTGGATCCGTCAGCAACCTAACCAACTCATCTGGTAGCCCCTTCAACTTTTCAGCTTCTGGAACAACGTGTTCCCTACGGCGTGACGTTTCTTGCGACAGACCAGCTACATCAGTTACATTTTGGGTTCCGCTTTCTGAAGCATCGTCACCAGATGCTACTCCAGTTTTCCCGTCTTCTCGATTTTTGTGAGACACTTTTCTTTCGTAGCACACCCCGTACTGGCCCTCACATGCTTCCTTCCCCTTTTGCATCCGCTTCTCCATGCCTGGTTGGGTAGCCGTAACCTTACCTTTACACGGGTCCATCACATTACACCACTTTGGAACCGCTAACAGTTTATGGTTAACTGAAGTGGTGAAGTATTACAGAATATGACTTTGGTTCTTCACTACAATACTTATAGAGGTTTTCCCTGGGTACATTTAATATAGGTCTTTGTGACTTGACTTTGATGTGACCATAAGGGGCCAAAAAGCAATGGTTCCTTTCCCAATAAAGTTGTTTTATAGACACCAACCCCTATGTTTGTAGACTTCTGCCACCTACTTTCCCCAATTTCCAATATTCCTATTACATTTTTAGAAAGAGTGGTCCCCTTGTAAGCATCATTTTCTCATTTTCTATAATGTTACACGTACCTTTATATAATTTCAAACAACCTCATTTAAAAGATTATCAACTACGTCAATCAGAAGACTGGATTAATAATATTCTAACACATCCAACAACACATCAATATTCTTTAGAGTATAGAATTACCAAGTTACTAAACATCAGATTGTATATAGATAGTCTATCCCCAAAAAGACATCGTGACGATGCCATACCCAATAAAACACCTACCCCGCAATAAGTTTAAAGCAACATCCCCAAATCCATCAAAGTACATTACATGTTTCGAAAAACAAAGCTGGCGCAATTAATGCACACTGGTGCTACAGTAACTACCATTTCACCCCCTAACACGTGTTACTCTATTCGGCAATCCTGCTTGATTTTTGGCAGCAGCACATTCACCTCCGAACATAAGATGTGCGCAGCATACCTCTTTGTCAACTTTCGCACCTCCGCCATCTTCCTCGCCCCACTCATGCTGAACCCACAGTTAAAACTTTTGTTTTTCCCCATGTAGCACTCCATGTGCCGCATCAAGAAGACCCCACAATCAGTTGTGTTTGCGGTGGTCGCCCAAGGAACCGGCATACGCTGGATGTTGCAGTACTCTATGTCATCGGCTCGCGGATTCCCAACCTCCCGAAGATATTGCACAAACATATCTTTCTGCATACACATATACAAGCCATGCTCAATAAAAAAGCAGTTCCTCAATATTATCACACTTATTTGTTCAACAATTGTCAGTTTATAAGAAACTTACGATCTTATACGCTGTGTCCTTGTGGAGGTAGTAGACACTATCTTCTATCAACTGACCTTGGCAGGCTTTGTCATTATCAACGACATAAATTCCCGGGTCGCATAACTCAAACACTAGCAAGTAAAAGTGTTTGTGCTCCAATATCGGGAAGAAAACAATGTCGTGATTTCGAAAGTCAGGAACATTTTCACCGCTGTTAACAGCACCTTTTATTCCAAGCCGAAACTTGTGCATCCGCGCCTCGACTCCACCTTCCTCAGTTGTTAGCATCCACGGAAACTTTAACCACAACAGAGAAATTAATAAGCTCAAAAATTCGCCACACTGTAATCTCTATATACATGACACTCACCACAACTTTGGTACCAAAGAATTGCCTACTGTAAGCCTCCCGTGATTTCCGTTTCTCTTGGAAGTTTAGCACCTCCGCCCAACAGTCGATAATACCATCTGAGATCTCATTGCCAACGTTTAAACTCTTGAACATAGCCCGAGACGCTTCTACATGGGTAGGGCTTCTAAACAGCAACTCCCTGGTTTCAGATGTACAAATTATAAATTAAATTGCATACTTTAACACATGTTATTTATTATTTTACTAAATTTTGGTACGGTGACCCCCCTACTTACACAGCCATGTGTATCGGACTATCTACATCAACAACCGACGACGAACCCTGTTCCCTCCTGCGGAAAAAATCAAAATATAACGAATTATCTAGTGTGGAACTTGGTTCATGGTTTACCCTATTATTATAAAACAATAAACCACGTTGCAGTTCTACTTACACGTTTGCCTCCATTGACCGCTTCCTACGAGAATGCCCATTTAAAGAGTGCAATGGGCTTTCATCAATGTATATGTACTCCCACAGATTTGCCTCCTTCTTAGTTATTGCCTGCCCCATGTCAACAGACCTTATATAGTAAGGTGATCTGTTTGGTTCCGCTGCCACTTTCTCTCTGAAAGGGAGCTTCCTTTTTTGGGCCCCCAACTCAGCCAACATACGCACACGGTTTGCAAGCGGAATATTGTCCTCCACCTCATTCATATCACCCCCACAAAATTCCTGACCAGTTTGCCCTTTGTGGATTGCAAGGGCCGGGTCATAGGAGCTAACTGGTTCTACCATTATAACCATACTCAAGTCTGTGGTAGCCTCCATATCGCCTAAAACATATAAAATAAATAACTCACGTTACGCATTAAAGAATACAACACTTTTCACAGTAAATGAATGTATTTCAGCTCACCGGAACGCTCCAGCACTGTTTCTGTCCGAGCAATATCATCCACCTTCCCACTTGTGCACCCTGCACGTTTAATGCAAATAAGTATATTACAGATGACTCCTACTAACCCATCAATACTGAGTTTCTTTAATGCTCTATCGTACCGATTTCCTGTGACACGTCCAATTCACCCCCAATTTGTGTCATTCCAAGACTCCAATTGGGGCCATCTAAATTCCGTTCATCAAAAATCGTATCGCCTTCGCACACTGTGTATATGATTAACACATGTTACCTCACTAAATGATACAGGTAGGGGAGCAGTTAACACATGTTAGAGCCTGAAAATCTTTACCGTTCTTTTCCGGTTGACACACCTCCTCAGCCGCTTTCCCTTTACCCTCGACATCCTGGTCCTTATCGAAAGCTGCGCCTGTGACAGAGTCTAGCACCGCGCTACTGCACCCTTGCATAGTTACATCAGTTGAATGCATCCCATCATGCTCAATCTTACCTTCTTTAGCTGCATAAAACATTCTTATCACATCTCATGCACAACTTAGTACCAGAAGCTGCATAAATAATTACCCTTAAAATCACGGTCACACTCATCAACAGCCCCCGTGTCTTTGCCATCCAGAACCACATGTTCGTCCTTATCATTAACAGCACCTTCCACAGATGCAAACACGACGCCACCACTCTCTTCTTTTCTTCCATCAGCTGCAGCCCTAACTTCATTCTCAATCTTACTATCTGTAGTTGCATAAACATTTTTCGAATAAATTAGACATGCCTAAACATGGCTAAACAAATAAAATGGTTTCCGAAGACTGTGTATATGATTAACACATGTTAACTCACTAAATGATACAGGTAGGGGAGCAGTTAACACATGTTAGAGCATGAAAATCTTTACCGTTCTTTTCCGGCTGACACACCTCCTCAGCCGCTTTCCCTTTACCCTCGACATCCTGGTCCTTATCGAAAGCTGCGCCTGTGACAGAGTCTACCACCGCGCTACTGCACCCTTGCATATTTACATCAGTTGAATGCATCCCATCATGCTCAATCTTACCTTCTTCAGCTGCATAAAACATTCTTATCACATCTCATGCACAACTTAGTACCAGAAGCTGCATAAATAATTACCCTTAAAATCACGGTCACACTCATCAACAGCCCCCTTGCCTTTGCCATCCAGAACCACATGTTCGTCCTTATCATTAACAGCACCATGCACTTCTGCTGCTTTAATACACAGTATTGCACGCATTAAACCCAGCGGCTTATACACTTCTTCAGCATCACTTTTATCCACGCTTCCGGCTCCTTTATTTTCTTCGGCCCCACCAATACTACAGTCACCTCCACTTGAATTACCAGCATCATGAACACTCTTATCACCTTCGACGACTTCATTTGTTTCTTCCACAAATTCACTAAACCCCAGTTCTCTCTCTTCCAGTTGCTTCTCAGTCTTGTTGAAGCCTATAACATCACAGAAATATTAAATGGGTTTCAGACACGTACGCATATTAGAGGGTAATAAATTTTAACGAGCAACAAACTACGCGTCACCGTCAACGTGTACTTCTAAATCTAAATGTATGATGAAACTGGTAACACATGTTACAGTTTACCTGATTCGAGTCCATCATCCGTTTTTCCCCGATCAATCTTTATATTTGTCTTCGGGCAATTCGGGGTCACAAAGCTTGCTTTCATTTCAGGAGCATCCTTTAACTTATTCAGACGGGGAGATCTCCTTACCCGCAACGACATACCACCTTCTTCCAGCGCTCCGGTACACTCAGTTCCATCAGCAACTACGCTTGATTCCCCCGCACCATCTGCTGCAACCACAATAGAATGTTAAACTATACGATCATTATCACATTAACATGTGTTAGACTAAACATTTCATTCCATAACATATAGTACAGGTACATAAACTCTTTTCGCGCTATAAACGTGCTCTTAAAATGGTAATACATGTAACAATTTACCTTTTTCTTTGCCACCATCCGTGTATTGTCCACCAAACTTCATATTTGTCTTTCTTCTTTTTGGGGTCACAACCCCTTCTTCTGTCTCACTAACATGCTTTAACTTCCCGATTCTTGCAGATCTCCTCACCTGACCCGACTTTCCACCGTCTTCCATCTTTTCAGCATAGTCTTCTCCACCATCATCTACGATTGATTGGCCCGCAACATCAGCTGCAACCCCAAAAAAATTAGTCAATCAATACAGGTTGCCACACCGTCAAATGTGTTACAGTGATCACTTTAAGAATGATAACTAACACAACAGGTATCACATTAACACGTGGTTCAGTGTTCATTTCATAAACATTGTCAGCACACCTTCTTAGGCATCAAAGTCTATTGCTGAAGATCCTACTGCTTTCAATCTACTTTTACTGATTTTTTTGTTTCGCCGGATAAGCGACTTCCTGTACAAGCTCGCTATTGGTGACCCATCCGAAAAATCGTCGTCCACGCCATCCCCTACGAAATCGTTTGCACAACGATAAATGGATTCCAAATTATTAAACTAAATAACACAAAGAATAACAGTTACTAACCAGCGTTCTCTCCTTCGTTGATGTGAAACCTTTCATCATTTCTCAAATCTCCCAAGACCGAATTGATCTTGTGTGACGCTAAATCTACCGCGTCATCGTGATCCTCACTTTCACTAACTTTCTTCTCAAACATACTTTCAAACGTTGCCTTCAACGTTTGTACTTCTTCGTCTTCATGGCTCTCCACCAATAGCGATTCTAACATCCCCTCAATTTTGACTTTGTTCTTCTTTGTCACGTTTATTAACTGTCGTACTATCGTCAACCTCTCCTGTTGAAAATAGTTTTTCAACATTTTGATACTAACACTATATACTAATTGTAAAAAACACATGTTAGAGCATATAACTTTACCTCTTTACTTGCCCAGTGTTCCACGTTATAGTTTCTGGGACGTGTTAATCCTTTAAACCGTCCTAGTCCAAACCCACCAGCAAGTATTTCAAGCCTTTCTCGCTCTCGCAATCTTTTCAAGTTCCAAAAAGCTAAAGGACACACCGCACTGTCTACCTCCATCCCCGTGCACTCAATGCTATCAACGTACAACAACTACAAGAAACAACGATCCGTTCAGCCCGGAAATAATCAAGTATTCTAACACATGTTAATTATCTAAAATAATTAAAAGTACACTTACCATCAGAATCGTTAGAGGACCGACGAAGAAACTTTGTGGGTCAAGCCGATTCCAGGTATCTTTGCAAGTTCTCAGCTTTTCTACAACAAGGTCACACCAGTCTATTGTTGCAAAGTCCATTTCGTCATCCAGATACTCTAAGATTTCTTCCCGTAAACAACTTTGTTTATGACAATCAACCAGCACTGCCACAAAACACATTACAAAATCCATCCTGAAATCAAAACTGTCTTCGCCATCGGACTCATCTATCATTTTCACCATCTTTGTTGGAGGCACCATTACACCCGGGTATCTCGCCCTCCAATCCGCAATGGCATCAATCAGCATCGGCAGCTTACCAATCGAACTAATCTTTTGTCCACCAGTCGGAATTCCTAATAACTTATGTATCACTTTCCTGTTCACCTTGATATCACCGGCAGGCGTACATATCACCATCTTATCGGGAATAAAATTGTCCACAACAAAATAAGCTAACTTAGCCGGCAAACCATCAACGCTGAAAGTTAGCAAACGACCAAAGCCCATTTGCCTGACTGCGTCACGTTGTTGTTCTGTCAATGCCCGTACACATTTATAAAACTGCAGTGGTGCAGATCTTGTCCTTATGCCTGGAAATTCATCCTTTTTTGCTCGCTTACGGGCTTTCTGAACCTTTTCCGGTTTGTTACCAACAACCTTTGGTTTCCCTGCTTTACCTTTCCCATTGTCCTCTGAACCCTTCTTCTTTTTGGTCCTTAACGTCCCACCCTTCGATGTAGCCGTCACTTCTGCCCTACTTACTGAAATAACATTTTATACGAAACCACAACAACCCAAACAATTAGTCTACTTTACAACCACCTATGACAACATGTAACAATTTTTCATTCGTAACATCCAAAAATTTGAAGGGCTTAAAAAATAACTAACCACGGTTTTTTCGCATTACATTGCCAGAATTATCATCGGCGCTGTTTCTTTCCCCTGCTGATTATCACATGTTAGTGAATTTTCAAGGTCATGCCCAATTAACACATGTTAATCAAAGCCAAGAATATTTAACTAACCACGTTTTCTTTTATTTCCACACCCAGAACTATCCCCGACAATGCTTTTCTTCCCTACAGTTTCAAACATGTTACTCAGATTTAACTGGATACGCAATTAGCCACTATTGTAACAAAAGGAACTTACCACTGTGCTTTTTGTCATGTCCCCGTTTGCTTTCCACACAACCTTCATTTAGCACCGATAGATTCGTAAAGAAAACGATTAGCCCAACAAGACATTATACAAATTATAAACAATATTACTGGTTACCCGTTACCTGCTTTCCGTCTTTTCCCATGGCTTGGTGACAGACTATCGGTATCATCATACACTGCAAGGCAGCCAACAAAATTCTGTTATGCACAATTTCTTATCCAACACACTATCCATATATAGATCACCTTGAACAATGTTAAGAGACATAAAAATTCTAACCTAACTCCCGTTGGGTCGGACCAAAGTCAGATTGTTGTTTGGAAGGTCCTGTCTTGGGTTCGTCGGATATAATCACAACTCTACGGCTCTCAGACCTTTTTTGCCCTAATCTGTGTTTCGAAGTCCTACATATATAAAAGAAAACAAACTCAGGTGCCATTTTCCGATAAATCGGTAGAACAAAACCACCTTTTACATGACCGATTACAACAAAACTAACCTTTTAATTGAACTCTGAATCTTCCTTAATCGTTTCATCTTCACGGACGACGACAATATTATGAACGACTTCCTCATTGTCCAAGTTGGACACTATCGGCTTCTGTGTTAGCGTTCCGAAACAGAGGAGCAATGAGTATAATGGTAAAGAAGAAAAAATTTTGAATTTTGTTTGCTGTTCTTGATTAGACGGCTACTGCATGGCAGTGATTTCTGTTTTCCAATGTCTTTGTTGACTTCCGAAAATGCCCTTCAATGGTACTAAATGGCAGTACTTTTTATTTCTTTTTAATTTTATTCATACCAAAATAATCATAGCCATTGATCAAGTTTGATGTAAGCTAATCAATGGTTCACAATGGGTTTCCATAGTTTCCTTAAAAAGATAGAGTTTCTTATATAACCAAGCCCATATATATAATACACAAAACACATATAAATACATAATTGTACCTTAATTCAAGTTGCATAACAAAAACTATAGCCTAACTATAATAAAACCTAAAGTTGCATTATATTAACAACATGATCAAATAATAAAATCAAGTGGTCCAGACATTGAATCGCAGTTATCAACAAAACCACCAAAAACTCAAAATCGCAATATCAAACCATATAAATTGCATCACATCCGCAAATATGAGCTGAATTCATGAACAAACAGTCGTAATCGATCAGTTTATCTTCAAAATCATACCTTTACTTTCGCGATAAAGATCGAACAACGGCATATGATGATCCGAAAGGAAAACAAATTTAGAAGGAAATTATACAGTCACACGTTAATGAAGAAAAATAAGACCGAGACTAATGAATATCTTTACCATCGGTAGAACTGTAGAACCTTAACAGCAGTGGCCCGCCTTCGCCACCGTACCAACAAGGAAGCTTGTGTATCTATGTGTGTGAGTTTTCAAATAATGATCAAAATTGAAGGGAATACAAAGAAAAAAAATCTGAACGTACTTGAAATTGGACACAAATGCATTATATTTAATGAAATTAAAAGAAATTGAGCAAACCTACTCGATACAATCTCTAATCCGACTGATCTTGACCATGATTCCGCTTCTAACGAGCCATCGCCCACTTTTAGGCTGTGTTCCAGAGATCCACTTAACAGGGGGAGGGGAGGGGAGGGGAGGGGAGGGAAAATGGGGTTTTTTTTTGCCTGAAAATAGTCTTTCCAATTTGGAAAGACATGGAGGGGAGGGGAGGGATAGGGAGGGATTTTTAACTCGGGAACACACCGTTAGGAATGGAGAGGCGGTGGTTTTGAATTTGAATTGTAGAGAGAGAGAGTTTAGGAAAGTTGTAGATAAGGGTGAAGGGAGTAGTTAAACAGGTGAAAGTGACAAACTTTAAAATGGACCAATCAGAGAGTGCCACGTCAGAGAGGGTAAAAAGTTTAAACTTTGCTGAAAAGTGTTGGCAATGGTTTAGACACTTGAAAGTGGCAAACTTTTTTTTTGTTTTTTTTAAATTATATGTTAAATAAAAACAAATAAAACATTAAATTAATAAAAAAAACAATTACATTAAAATGAAACTTAAAAAAAAAACTTAAAATTCATAAAAATTACACGACACTAAAACAACGCAACCACTAAAAAAATTAAAAATTACACTACTCTTCGTCAGAATCAACCAACAGGTGGGGCAAATCTTGACTTGCGAGATGAACCGTGAGATCGTGTTTAAGTCTCCAATGCGTATCTTCATCCATTAGCTCGCCCAACACCCTATCATCAAACGCGGGCTCGACCGGAGGATCCTGAATGTGTACCGGTGCAATCGCGTTTCCGTCGTCTTTTAAAATCATGTTGTGTAAAATAATACACGTGTACACAACATTCCTAATTTTTTTAACCGTCCTTGCTCGCATCGGCCGATTCAAGACACCCCATTTTGACTTCAAAACCCCAAAAGCCCTTTCGACGTCTTTTCTTGCCGCCTCGTGTTGCCTTTTGAACATCTTTTCGTCTACTTCTTGAGGGTATGGGATCGATTTCACAAACACGGACCATTTTGGGTAGATTCCATCCACGAGCAAATAACCACGTTTGTAATAATGGTTGTTGACGTAAAATGGACATTTTGGCGCGGTTCCATTTCGTTCCGTTAAGAATAACGTCGATTGTCCTAGCACATTGATATCGTTCTGCGAACCCGGTGGACCGCAAAAAGCATGCCAAATCCATAAATCTTGAGACGCCACTGCTTCGAGCATAACAGTCGGGTATCGGTGATCTCCTCTCATATACTGCCCTCGAAGCTCGGTGGGACACATTCGCCAGACGAAATGGGTGCAATCAAGGCTACCGAACATACCTGGAAGGTGATGTTGTTCTTCATGTGCGTCGTATAACAGTGCCATGTCGTGGCTTGTCGGCCTACGTAAGAACTCCGAACCATATATTCTGCAAACCGTTTCGCAAAAATATTCTAGGCACTCGCGGGAAGTTCTTGCGGCCATATGCAAGTACTCGTCTCCTTCGTCTGGAGGGTTACCGGTTGCGAGCTGTTTAATAGCTGATGTAACCTTTTGCAGCGGCGTAAAGCCCCTCCGACCTCGCGCATCGTAGGACTCTTGAAAGTATTCGTCATTCGCTTCCACGGCGGTCACAATATTTAAAAACAACCGTTTCGACATACGGAACCTTTGCCGAAAAATTACGTCGTTGTATTTCGGGTCTTCGACAAAATAATCCGCCATGAGGGTCTCGTGCCCAACCTCCCACTGACGTTCAATGTATCTCCTTTGGTTTGATGTACCGGTGTCTTGTAGTTCGGCTTCTTCGAGTAGATTTTGGAAAAAAAGAATGCTACCATCGGACGAGTCGTCGCTACTATCGGGTGGAAACCACAACGGGAAATCAACCGCCATTTTGCGTGGCAATACTTGGGTTAGTGTTTTGTATTTTTTGGTTTGATTTGGGGGTGATTTTGTAGAATATATAGGATTAAAATGGGTTTGTTTTGAATATACAGGGTAAAACTTGAAAAATTAATTTTTTTTTTATTTTGAACGGCATTATGGCCGTTAAAGTGGCAACGGTCAACATGCTTTGCATGTTTGTTGATCGGTGAGGTTTAGCCGAGTTCTTTAGTTTGCCGCGCGGGATAAAGGGGTGGCGGCGGTGTTGCCGCTCGGCAATCGGCTTTGCCGATGCCTTTGCCGCCCCACTCCCTTCACCCTAATGGGAATCCATTTGAGAGGGAGAATGAAGAAAGAGAAACATTGGATTTGAAATTTGAAATAAGTTAATGCCTAAAATAGTATAGATATAGAATGGTTAGGTTTGGTTCATTTCGGCTTTTTGACAGTAAAAAAACCAACAAACTATTTCTTGTTAATTTGGTTTTCGATCATTCAGTTATTGGTTGATTTAGGTTGTTGCTCACCCTAGACACTATAAATCACTTAACATATCAAGTTTTTAAACTAAAAAGAAAAACTATAATGGTATCATACTCAAATTAAAGAGAATAAAATACTCGTTTTTACGGTGTAATTTTTTTTAAATAATATTGTCGAATGAAAAAAATTATGGGTAGTTGGTTTAAAATAAGGTGACAAAAGTGTAACCAATTATCTATAATTTTGTTAAAACTCAAGGACTTAAGTGTAATAAAATGGGGGGTCTAAAATATAATTAGTGTTTAAAAGACCAAACTACCCTCATTTTGGGTATCTTAAAATACCCCTCCCTCATGCATTATAATATAGTATAGATGATTCATGATAGTTTTCAATGTAATCAATTTCCGGTGAATTTATTGATTTTACTTGTGTTTAAGAGTATATATAATTTGGAACAGGATTAGGAGAGAACTCCTCAAAGTGTGAGAACGGTGAGAATGATTCTCAGCCACAAGATCTTAGTGGTTTGTGGCTGAGATTGATGCGGTGACATTTTTGTAAATAATAGGGGTCTTGGAACTACCAGGAGGGGTAAAATAGGAAGATCTAAACAAAGGTGCACATGCTAATCACATGCCATTTTCCTCCATCATATTTAAACGACAATAACTTTTTTATACGTGATTATTTTTCGGAAAAAAATTACAACATAAAACTCAACGTTTTTTTATCTTTCCAACGAGTATACTATTGATATACTTTTCGAAAAAAAAATAAACTGGGTTTTATGTCGTTTTTCTGAACTGGGTGTTTTATGCCGTTTTAGACTAGGTATTTTCATGGCGTTTTTCTGAACTAGGTGTTTTTATGGCGTTTTAACTAGGTATTTCCATGGCGTTTTTCTGAACTAAGTGTTTTATGGCGTTTTCAACTAAGTTTTTTTCATGGCGTTTTTTTGAACTGAGTGTTTTATGGCGTTTTTACAGTACAAATTATGATTTTTCTGAGCTCAAAAAATATTAATTTAGACGGTTAGAAAAAAAATGGTTTTTTTTGAGCTATATGGCTCAAAAAAAATGGTTTTTTTTGAGCTGTTGTAAATTATAGCTCAAAAAATAGTTTTTTTTTGGGCGTGGCGTTAACGTTAACGGAGTTTATGGCGTTTTTTGAGCTATATGGCTCAAAAAAAATGTTTTTTTTTGAGCTGTTTTAAATTATAGCTCAAAAATAGTTTTTTTTTGTTATGGCGTTTTAACTAGGAGATATATATATGGCTAAAAAAATGGTTTTTTTGAGCTGTTGTAAATTATAGCTCAAAAAATTAGTTTTTTTTTGCGTGGCGTTTTAACTGTGGCGTTTTAACTGGGAGCTTATGTTTTTTGAGCTATATGGCTTAAACAAATGGTTTTTTGAGCTGTTGTAAATTATAGCTCAAAAATAGCTTTTTTTGTTATGTCGTTTTAACTGAAGCTATGGCTAAAAAAAATGGTTTTTTTTGAGCTGTTGTAAGTTATAGCTCAAAAATATAGCTTTTTTTGTTGGCGTTTTAACAGGGAGCTTATGGCGTTTTTCCAAGTTTGGTGTTTTTATGGCGTTTCATTTGAACACCCAGTTCATGTGAGTGGGTTTTTTGACAACATTACCCCTTAGTGTAATTTAACATCAATGCCACATGTCATCACCAAAATCGTTCTCACCGTTCTCACACTTTTCACCGTTCTTTCTAAATCCTGACCCTATATAATTTAACATGAAATATATGGCTAAAATATAGTTCATTATATATGGCAGGATATATAGTTCATTAATCTGAAGATTGTATGTAGTAGGCTAAGATAGTATTATCATGATTTCTTATAATATTTGCAACATCTAAATGATTGATCATGATACAATTCTTGTTCTCAAGATAAGTTTAGCAAACAATGGTTGTCACATAGAGCTGTGAATGTCTAGAGAAAATTACCCTTATTGGAGGAGAAGGGCCAACGTGTTATTTCTCACTTCAGGTTCTAAAATTTGTCATCGCATTAAGAAAAACGACACATTTGGTGTCACTTTTACGCCAAATATACATTAATTAGAGGATTGTACGTGATAAGCTAATATAGAACTTCATAGTCTGTATGATACGTGCGATATAAATGATTGCCCATGATAAAATCCCTCTTTTGTGAAAATAAGTTTAGCAAACCAATGGTCGATTGGTCATTATAGATGAAGAAGGATGTGTTTGGATAAAAAGACTTTCGGAGGAGAGTGAAAGGCATGTCATATTTCTAATGTGTAGGTCCCCTAGTACATAAAGATCACCCAACTCAAATCACCCTTGCAAATGATGTGCGGAATCCATCACATACAAGTATAGACGATGACATACAACGTAAATAACTTACTTTCTATCGATTATGAAGTGAAGTAGAAAGTTCACACACTTGCTGACAATCTCTCTAAAATCTACCAAAAATGTCATGCCTACAAGTCTACAACTATATATAGACATGCCTGACTAAGTGCGCTAACCCCATAACATCGCGCTAATAGACTAGCGATGTTATGTGAGTTATCTATGCAACAAGCTTAACTGCGCTAACAACTAGCGCAGTAAAGCCCTAAGTGTGCTAGCATTTGGTGAAATACACAAAATAAACTAAACATTACAACATACTCTCAATCTCTAAACTGTATCACCCAAGCTTTTGTCACCAAGGTGCGTCAACATAATGAAAGGTCGAAAATTCGTAATCCCACAAGAAAAATCCACATATGGTGTCACTTTTAGGCCAATATACATTAATAAGAGGATTCTACACAATAGGCTAAGATAGAACATAATAATTGCAAAACGTAAATAATCGCCCATGATATAATCCCTCTTCTTATGAGTTATATTTGCAAAAAGAATCGGGTGTCTAAAGGAAAAAACTTTGTCACAAGAGAAGGGCCGGCTTGTTATTTTTATATTTAATGTTCTAAAATTAGTTATCTCGTCACGAAAAAAGGGCACATATGGTGTCACTTGTACCCCAAATGTACGTTAATTAGAGGATTGTACGTGATAGGCTAAGATAGATCTTCATATTATTATGATATTCGCAAAATCTAAATTATTTTTTACATGATAATTTACATATCAAGTTCGCGTCACATCCGAAACACGCCCATAGATACAGTCAAATCCATATACATGACCATTTGTGGACAATAGTGTACAAATCAAATATGTGCCCTACAACAAATATCAGCTACCCTACAATAAATATCCAACACATAAAAGAACATTTTAACTTTGGCCATTTCAACTTCATATAGAAAAAGAAAAAGAAACCATATAATGCTTTTCTGGTTAACAAAACAGAAAAAGAAGAAACATGTAAATTAGTTTATATAGAAATATTTTGATTATTGCAGAAGATATGATACTTTTTATACAAATTATAGGATTATGAACATTTGGAAGTTTGAGATTATTAACATTGGAAGGAGAAAAGCTATTCACATCTAAATCTAAATAATAAATGCAGGTCCGTTCCCTCGCACAGCCATCTTATTCCAGTTATAACCATAAATAAATTATCTATTCATACGCATATAAAAGAATTATAATAGGATAAATCATATGAATTAATAGGGTTCTTGGTATCTTATACTCATTCAACTTTATTCCTTCTTACTGTCTCAACTAGTGATAGTAATGTCACGAACTAGCAGAAACATTCCGCCTAACCAGAGGGGCCTCGTTCACTAATGATATGTAGCATGTTATGTTCCACCAAACTATGTCGACGTGAGTGTATGTTTATGGTTCAATCAAAAAACGATACATTTTTTAATTCGCTATGAATGTTTTCATGTATGTTCGAGATGCAGTTTTATCATATTGTAATAAAATTAAAGGCTTTCGTAGAAAGAAGATGGTCATCCATCGTTGATTGTTCAAGAGGGTTTTATGTTCAATATTAGTTGCATTATGATCAAATGAAAGCCGTATAAACCCATTTCATTCATGCATTGTGAAGTTCCGATTGCATGAGATTACTCAACTATAGGAGCATAAAAAACATTCATTTTCATCTACAATGAAACTTGTTTCTTAATGTTTTATTGAAGTTCGAAAACTTGGTATCACGTCAATAAAAAAGAACAAGTCGTGTCACTTGTACGCCAAATAGACATTAATCAGAGGATTTTACGTAGTAGGCTAAGATAGATCTTCAAGATTTCTTACGATATTTGCAAAATCTAAATGATTGTTTACAATACAATTCTTGTTCTAAATATAAGTTTAGCAAACATTATACCATTAGGGACCGGTCGGTCGTTGTAGAAAGATGGCCGTGCTCTAGAGAAAGACTCTTTTGAAGGAGAAGGGCATGTTATAGTTTACCTTATGGTCTAAAATTTGTTCTCACAACATCAAGAAAAAAGGCACATTTGATGTCACTTGTACGCCAAATATACATTAATCAAAGGATTGTAAGTGATAGACTAAGATAGATCTTTATGTTTTTTTATGATATTTGCGAAATCTAAATAATTGTATACGATACAAACCCTCTTTGAAGATTAGTTTAGCTAACAATGTACCATTAGGGAGCTAATGGATCGTTGCAGAGAGATGGGTGTGTCTAGAGAAAAGACCAGTCGTTGTAGAGAGATGGGCGTGCCAAGAGAAAAAGACTATGTCAGAGGAGAAGGGCTGACCTGTAAATTTTTTTTTTATTATAATTCTATATTTAGATATCACGTCAAGAAAAAAAAAAACACATTTGGTGTCACTTGTATGCCATAGGATTGCTAAGATAGATCTTCATGATGTTCTATGTTATTTGCAAAATCTAAAATGACTCCATACACAATCCTTCTTCTGAAGATAAGTTTAGCAAACATCATACCACCATTAAGAACCGACGGGTCGTTACAGAGGAAGAATCGGGTGTCTACAGAGTAAGACTTCGAAATAAGAGCAAGGATGCCATTGTCATTTTTTATTTGACTATCTAAAATTAGTTATCACGTCACGAAAAAAGTCATTTATGGTGTTACTTGCATGCAAAAGATACGTTAATTAGAGGATTCTACTTGATAGGCTAACATAGATCATGATTTATTATGATATTTACAAAATGTAAATGATTGTCCATGATGAAACCCACTCTTTATAAGAAGACAAGGCCGCTTGACATTTACTTTTTAATACAAGTTCTAAAATTTGCTATCACGTAGATAAGAAAGGCACACTTGGTGTCACTTGTACTTTAAATACACGTCATATGTCACTTTTTAATTTATTTGAATCATCTTTTAATTAATATCTTTTAGAAACATGCTCTAGAGGTTTAAAAATTATAAAACTAAGTACCAAGATTGTGACTCCAAATGAGTTTTTTTTTAACATTTATATGGAGAAGTCATTCATTACTTGACCCAAAAGGGTACAAATTTGCCGTTCAAAAAAAAAAAGGGTACAAATTTAAAAACACAAGTTGCTAGTTTTCTTAAAGATATATATATAAAAATAAAAAAAAAGGAAACCAACATTGGTTAGACTAAGGTTTGGAATCATACCTGCAAACAAATTCTAACATCACTACACCACCACCACCACCACCACCACCATCACCTCTTTGATCTTTTTTTGGTCTGTTTTGAATCCAACGTCTCCGAATCCACCACCGATTCGCGGTTCCGTTTATTGCCCAAAACCGCCGCCCTCTTTGGCGGCCGACCAACACTCCTCTTCGCCGGACTATCTTGTTCCTTAACTTGGCGTCCACCCGAACTCTTCTTGCCTGATTGATCTTTCTTCCCATCACCACCACCACTACTACCACTCGTGCCCTTGTTTCCGCCACTTTTCTTCTGGTCTCCTTTACTATCGTTCTCAGAACCACCACGTTCCGACGAGCTTTTCAAACTGTTTAGCAACGGCTCGTTGGACCGTTTCATTCGGTTCAAAAACTTAGCGGCACTCTGCTTCTTTTCTTCTGCTTCGGTTAGCTTCTTTTTCTTTTCGGGTTTGGTTTCTGGCGTCTCGTTAACGGGTGATTTCCCTTTTTTCTTCTCGATTATAGGAAACGAATCTCGTGATTTCTTCGGGGTTTCGTCGGTTACTTTATCAGAGTTTTTTGAATCTGTCTGGTCTTTTTTCCCTGAGGAAGATCCTGCTGCTTTGGCTGTTATCGAGCTTCGTTTTCTACAAACAACAATCGGACCATTTAACTTGGGTTTGAGAAGTAACGAATCAGCTGGCTCGGTGGCCCGTTTTGGTGGTAAGTTTGAGGACTTTGACGAGGTTTGTTTATCGATCAGTTTTGAATCGCTTTTTTGTTTTTTCTTGGAGATCATTTCCTTCAGAACAAGCTGTCGAAGATCAACGGCTGCAACTGATTCTGGGGATTCTTTGGGGAAGAAAATGCGGGTATTGTTAACGAGAAGTAAAAGATCTCGGAAAAATTTATCGTTGCCATCGGAGTACCAGCCTTCTTTGAGTCTGGTTTGTAGCGTTTCGTAATCAATGTGTTGCCTAATTAAATTTTTGTACCTTATCTTTTCCTGCAAAACAAAAATTTCATGATGGTTAATAACTATAACTTTCTAAAGGAGTGTTCGTGGGTTGATGGGTCGAACTTTGACACAACAAGAGTTCAACAAACGTGTTAGACACGTGAACCAAAACGACACGAGTTTTCGCACATGAACATATCTAAATTTTACTTTTCCACTTATTGTTATATGTGAGATTTACCAAGTATGATTGTTGTTAGGGTGAGGGGGGCACTCCCCTAAGAGGGGAGTCCCCTCTCTTACGCACACCCAATCAGGTTATGCCACGTCAACTCCCCTCTTAAACTCCCCTCGCACCCCAATTTGATGGCGGCACTCCCCTATTAGGTGAATTGTTTTTTTATTCAAAAAAAAAAAAAAAAAAAGAAAGAAAAAATGTTGATTGGTTGATTGAATGGTGGCCCCACCTTCTCACTCCTCCCCTCTTCGGTTAACAAGCCCCGAAATGGCTCCCCCCCATTTGGTCCCCGCATGGATGGCGGTACCCTCCCGCTCGGCAAAGTCGGTCCCCGATTGGGGTCACCGAGGGCGCCCCCCTCACCCTTATAAATAAACAAGTTAAACAGGTGAGCCTGCAGACGGGACCACCAGTTTAGATAAACGTGTTTATAGGTTCAATCCAAAACTGACACAGACCCGACCCGTTTAAACTAAACTCAGACCCACAAACTTTATATTAGGTTGGTATAATGTCAAAAATACACAGGCCTATTTGCAATCAAATCCAAACCCACACCTATAACCATTTGTGGACAATAGTGTACAAATCATACATGTACCCTACAACAAATATCCACCACCCTACAAAATATATAAATATCAACACATAAAAACATTTTAACTTTGACCATGTTAACTTCATATAGAAAAACAATAAATACAAATTAATTTATTTATGTAGAAAGATTTTGATTATTACATACGATACTTTTATACGAATTTTAAGATTATTAACATTTTAAAGAAGGAGACAAAAACCATTCACATCAAAATCTAAATAATAAATGTAGGTCCGTACCCTCCCACAGCCATATTATTGATTATTCCAATAATAAGCATAAAAAATAAATAATTAATCATATAAGTTGAAAAAAAATATTATTGGCATTTTGACCGTTTGGGTCGGAGGTTTTTCTTTAATGAAGTTTAATTTTCGAAAAAAAAATATAAATTGAAAAAAAATATATGTTATAAGTTAATTAAAACCTTTTTTATATCTTTTTGAAGAATAGGATCTGGAATCGGTAGAGTATGACCACACCGATTTTTCAAGTTTTAAATTTTAAATTAATTTAAAATATTTAAATAATTTAAAAAAGCCGGAAAATAATATTTCACCTGCCGGTCGAGCCGCGGGTCAAACACAGCCGAGCCAAGCTTATGAAGCTTCTGCAGAAAATCAACCAACGGCAGAGATCTAACAGGAATACTATCCGTCGATTGATCCTCAATCTCATCCCCTTTGGTGGACCCGCGCCGCACCCTATCAATGCTCTCCTTTCTCGACTTACTCGCCGAGCTTTGCACATCCGAATTCTTCCCCTCACTTTTCGACTCCGCTATTGACTCGGGTGCCTCACTAGCTTCCACATCCGGTCCGGTTCTCTGTTCTTTCTCTTCCGGTTCACTTTTCACCGGTTCAGAGTTTTCTCCCCCGGTCCGAACCAGACTCGCTCCGGTTCCGTTTTCGTTTTCCGACTTTTCACCGCCGGTTTCTAAATTTCCGTTTGATCCGTTAACCGACTGGTTGTCACCGGACACCACCGGTTCGACCGGTTCAGCCGGTTCGTTCTTCGGTTCTTCATCTTTTTCAGTTTCGTGCCCTAAATCTGAGTTCCGATTGGTTTCTCCGGCGACGTCGCTTTCACTCTCTTCGGTTAATTTCTTCACCTTCAATTGCAAAGACCTAACATCAAAACCGTCAAATAAACCGTCAGATTTCAAATCTCAAATTCTCAGTCTTATTATTATTGTTATTATTTCAGATCTGTGTGTAGTTTGGATGTAATTTTACTATTTTAGATTCGATTATTACGAGATGTATAGATCGTAATTCTGGAGTTCACGTTGCAGTTCCAGCACTCGGAGGTTTCTCAATTCTTCCAGCCACGGTACCGCGGCGGTGCCGGTGGTGGTGGTGGTGGTTGTGACGTCATCGATATCGACGGCGTCGGTGTGGTTGAAACGTTGTTTGAGTTCGTTGTATTTCTGTTCGCAATGAAGGGGAGAGAGGTGGAAACGGGTCGGATCGGAGCTCCGTTTACGTAACTCGGAGGAGATGGAGTCCCAGCTTTTGGTGCCGTAGCGGTTGACGGCGTAGGCGAGGAGGAGCTCCTCCCATGTGCCCCATGGCGCCGCCGTAGACGGCGGCGAGTGTTTTGGATCGGATGGTGGTGAGTGGTTGTCCGATTTGGCCATGTAAGGGTTTGTTTGTTTATTTGTTGTTGTTCTTGTGCAGCAGCTATCGGCTCGGCTTGGATTATATAACAAGGTACCGGTTTTATGAAAATTTGTAACCTGGTGTGTTAACCTCATCTCGAATTGACGGTTTTGCCCTTTGGTTTTTTTAGTTTTCTCGATTAATGACATTCTCATTTTGTTTGATAATAAATTATATTAAAGTAAATATAAGGACTTAAAAATAAAATATAGAATAACTCTATCCACATTCAAACATTCCGCACTTTAGTCCCAAATTAATGGTTGGCTTAGTTATACCTAATAAATGATTTAATAAGAACTAGGTTGTTCCTATCCGTGCGTTGCGACGGGGAACTAACCTTTTTGAAAAGCAAAAGTAACTAAACTAATTTAGAATTTGATTATTAATAACGATTTATGTTTTAGTTAGAGATTTCTAATACAATAACATAACTATTATAAAACTCAAAACTAAATACATACATATTCAAGTGATATCATTCATAATCCCAACTTATCACATATAGTCTAAATAACATTTGTGGTCAAAATATGAAGACAAAAAGAATAATTGGTGTCGTGGGAACTCTTACAAATACCACTCAAAAGTCACTAAATTACCTAAATGCAATTAAAACAAAATTTAAATATATGAGTGTGAATGGTATATATGTAATTAAAAACAAAATTAATGTCAAAACATGTACTGTAGCATGAAGAAATGTAATTTAATATATTGTATAATGTATAATACGGAAAAACATTAACATCGTAGATGTTGAAAAATCATAGAAATATATAAAGCTAATAAATATAAAAGATACTTTGTTTGTTAAACGTACTTTGTTTGTTAGTTATGTTGCCTTGTACAAGAGTATATCACCATGTTCGTACCGATATTGGTGAATACAATCACATTAACTACTACACTTATTGTCGAATACCCAACTCACGGATGACGTTTGATGGATCTTCGCTGACGTCAAGAGCCTTTATCTTCGTTGCTACAAAAGAACAAACCGTTAGCCTCGCCACGGGGGACCCCGGGAGGGGGATCCGTGACCAAGCTCCGGTGTGAGAGTAAGTAAGCTTGCCGGAAAATGAGAGGAGCTTCTTCCGATGAGTATAATCACCGGAAGGTTTCCTCTTTGGTGTGAATCTTATTAATATGCATGTGTAGTAAATGTGAGGGAATGTTGGTCGGAAATTAATGAGACGAGAGTAAATGAGAGTGTAGTAAATGAGGGAAGATGCTGGAGATGATACCTGCCCTTGTTCCTTTTGTTAGCTCTTATATAACAGCCAGTCCTTATCTTGCTAGATACTTCCCACATGTGATCTAACGGTCTCTAGGGGTTCTCGGGAGGTGCAGACACGTGTCTGACTCCCAGCGGCGAGATGTCTTCCCCAATTAATGCTTCGGCCGGAGAAGTACAGTGTTTTCAGGCGAGATCCCATTCCTATCGAACATTAAATGAAGTCTGTCCTTCTGCTAGCTGTTTTCCCGCTCGTTGCCAAAGAAGGGAACCTTAATGGGCAAGTTAACTCTATCTTGTGGGCTTTTATGTAATTGGGCTTTTGTAGAAATAACCCAATGCGGGTAAGGTGGGCTTCCCCACTGGCCCGTCGTCAAGTCATCTTTAGTCCCTGGTTCTGAGACCCGAGGCTCATGATCCGGGGCTGAATCATAACCGCTTAAAAAAGGGTGGTTTTCTTCTTGTGGGCCCATTCCAAATCAGTTATGATCTACCGTCCCCACTAATCATCACACCGCCGGATATCTATAGCGGGAGTTAATCCCCTCGTAACACGTGTTCCCTTTTTTGAATTTTGAAGGGACTCTTGACATGACGGTTACTTGTATGTCAGTGGCACCTCTTTAAATACCCTGTTTTCCGATTTCTCACTCAAACATTTCAACCCCTTTCTTCTCACTGTAGCCATTTCCTTGAATCATAGCTTCTTCTTCGATTATGAGTCGTAGTGGTCGTTCGTCGATAAGATCCGTACTGACGGCGAAGGACTTGAAGTCCTTCGTTGCAGCGTACAACATTCCCGAGCGATTTTCTCCTTCCTTGCCCGGCCCCAACGAGCCGGCGGAGTGCACAGCAGACCGGATACCCATTTACACTCTGGCTTTCTCCTCCTGTGGGGTTCGGTATCCTCTTTTGTAACACCTCGAAAATTCACGTCCTATAATGTGTAGACACGTGTCAAATGTTTAAACGCGTGAAAGAAATATTATAGAAGGACTAAAGTTGACAAACATGGAAAGTATGTGAAAATACGTATTCTAAGTGTCAACTGTGAATAAATATAATGTACATTAACCCTACACGATGCTCATACCTTCAAACGAATAAATCATGGATCATACGAAGCTAAAAGTGAGAGATTACAAACTACAGGGGTTAAATGTGTCAACATGTTTAAAGATATACCTCTGAGTGACCTTTTGACAAACCCGAAGCTTTGTAAATGTTAATTATGCTCACTAGAATGCACGATTTAAATTTCGTAAAGTTTCGTTAACGTATGAGAAAGTTATGATCGAATTCGTGTGCGAGGGGTTAAAGCGTCAACGTTGAAAGTTAGGACTTTTCGGGTGACAACAAAGTTACCCGGGGACTTAACAAGGTGGGTATATGTTTTACAGCCCTTATAGATAAATTGTGAGGGTTCATAATGCAAAGAACAAGTGTCTATTCAAAATTTGAAGAGCCAAGGACCAAACTGCAATTTATGAAAAGTTGTTTGGCTGAACCACATGGGCTCGCGTAGCGCGAGCCTGAAGGGGCTTGCCGTCGCGCTACGCGACGGCCATAGCTGGGCAGAATTCATTTTTCTTGGATAGGGGCCTGCTAGGTGCACTTGTAATCGACTTTGAACGGTTTTTCACACTCCCTTGGCCCCTAAAACAACCCCTAGAACACTAGGACACATGTTGGAAGGTTGTGGTGATTGCTAGACCTTGTTGTCACTCAATTGTGGTGAGTAAATTCACTATAAAAGGGCACCTTGTTGCAACATCATTCCTCACACCTTCAAGTGCATAACTGATCAATTCTGGAGCTCTCAAGCAGGTCCAACTGATCTTAAGTCGTGCATAGGACTCTTGTAAGTCTACTAGTCCTTCTTTATTTGAGTTTAGCTTGGTTAATTAGCTAAAAGTCAAACCGTCGTAATTACGGTTTGACTACGAGATTAGTCAATAATGGCTCAGTCATATCTCGAATTAAAAGTAGTTATAGGATGGTATTTATGTGGGTAATAAAACCCCAAAAGGGTTTCCCCTGATCACCATCCTAACCAGGTCAAATGTCGGGTCAAACATATAATTAAAAAGTCAACAGGATGCTTAAAATGTCATTTATGCATAATTAGCTATCTAGAACATATACAACCTGTTTGATCATTGTTATAACTTAGTAATAAGTGTAAGAACATGTCCAAACATGTTCAACCCGACTACTTCCTGTTTAGACCCGGTTCGGAACCGAAAGTCACATAGTTTGACTTTCACTTTGACTTTCAGTTCTGACCCGTTTAGGCATGTTTTAGAAATGCCTCAGAGCTTTAATTGGATTAGGATACATGTTAGAACAACCCTCTGTGATTATACACCTTGGTTCACTAGTTATCCAATTAATATGCATATTTCCGTTAATTGCTCATATGTTGACCATTATGCCCTTATTACCTTAAAAAGTGATTTATGAAAATGTAAAAGTGTAGAAACCTTAGTTACTGATATATAAACTTGTATGCAAAGTTTGACATCAGTTTGACTTGTAGATTAAGAGTTATGCTCATTATCGCAAAATTAATGCTTTATGTTAATAAAATGGCGTAATTAGCGTAAAGCCTACTTAAACATACTTTTTGGTATCAAATCTTTTACCCACTGATGTAATATATTATTTTGGGATTTTTAAAAATTTTTAATTAATTTTAGGCTGAGCATAACTCATAGTCGTAGGCTTAATTAGGTAAATGTCGGTTTTGCCCTTACGGGCCATAAAATGAGTTTTACATATCTAAACGACTCCAAACCTTTTGCTACTAATCATATATGATAAATAAATTATTTTAAGCCTTCTGGAAATATAAAAATATCAGATTTAAGTATCGAACCCGGAAATGGCCTTTAATCGCCTTATTTAGCGTTTTTAACGCATAGTATGTTTTAAAACCATATTGAACATACCCGGGTTGATACCTACTGATATATGAGGCAAATTATGATATTTTAACAGTAAGCAAAGGTTGATAAACTCAGACTTCAGTTTTGAGCTTTTCGGCTTATGTGAAATTACCAAAATGCCCCTTCGGTGCATAGTTTGGTTATAAAGGATATATTTCACATATATACTTTACCCTACTGTTATAACTCATAAAATTGAGTATGTTTGCTGTTTACATCAGACCTGTAACTCAGTTAAACATTTAAACTCTTTTACAACCTTTAAAATGACCAAACTACCCCTACGGGGCATAGTTTGTGTTTAAATTAGTTCGGGGCATAATGAAAGACATCCTAATGATGTCACGACATATTTGAAGCATATTAACTTAGGAAACCTGTATATGGCTCTTACGGATACCCGTTACGCTTATTTCGCGTTCGGTTCGGTTTATGTAACAAGTTTACATAAATTAGCCGAAACGGGTCAAACCTCATCGGTTTAATCTCAAAATCCAGAATGTGCATGAAGGGCCCATACTAAACAAGTCTCTGAACTTTTCGGGTCTAAATCACATTCTATCCGGTCTTCGCTTAATCGTGCGTACGAACCGTATCTTTGAAACTAGCCGGTCTAAGCTTAAGCTTAATAAAAGACCCGTTAGTATTCTAATAGGTTATATTAAAAACCTTCGTTCCAGATTAGGAGCCCAGTAAAAGCTATCTGTACTTGCTGATTTGATATACGGCTGGGATTGAATTTATATTTAGCTCAGGTAAATACTTTTAACTTATTTTCCCTATACGGGCTTGGGTTACGGTATATAGCATACCGCTTGATCGAGCATCAAATCTCCACGCTTAGTGGGTAGTTGAATAATTTGATCGGCTCGTTTTAAACAGTCTTGTTTACTTTACAGCCTTTGGGGGGTTAATGACCGTGTCCCGGATATCCTTGGCATCATCTTACGAGATGGCCACGACCTGAGCACGGGGTGTAGGCGTACACCCGTGTATAACTCTATGATGTGGTGTGTTTATTGATCTTTAACCCGGACTAGATCCGGGCTACTGAACGCATAAGTAACATGTAATTCGTTCACAAGATTATAATATTAAATAATTCTCCCAAGTTAAAAAGATTAATTTTGCCTCTGTGCATTTTAATCAATGTGTCAAGATATTTTGTGCCGTTTGCACTCGAATCACTTTTCAAACTCTTTTTCCAAAATGAGTCAGTTGAATGTATTTACCAGTGTAAACTGACGTATTTTCCAAAAAGGCTAAATGCAGGTACTATACGAAATTGGCTGGATATTTCTCCTTAGCATCAATAGAAGTCTCGCAAGCTTAAGATGCCTAAAAGTCTGTTGAACTATTGTTTCCATTTTATGTTCGATCCTTCTGTGGATAAACTTCCGAATATTGTGACAGTTGATATTACAATAATAAATTCGGTTGTATTATATTTTCAATTGCTTCCGCTGTGCTTGATAATATTGTGTTGTTTGACTATTATGTTGCCAACCATGACGTCACGATACTCCCCACTGGGCCCACCGGTGACACGTGGAAATCGGGGTGTGACAGGTTGGTATCAGAGCCAACACTGAGTGAATTAAACACTAGCCTTTTGTGTTTAATCTCAGTTACACAATTGCACATATCTAAACCTCTGAGTCTAGACTTAACTTAGGAATATTCTCAATCCTAATCTATAAATTTTTACTTCCAAATTTTTATTGGATACGTCGCCAAGCAAAGAAGCCGTAATAGGAGTTCTCTACACCCGGAGCCCTGAGATGCTGAGCTTCGTACCGCGACTAGAATGAAACGAGCATCCAAGGAGAAAGCATTCAGAAATAAAATGAAGAAGAAACTCCTTTTACTGAAGATCGTTTCCTTAATAGTCCTTATAAGGACATAATTATCTTTCAGTCCCTCCGAGGACACATTATTCCTTTTAAGTCCCGCTTAGGGCAACTTTATACTTTTATTTTTATAAACTAGAATGATTAAGTTTAAACTTTCATTCTAAATAAGAAATATAAAATAAATGGAAAAAAAAATAATATTTCCTTTTTGCAAGATCTACCATTATAATAAAATGGCAAAATCTAAAAGGGGCAAGACCTAGCTTCGGGTCACATTAAGACCGGCCAAGATGGCAGTTCCGCAATTTAGATTCAGATCCATATTTACACTTCAATTTAAAATTTGTTCTGCGTTAATTATAAATTAAGAATCTTAAGTGTGAAACCTAGCCTCGGGTCAATTATAAGACCGGGCCAAGATGGTAAGACCTGTTAAAAAGATTCAAATCATTAATTAAGAATCTTAAGTGTGAAACCTAGCCTTCGGGTCAATTTTAAGACCGGGCCAAAATGGTAAGACCTGTTTAAAAGATTCAAATCTCTGTTAACATCTTAAAACATGTTAACACTCCCGACAGATGTGATTCGTTGGAAATCACACACGTTATTAAGGATTCTTCAAAAGATTCCTAACCCAGTTTAATGATCTCTGAATCCTGGGTTTACATCATTAATTAAGATGGTCATATTTTAACCATGCGTGGTAACATAATGCCTACGGGCCCTGCTCATTTCCATATGAGCCAAAAGACAGTGGTAGCAAAGACTCCCTGTCAGATAAAGGTAATGAACTAGGTTCAAACCTCAAATGCTTTGATTCTCTGAAATCCTAGCATATAATTTATAATTGTCCTTGTGACTAGGCCTATTGTGCCAATATACTCTCATGCTTTGATTCTCTGAAATCATAGCTTAAAAAAAAATTTATAAATGTCCTTGTGACTAGGCCTATTGTGCCAAGATACTGTCATGCTTGATTCTCTGAAATCATAAGCTTATAATTTATAAATGTCCATGTGACCAGGCCATTGGGTGCCACTGATAAAACTGTTAATGTTTTATAATTAGGATAAATTATAATAGAAATCCTAAATAAATATATGAATAATAAATTAACCAAATATGGTCTCTGTTTACCATGGTTAATGAATTTCCCTAAGGGCAATTCTGTAATAAACATCCCTTAGAAGGGAAGTGCCTACGGGCTATAGTTAATGTCCTCTGAGACTGAAGACAGTGGCAGCCTACAGCTCCCTGTCAGGAAAAGGTAATGAACTTTGATTCAAACCTTAATGCCGCGATTCTTTGAAATCATGGCTTATAAATTTAACTTGTCTACGCGACTAGGCCATCTGTGCTATTATTATTAACTTATGAATTAGGATTTATGATAAAAATCCTGAATAAAATAAATATCCTTCCTTCCCTGTCAATAAGCAGTTTAAAAGGAAATCTTAAAGGTGAAACCTGTCCTACGCGGCCAAGATGGTGAAACCTACTCAAGGAATTCAGATCCTTGTTAACACTTAGGAACGTGTTAGCACTCTTGACCAATGTGATTCGAGAAAATCACAACAGTCATCCTTATATTGGATTCTTCCAATCCCCTTATCTAACCTAGTAATTTAGGAATCATGGCTTATATCATCCTATAAGATGATCATATTAGGAACATCCGTTAGTGATGATGTGCCTACGGGCTAAACTTGTTGTCCGATAAGACAACGACAGTGATGGTCTTTGACCTCCTGTCTAAAATATTGGACTATGTCCAAACATAATAGTCTATATGATCAATGCGATCATGACTAATATCATTTAATATGATGATAATATTATTTAACATCCTTTAGTGATGTTTTGCCTACAGGCTATAATATATTGTCCATTTGAGACATTGACATTGTTATCTTTATGATTCCTTGTCTGAGGTGGTGAGCTATGCTCAAGCCAAAATAGTCAATATGATTAATGCAATCATGAGTTATATCTTCTAATATGATGAACCTATTATAAACATCCATTAGTGATGTTTCGCCTATGGGCCATATTATATTGTCCATGTGTGACAAAGACATTGTGATCGTTACGATTCCCTGTCCAAGGTAGTGAGCTATGCTCAAGCCTAATAGTCGATATGATCAATGCGAGCATGACAAAAATCATCAATACGATGATTAAAACAGTTTCAACATCCTTAGAGATGTTTTGCCTAAGGGCTATATTATGTTGTCCAATCGAGACGAGGCAATTTTAATCTTTTGTGATTCTTTGCCAAGGGGGTGAGCTATACTCAAACCCCATAGTCTATACTCGTTGCGATCCTGACTGGTATCATCAGTATGATGATCATAATATTAACATCCCTCGCGATGAAATGCCTACGGGCTATACCCTATTCTGGTGTCGGTAAGACAACGATAGTAGTGATCTTTATGATCCCCTAGTCAAAATGGTGTGATTATACCCAAACCTAATAGTCAATATGATCGATGTGATCATGACTAATATCATTAGATACGATGGTTATATATAAACATCCATTAGTGATGTTGATTGGCTTCTTTTCTGCCAAATGAATCGTCCTTCAAGACGATGACGGTTGTGGTCCATGACTCCCTGTCCAAAGGTGAAGAACCACGTTCAAACCTGGAAGCCCTAATCTAATAAGATTGCGGCTAATAAATTAAGGTCCTTGAAAATAGACCATCGAGTTATGTTTTAAAGTCATTCAGGACA
Source organism: Helianthus tuberosus (assembly GCA_030545235.1). Classification (NCBI taxonomy): domain Eukaryota; kingdom Viridiplantae; phylum Streptophyta; class Magnoliopsida; order Asterales; family Asteraceae; genus Helianthus; species Helianthus tuberosus. Next base: position 154,882,926 of record CM060351.1, read on the forward strand.
AGCCTATGTGCTATAATTGGTCATTCGTGACAAGTTGACCTATTAAATGTTAACATTCCTGGTGACATGCCTTTGTACCAGATTTGATGAATGTCCTTATAACAAGGCCGTTTGTGCCATATCTAAATGTCCTTTGTGACAAGGCCTTCGTGCCGTATAATCATTTATGTCCTTCATGACTGGGCTTTATGCCATATTTTCTACGTCCATCGCGGCAGGCTTCTATGCCATATATGTATATATATAATAAAAGTCTTGTAAGGCTAGCCTTTGAGCTATTCATGATCGTCCTTGTGACAAAGACAGTTGTGACATTATGGTCCCCTGTCAAGCAAGTATTGGACTTGCTCCAAACTTTGAATGCCATTGATGGTCCTGTTGTGACCTAGGCTAAATATAATGGAATACGTTCAAAATAACATTCACTATGAATGTTCGGAACAGAATAGCCCATACGGTTTATGAATGCCATGACTAATTTAAGTCAGGTCATCAGGATGATGATTAATAATGGTTAAATCTTGGTAATTGGTACCAAGTTTCGAGTATGGAAAACTCGGATGAGGTAGACGACAGTCGCAACGCTATTAAGGCGACGAAAGTTAATAAAACTACAAACGTAAACCTCAATATTAATGGAGTTAATCTTCAGGCTGTGGTTGACGCAGCAGATGGAAGGACCATAGTAAGGTCATGAGACAATCCAAAGAGCCGAATTCTTCTCGCTCTAAATCTCATTCAAAACCATGTTTAAATTGCTCATGAGGAGATTTTGTTCACACTTCGTATATGAAGGATGAACCAAAAGAAGGAGAATAACTCCCAGAAATCTGACAAAGAGAGCAAGTACAGACTTAATAAAAAGCAATGAAAGTTCAGTAAGAAGCCTGTATACCTCAGAGACTGCTTCAGCATTATAAGATGGATGTTTTATATCCATTACGAATCATTTTCCGATGTCCTAGTTCCGTTAAATATAAGGACTCAATAAAGTGATAAAAATCGATAGGTTGCCTTAAAAATCAAGCCCATATTGTGGGTGATAAGGAGCAATTAATTATCAAGACTCCTTACGAGACAACCCTCGTAATTACACGTATCCGTACGACTAATAAATATTAAACATAAAAAAATGGTGGAATTGGCCGTCCCCGGAATCGAACCTGGGTCTAGGCCGCACCCTTTCGCGCGCCTAGCCAACTGAGCTAGGTGCCTAGTTTGTGAAACTTCCATTATCGATTTAATATAAGCACTTGCACAATAAACTTCCTTATCATTTATCAATGATAACATCTGCTAAGTGTCCTGTTTTTAATACAGGCAATAATAAATCTTCATGAACCATAAACTTAGCAAAATTTTTATTATCATCCACAAGGTATAACTTACCAAGGAAACCATAGTAACAGATTCGTCTAGTATCGGCAAGGAATCCTTCCGAAAAATCTAAGAGTACTCTTTCTTCGCATAGAGTACGACAACATATGTTATTTTAATTATTTTCTTCATTGTTTTCTATCGCCTGCGAATGCCAAACTATGTTTGATAAAAGTGTCATATGAGGATTGGCGTATCCTAGTGTGTCCCATAGATTATTTCCATGTCTGATCAGCATGGAGGTCTAATACATGGAACCCTAAGATATCCCAATGATCATATTGTACTAAAGTCGACTAGTAGTATTCAAAGAAGATATCCAAAAATGGAATTTTTTTTTCCAAGTAAATGTTCCCGATTAAGGAATTCGTGGACTTATAACATAAAGGCGTCACTCATTTGACACGAACAATGATGGATGAACTGGAGCCTGAGATATGGAAAATCTCTATAGCCTCCTTGTATCTTAATTATCTTCTCATAAGTTTTCCCTGCTTACCTCCTGGAAGACAGGTAGAACTAAGATTAACATCCCGCTGTGGGCTGGAGCATTATGAAAACTCCATATCGATTATGGAAGAATCGAAACCTTGATTTAGTAGGTTTTAAGACATAGGCACATATAGCCTGACTCAATCTTCTGAGGGTTTTATATTGTTAAATAAGAAAGACGGTTCATATTGCCTACGTATTAAATGCCGCAACCCTAATTAGGCATCGATTAAGAATTTGCCATCAGCTACCCAGGATCTAAGGGCAAATTATTGGTGGATAGGCTTGAAAAAGTCCGTAGCCACCCATGTAGCTAAATGCTTGACATGTGCGCAAGTCAAAGCCGAGCATCAAAAGCCGTCAGGCTTGCTACAACAGCCTGAACTTCCTACGTGGAAGTGGGAAATGGTAACTATGGATTTTATTACCAAGTTACCCAAGACAAGGAAAGGAAATGATACAATATGGGTTATAGTTGATGGACTGACTAAGTCAGCTCATTTCTTACCCATCAAGGAGACTTATAGCTCCGATATGCTAGCCCAGTTATAAGTGGATAAGATTGTAGCCTTACATGGCATACCTGTAGCTATTATCTCTGATAGAGATACTAGGTACACGTCACACTTTTGGAAGAGTTTCCAACAATCTTTGGGCACACGTTTGAACTTTAGTACGGATTACCATCCTCAGACAGGCGGTCAAAGTGAGCGTACTATTCAAACGTTAGAAGGCATGCTACGTGCATGTGCGATTGACTTGGGTGGTAGTTGGGATAAGCACCTACCCTTAGTCGAATTCTCCTACAACAATAGCTACCATACCAGCATTAAGGCTGCGCCTTTTTAGGCATTATACGGTAGAAAGTGTAGATCGCCTAATTGATTGGGCGGAAGTTGAAGATGTCCAGTTATCAAGACCAGAGATAGTGCTCGAAACAATGGACAAGATTGTCCAGATTCGTAACCGTCTCAAAGTTGCCCGGGAGAGGCAGAAGAGTTACGCTAATCCAAAGCGTAAGGATTTTCACTTCGAAGTAGGTGACAAAGTCCTACTTAAAGTGTCACCCTGGAAGGGAGTGATGCGGTTTGGTAAGAAAGGCAAGCTAAGCCCGAGATACATAGGACCTTTCGAGGTTATCAAACGTGTCGGGTCAGTTGCCTATAAGTTAAACTTACCGGGAGAGCTCAGTGGAATTCACAATGTGTTCCACATCTGCAATCTGAAGAAGTGCTTCGCTGAGGAATCACTGGTTATACCCCATACAGATGTGCATATAGATGAGAGCTTAAAGTTTGTGGAAAAACCTTTGTCGATTGAAGATCGACAGGTGAAGAAGCTGCGTAGGAAGCATGTGCCTATTGTAAAGGTCAAATGGGATACCAGTAGAGGTCCCGAATTCACGTGGGAGGTTGAATCCACGATGAAAGAAAAGTACCCTTACTTATTTCAGTAAATCTCGGGTCGAGATTTATTTTAAGGGGGTGAGGATGTAACACCTCGAAAATTCACGTCCTATAATGTGTAGACACGTGTCAAATGTTTAAACGTGTGAAAGAAATATTATAGAAGGACTAAAGTTGACAAACATGGAAAGTATGTGAAAATACGTATTCTAAGTGTCAACTGTGAATAAATATAATGTACATTAACCCTACACGATGCTCATACCTTCAAACGAATAAATCATGGATCATACAAAGCTAAAAGTGAGAGATTACAAACTACAGGGGTTAAATGTGTCAACATGTTTAAAGATATACCTCTGAGTGACCTTTTGACAAACCTGAAGCTTTGTAAATGTTAATTATGCTCACTAGAATGCGCGATTTAAATTTCGTAAAGTTTCGTTAACGTATGAGAAAGTTATGATCGAATTCGTGTGCGAGGGGTTAAAGCGTCAACGTTGAAAGTTAGGACTTTTCGGGTGACAACAAAGTTACCCGGGGACTTAACAAGGTGGGTATATATTTTACAGCCCTTATAGATAAATTGTGAGGGTTCATAATGCAAAGAACAAGTGTCTATTCAAAATTTGAAGAGCCAAGGACCAAACTGCAATTTATGAAAAGTTGTTTGGCTGAACCACATGGGCTCGCGTAGCGCGAGCCTGAAGGGGCTTGCCGTCGCGCTACGCGACGGCCATAGCTGGGCAGAATTCATTTTTCTTGGATAGGGGCCTGCTAGGTGCACTTGTAATCGACTTTGAACGGTTTTTCACACTCCCTTGGCCCCTAAAACAACCCCTAGAACACTAGGACACATGTTGGAAGGTTGTGGTGATTGCTAGACCTTGTTGTCACTCAATTGTGGTGAGTAAATTCACTATAAAAGGGCACCTTGTTGCAACATCATTCCTCACACCTTCAAGTGCATAACTGATCAATTCTGGAGCTCTCAAGCAGGTCCAACTGATCTTAAGTCGTGCATAGGACTCTTGTAAGTCTACTAGTCCTTCTTTATTTGAGTTTAGCTTGGTTAATTAGCTAAAAGTCAAACCGTCGTAATTACGGTTTGACTACGAGATTAGTCAATAATGGCTCAGTCATATCTCGAATTAAAAGTAGTTATAGGATGGTATTTATGTGGGTAATAAAACCCCAAAAGGGTTTCCCCTGATCACCATCCTAACCAGGTCAAATGTCGGGTCAAACATATAATTAAAAAGTCAACAGGATGCTTAAAATGTCATTTATGCATAATTAGCTATCTAGAACATATACAACCTGTTTGATCATTGTTATAACTTAGTAATAAGTGTAAGAACATGTCCAAACATGTTCAACCCGACTACTTCCTGTTTAGACCCGGTTCGGAACCGAAAGTCACATAGTTTGACTTTCACTTTGACTTTCAGTTCTGACCCGTTTAGGCATGTTTTAGAAATGCCTCAGAGCTTTAATTGGATTAGGATACATGTTAGAACAACCCTCTGTGATTATACACCTTGGTTCACTAGTTATCCAATTAATATGCATATTTCCGTTAATTGCTCATATGTTGACCATTATGCCCTTATTACCTTAAAAAGTGATTTATGAAAATGTAAAAGTGTAGAAACCTTAGTTACTGATATATAAACTTGTATGCAAAGTTTGACATCAGTTTGACTTGTAGATTAAGAGTTATGCTCATTATCGCAAAATTAATGCTTTATGTTAATAAAATGGCGTAATTAGCGTAAAGCCTACTTAAACATACTTTTTGGTATCAAATCTTTTACCCACTGATGTAATATATTATTTTGGGATTTTTAAAGATTTTTAATTAATTTTAGGCTGAGCATAACTCATAGTCGTAGGCTTAATTAGGTAAATGTCGGTTTTGCCCTTACGGGCCATAAAATGAGTTTTACATATCTAAACGACTCCAAACCTTTTGCTACTAATCATATATGATAAATAAATTATTTTAAGCCTTCTGGAAATATAAAAATATCAGATTTAAGTATCGAACCCGGAAATGGCCTTTAATCGCCTTATTTAGCGTTTTTAACGCATAGTATGTTTTAAAACCATATTGAACATACCCGGGTTGATACCTACTGATATATGAGGCAAATTATGATATTTTAACAGTAAGCAAAGGTTGATAAACTCAGACTTCAGTTTTGAGCTTTTCGGCTTATGTGAAATTACCAAAATGCCCATTCGGTGCATAGTTTGGTTATAAAGGATATATTTCACATATATACTTTACCCTACTGTTATAACTCATCAAATTGAGTATGTTTGCTGTTTACATCAGACCTGTAACTCAGTTAAACATTTAAACTCTTTTACAACCTTTAAAATGACCAAACTACCCCAACGGGGCATAGTTTGTGTTTAAATTAGTTCGGGGCATAATGAAAGACATCCTAATGATGTCACGACATATTTGAAGCATATTAACTTAGGAAACCTGTATATGGCTCTTACGGATACCCGTTACGCTTATTTCGTGTTCGGTTCGGTTTATGTAACAAGTTTACATAAATTAGCCGAAACGGGTCAAACCTTATCGGTTTAATCTCAAAATCCAGAATGTGCATGAAGGGCCCATACTAAACAAGTCTCTGAACTTGTCGGGTCTAAATCACATTCTATCCGGTCTTCGCTTAATCGTGCGTACGAATCGTATCTTTGAAACTAGCCGGTCTAAGCTTAAGCTTAATAAAAGACCCGTTAGTATTCTAATAGGTTATATTAAAAACCTTCGTTCCAGATTAGGAGCCCAGTAAAAGCTATCTGTACTTGCTGATTTGATATACGGCTGGGATTGAATTTATATTTAGCTCAGGTAAATACTTTTAACTTATTTTCCCTATACGGGCTTGGGTTACGGTATATAGCATACCGCTTGATCGAGCATCAAATCTCCACGCTTAGTGGGTAGTTGAATAATTTGATCGGCTCGTTTTAAACAGTCTTGTTTACTTTACAGCCTTTGGGGGGTTAATGACCGTGTCCCGGATATCCTTGGCATCATCTTACGAGATGGCCACGACCTGAGCACGGGGTGTAGGCGTACACCCGTGTATAACTCTATGATGTGGTGTGTTTATTGATCTTTAACCCGGACTAGATCCGGGCTACTGAACGCATAAGTAACATGTAATTCGTTCACAAGATTATAATATTAAATAATTCTCCCAAGTTAAAAAGATTAATTTTGCCTCTGTGCATTTTAATCAATGTGTCAAGATATTTTGTGCCGTTTGCACTCGAATCACTTTTCAAACTCTTTTTCCAAAATGAGTCAGTTGAATGTATTTACCAGTGTAAACTGACGTATTTTCCAAAAAGGCTAAATGCAGGTACTATACGAAATTGGCTGGATATTTCTCCTTAGCATCAATAGAAGTCTCGCAAGCTTAAGATGCCTAAAAGTCTGTTGAACTATTGTTTCCATTTTATGTTCGATCCTTCTGTGGATAAACTTCCGAATATTGTGACAGTTGATATTACAATAATAAATTCGGTTGTATTATATTTTCAATTGCTTCCGCTGTGCTTGATAATATTGTGTTGTTTGACTATTATGTTGCCAACCATGACGTCACGATACTCCCCACCGGGCCCACCGGTGACACGTGGAAATCGGGGTGTGACATCTTTCTGCTTTCAAAATCTCTTTGCTTCGTCATTTCGGTGTCCATTTTTCTCAGATTCACCCTCTAGGGTTCATGAGGGTGGTCCACTTTGAACTATCCTGTGCGGCCATCTCGAGAGAGCCCTCTATTCCTTTGTTTTGCATGTTCTACAGGCTTATTTCGGATGGAGATTGGTTCACTTTTGCAAAACGGCAGAACAATGTCTCGAGGCCCTGTTACAGTTTTATGCCTACCTCCACTTATCCAAAGGACTGGAAGAGTAGATTCATCTTTGTTTCTGCTGCTATGTTGCCGGAGTCCCCTCTGCCGAAGGATCTTGATGCCGCAATCGAAGACGTTGTTCCTACTCTTTCCGCAGCCGAAACCCTTCAGTGGAAACGGATGTGCGATAATCCAACGAGGGCATTCACCTTTTCTGAAGGGACGCTTGCCATGGGAGGGTTGAGCCCCTCCTATCCGGTTCGTCCGAGGGCTTTTTTCGGTAAAAAAGGTATTTCCTTGTTCTTGATCTGTTGTTTTTGGTTAGTGTCTTGGAGATCGTGTAGTCATCTTTAGTGTCTCTTTTTTTTTGTGTAGAGATAAGTTTGTGGAGGCTACTTCAGGGTGATTCCAAAGATGTTAAGTATGTGGTTGACAACGAGATTGATCCTAGGTTGAACGCGGAGGTGCAGGTTACTGGGGGGTCCACCCAGGCCGGGGGCTCTATTGCCGTGGGTGGTGACGAGGAGAATTCCTCTGGTGAGGAAGAGAGTTCTCCTGACTTTCCTCCTGTTCACCCCTCCGGCCAAAGCGATGACGAAGGTGTTGAAATCCAGCTAGTTCGTAAGAGAAGATCCATCAGTCCTCGGCCAGCCCCTGCTCCCCGTAATATTCGTCAAAGACTTCGGAGTGCCAGTGGTCAAAAACTTCCTCCTTCATCGAAAGCTGCTTCTGATCTCCCCCCTGCTGGGGTCAAAGGTTCCCTGTCTAAGCACCTGAGGTCTTCGAGCTTAGTGAGTGCTCCTCTGCTGGTGAGCTTTATCTTACCTTGATCTCGTTTTTTCTGTCCTTTGCCTTGCCTCTGATGTACTTTTTCTTACTTCTCAGGGAAGTTCCCAGGAGCCCATAGAGGTTCCTACTGGTCCCTCTTCTTCCCGTGTCCGGGATAAGACCTCTGAAGTGGGGGTAGCTCGTTTTTCCTCGGCTTTCGAGCTCTCTCCCTCCCGTGCTACTGGGACCAGCAAGCCCATTCCTCTTGATGGTCCTGCTCATCGATCTCCTCTTGCCCCTCTGTTTGCCGATGCCCTCCCTTTTGCTTATGTCCCTAAGTGGAAGGTGACTAGCTCCTCAGTGATAGGGACTCCCGAAGCTGCTAGGGACTTTTTGAACCATGCTGTTCCTCCCCCACACAAGTTTGTAAACTCTGCTCTGAGGGACGACCTCTTCGAGGATCAGTATAGCATGTCCCTGTGTGAAAGCTTTTTTAGGGGTGCTGGGATGTTGCAGAGGATCGATGATCTGAGGAGGGCAAATGAAGGGCTTAAGGCTGAGCTTAAGGCTTCCCAGTCTGTTGCTGCTGGGCTTAGGAGCCAAGTAGTTAATGCTGAGAGGAAGTTGCAGGAGGGGAAGGTACATAGTCTTCTCCTCTCCTCCCCCTTTCTTTTTTTTTTTTTTTGTACTTATTGCTTTTTTATCCAGGGAGCTGGAGCTATGCTTGAAAAGAAAGAACAGGCTTGGGAGCGGGAGATGGCAGCGCTGGTTGAAGAGAAGGAGGAGCTTGCTGCTGAGCTGAAGCATGTGAAGGAAGTTGGTTCTGTTTCCCAGGAGCAATTCAATGCCATGTATGCAGAGTATGGGATAACTTCCGATGACAACCAACGATTGGCGGGGGAAAAGCATTGGCTAATTACTGAAGGTTTTGGAGCCTTCCTTGCTGCTGTTGCTCAGTCAGAGGATTTCAAGAGCGGCCTAGAGGAGGTGTATAGGGCTTACAGGGATGTTGGGTACCAGTCGGGATTGAAGGATGGCTATAAGTACTCCGCTCAAGGCTTGGACAGGAAGGAGACTCCTCTTTATAATTCTAAAGCAAAGAAGAGGTTGTCTAAGCTGAATGAGGAGTTTGGGTGTAAAACCCCGGCCATCCTTGGGAAAATCCTGGAGCATCCCTTGATCTCTATTGATGAACTGAAAGCCCTGTTCTCCTCTGTCGGCCCTTCGTCTCCACCATCTCTCTCCGGGGGTGATCCCCAATGAATTTCAGACACTTAGCATATTTCGATATGGTTGTAATAACTTTTACTTACCCTAGGATACTTTTACATTTTGCTTGACTGTTTGGGAGGGGTCCTTCGTGTCGGGGACCGCCTTAGCTTCTAATCATATGGGTTATGATTGTATATTGCTTCTTCGCTTTGTTGCCTATTTCTTGCCGTGGTTGTTTGTTTTGCAGGGGTTTTTACCGAAGGTCAGCTTGGTGCTTCCCCGGCGATTTGTGGACCGTTTGGCGAGGGGTCGTGTCTTTATTTCATCTTGTTGTATTTGCATGTTGTTTACTCTTGCCAAAGTTATTGAGGCCTTTTTTTTGTATATGTACTTTGTATTAATAAAGCGGATTCCCTCTCGTGGTTTTGTATGCAAGAGTGTGTTGTACTTTTTGTTTGTTTGTTAAACTATGATTGTCTGTTCGAGGCCAATCGATGGACAAGCTTATAATGTGACATTATGTTTTTGACTTGCTCTGTCCGCTTTGGGTTAGCTAGACCCTTATCAGCCCCACGGCCGGGCTTTTGGCATGTTTTGGATGCCTTGTACACGTGTGCTTGTCTGTTCTAGTTTAGATTTAATGGTGTTCCTGGGCACGTCTGCCTAGGTATGATACCCATTGTTTTTTCAAAAGTGGACGTGTTCCGTCCGTTTTTCATTTAACTTTCAAGGGGTTTACACTTCCCGTTAAAGATTGTTACAAAAGGTCTGTCCTTGGGGGAGCCCCAGACTAACAGTTAGTTGTTACAAAAGTGGCTCTTGGCCGTTTTTCTTTTTTGGGGGTGAACCCCTTACATGTAATATTTCCTAAGCTGCATGAGATTCCAGGTCCTGGGGATCTCCTTGCCTTCGAGCGTCTCCAACTTGCAAGTTCCCTTGCCATTCGCCCATGTGACTCGGTAGGGCCCCTCCCAGTTGGGGCCTAACTTTCCGGTGTTTTCTTGCAAGCTGGCTTCATTGGCTCTAAGGACTAGATCCCCCGGGACGAGGTTGAGTTTCTTCATCCTGGTGTTGTAGTAATTCTCCAGTAGCTTTTTGTATTTGGCCTCTCTGACTGCCGCTATCTCCCTTCTTTCCTCCAGCAGGTTCAAGTTCATTCTTAGGTCCTGTTCGTTTTCTTCGTCTCGAAGTTTCATCCGGGCAGTCGGGGATCCTATCTCGGCGGGGATGACAGCTTCCGTCCCGTAGGTAAGGCTAAACGGGGTTTCCCCATTGCAACTTTTGGGAGTGGTTCTGTATGCCCATAGTACGAATGGGTGTTCTTCCAGCCAGCCCTTCTGTTTTTTTCCAAGCCTTCCTTTCATTCCCTTAATGACGCTTTGGTTAGCTCTCTCCACCAATCCGTTGCTTTGGGCATGGGTGATGGAGGTGAACACTTGTTGAATCCGCATCTGCTCGCACCACGGTTTAAAAGGCTTTCCGGCAAACTGGACCCCGTTATCGCTCACCAGTTCCTTAGGGACCCCATACCTGCATATGATGTTATCCAACACGAACCTTCTCATCTGTTCTCCAGTGATTTTTGCCAGGGGTCTCGCCTCGATCCATTTGGTGAAATAATCAACGGCCACCACCACGTATTTGACCCCTCCCGGGCCCTCCGGGAAAGGCCCAATTATGTCGATGGCCCATTTTTGGAATGGCCAGGATGTTGAAACTGGTACCATGGGGTGTTTGTGCCGGTGGATCATTGGTGCATGCACTTGGCAGTTATCACACTTCTTGATTTCCTCAGATGCTGTTTCGTACATCCGCGGCCAGTAAAATCCTGCATTCATTGCCTTTCTCACTATTGTCCTTGGTCCCGAGTGCATTCCACAAATCCCTTCGTGCATTTCCCTAACCACATATTCAGCTTCTTCCATGTCAACACACTTCAGGGACGGGCCCAGGTATGATCTTCGATATAGCTCTCCTTCGATCAGTTCATATTGCAGGGCTTTAACCCTTATCCTTCTGGCTGCCCATTCTCCTTCAGGCAGAACTCCGTCCCGGAGGAACTTGATAATTGGTGTCATCCACGTCTCTTGAGTACCCTCAATTGTAACAACCTCCTCTATATTAAGGGAAGGAGATGTCAGGACCTCCACCTTGACTTCTTTCGCGAGGTGGTTGAATGCCACCGAGGCCAGCTTACTGAGGGCATCAGATTTTCTGTTTCTTCCCCGGGGGATGTATTCCAGTCTGAAAGTTTTGAATGCCTTAGCCATCTCTTTTACTTTTGCCACGTATCGGGCCATGGTGCCATCTTTGGCTTCATATTCCCCTTGGTACTGTTTCACTACCAGCTGTGAATCAGTGCTAGCCTCCACGTGTCCTGCTTTCATTTTTAGTGCCAGCCTCATTCCCGCCAGGAGGGCCTCATACTCTACGGTATTGTTGGTGTTCTCGAAGTCCAACCTTATGGCATACGTCAATTCGACCCCCTCGGGACTTATCAATGTGATTCCTGCCCCACTTCCTTCTTCACTGGATGCTCCGTCGGTGAGCAACTTCCACACCGCCTCGTCTTCCTTCCCTCTCTCTTCTTTCTCTAAGGCTTCCCATTTTAATAGCTCCTTCTCTTCGTCCTCAGGGACTTCTGCTAAGAAATCGGCCAGTATCTGTCCCTTCATGGCCGTCCTGGGCTTAAACTCCAGAGAGTGTTCCCCTAACTCCACAGCCCATTTAGCTAACCGTCCTGACAACTCTGGCCTCCTGAGCACCTTCTGAAGGGGTTGATCGGTCATTAAGGTAATCTTGTGCCCTTGGAAATACCTCCTGAGTCTTCGGGATGCGAAGACAAGGGCTAATGCGAGTTTCTCCAGAGGCATGTATCGTTCCTCGGGCCCCTTAAGCGTTCTGCTGATGAAATATATGGGGATCTGTCTTCCCTCCCGTTTTACCATCATGACCGCACTTATGGTCGTTTTCGAGGCAGATAGGTACAGGAGCAACGGGTCCCTGGGTACTGGGGTGGCCAAAGTCGGGAGCTTGCAGATGTATGCTTTCATTTCTTGAAAGGCAGCCTCAGCCTCTGTGGTCCATTTAAACTTGTTTGTTTGGAGGCAATCTTTCAATACTTTCATAAAAGGAAGGGTCTTGTCGGCTACCTTCGATAAGAAACGGTTCAATGCTATTAGTCTTCCGTTTAGTTGCTGGATGTCCTTCAGGGACCTGGGGGATCGCATCTCAGCCACCGCTTGGGTTTTCTCCGGATTTGCTTTGATCCCCCCCTTGGTGACCACTACCCCCAGAAAATTCCCCTCCTCTACTCCAAAACAGCATTTCCCCGGGTTTAACTTCATGTTCACATCCTGCATAGCGTGGAGAGTCTCTGCTATATCGTCTATCATGGCCGTCTCCGTCAAGCTTTTGATGACAATATCATCGACGTACACCTCCAAGTTTCTTCCTCGTTGTTCCCTGAACAAGGTGTTCATGAACCTCTGATATGTGGCCCCAGCATTCTTGAGGCCGAAGGGCATCTTGGTGTAGCAGAACGTCCCTTCATCTGTGATGAAGGCGGTTTTTTCCTCGTCTTCTATCGACATCTGGATTTGGTGGTATCCCTTGTAGGCGTCCAGGAAACATTTCAGGGGGTATTGAGACAAAGAGTCCACCTGGGTGTCTATCTCCGGGAGGGGATAGCAGTCCTTGGGGCATGCTTTGTTTAGGTCTTGAAAATCGATGCACATTCTCCACCCCCCGTCCTTCTTCTGAACCATGACTGGGTTGGCGACCCAGGACGGGTATTTCACTTCTCTGACTATCCCAGCTCTGAGCAGCTTTCGAGTTTCTTCACAAGCAGCTCTTCTTTTATTAGGCCCCATGCTCCGCTTTTTCTGTTTTACTGGCTTTGCCCATGTGAAGGTGTTGAGCCGGTGCTCCGTTAGACTCCTGGGGATTCCTGTCATGTCCCCATGTTGAAATGCAAACACGTCTATGTTATGGAGGAGCAACTCCTTCAGAGCACTCTTGCACTTGTCACTCAAGTGGCTCCCCACCTTAATGGTCTGTTCTGGAAATTTGTCACAGAGGACCCATTCTTCCACCCCCTTCCCCTGGGACTTTTCTGGCGTTTCTCCTTTGGACACGGACGAGACTACTTCATAAGCAGACTTAACCCATGCTAGGCCCTTTGGTGTTTGAAACACTAAAGCCCCGTGGGGGGTGGACGCCTGCGCTTGCAGGTCTCCAATTCCGGGTCTTCCTAGGATTGCATTGTATTTCGAGGGTGCCCTGACTACTGTGAAGGTCAGATTTATTGTTCGGACTCGATCCCCTACCCCGACCGTGAGCGGGAGCCTGATCTTTCCCAGGGGATGTGATACACTGTTATTGAATCCTACTAAGGGGATGGAGTCTTCTTCTAACCTGTCTCTTACGTCCCTGTCGAATCTAAGGAAAAAATGCTCGTATATTACCTCGACGCCTGACCCTCCGTCCACATGTATTCGAGATACCTTATGTCCCGCTATTATTGCTGAGATGTTCAGGGGAAGTCGTTGTACTTCGCTTTCTTCCAGGTATGGCATGAGGATGGGAGCTTTCATGCAGTTCGGGGAGCCCAGGATCCTGGCTTTTACACTACGGGTGGTATCGAATTCATTCCTCCTTCTAATCATGTCAACATCTGCCCTCCCAGGCTCCCTTGCATCTCTTCCCTTGCGGTCTCCTCCCCCTTCCTTAATTTCTTTGACCAAGTGGGCCAGCCTTCCCGTCTTTACTGCAGCCTCTATTTCTCTTTTTAAATACATGCAGTCGTCGGTTTTATGCCCGAAGCCCTTGTGAAATTCATAATATTCGTTTGGTTGTGCTTTCGGCCCAGGCTTTATGGGTGGTGGTCTAGGGAAGGAGTTCTTTACCCTTTCAGTGGCCAGTATCTCACTCGGTGTCTTGATGAGGGGGGTGAAATTATCAGAGTACAAAGGGGGACCCCTCCCTCGGGGTTTGTACGGGGAGTACGAGGGTCTCATTCTGTCATGCATCATTCTATCAAAAGCAGGCTTTCGAGAGTAGGGTGTACCTTTGTCAGGAGGCTTTGTGACTGGGGCGATCCTTCGGGGTGCGACGTCTGTTTCCTTGGCTTTGCTGACAGTATCCTTCCCTCTGACAAAGGCTCTGACCCTGTCCATAAGGCTGTCAAATGAGTGGGGGAACTCCTCCCCCAGCTTCTCACACAGCTGGGCATGTTTTAGCCCGTTGATGAAACTGCTAATCTTCATGACCTCCGGGACATCCTTGATGTTCATGCTCTCCTTGACAAACCTCTCCATGTACTGATCTATTCGCTCGTTATCCCTTTGTCTAATATGAAGGATCTCATTTGGATTCTTAACCACCTTTCTCTGTTGGCCAAAGTTCCTGAGGAACTTCTCGCTTAGCTCTTCATAGCTATCTATGCCCCCCGGGGGTAGGCTGTCAAACCAAAGCCGAGCTCCCTCCGTCAGGGTTTGTACAAACATATGGCACCATACTGGCATGGGCCATCGTCCCAGCTGTCCCGCTCCTCAGAAGGCATGCAGGTGATCCTCGGGGTCTCTTGTCCCGTCATAACGGTCAAAGCCTGGGGGTAACTTTGTCTTGGGGGGCATTGGTGCTTCTGCGATTCTTCGCGTGAACTTTGAGACCTCGGCTAAGTCTCGTGGTAAATATGGCTGATCTAGGCCACCGTCCCCAAGGTTGTCTCCCTCCTTTCCTTTCTCCTTGGGCTTCTGTCCTGTGATAAGATCCTCCCTTTCTTCTGAGGACATTTGCCTCAGGGCAGTTATGAACGTTTCCAGCTGGTCACCATTGTTGCTCTTGTTTTGAAGATTCGTTCCTTCTTGGCTGGAGGGTGTGTCAAAAGAAAGTCTAGCCCTGAGGCTGTCGAGCTTTTCCTGTCTCTTTAAGTCTTCAAGGTATTTTGTCAACTTTTCCCTATGCATGGCCACAAAGTCGGGAGTGATGTGCTCTGCTTTTTCTAGGCTTTCTACCTGGTTCTCGTTACCTTCTTCATGGGTAATGTCTTCCACCGTGACTTTATCCAAATCGTTTTGTGCCGTCTGAATGACACGTGAGTTATGTGGGGTTGCCATGTCGTTCTTGATGGAATAAGTTGCTCTTTAGACGTCGAGTTTCGATGTGGGAACACTGGACAGGCCAAGGTCCCACGGATGGCGCCAATGTCGAATACCCAACTCACGGATGACGTTTGATGGATCTTCGCTGACGTCAAGAGCCTTTATCTTCGTTGCTACAAAAGAAAAAACCGTTAGCCTCGCCACGGGGGACCCCGGGAGGGGGATCCGTGACCAAGCTCCGGCGTGAGAGTAAGTAAGCTTGCCGGAAAATGAGAGGAGCTTCTTCCGATGAGTATAATCACCGGAAGGTTTCCTCTTTGGTGTGAATCTTATTAATATGCATGTGTAGTAAATGTGAGGGAATGTTGGTCGGAAATTAATGAGACGAGAGTAAATGAGAGTGTAGTAAATGAGGGAAGATGCTGGAGATGATACCTGCCCTTGTTCCTTTTGTTAGCTCTTATATAACAGCCAGTCCTTATCTTGCTAGATACTTCCCACATGTGATCTAACGGTCTCTAGGGGTTCTCGGGAGGTGCAGACACGTGTCTGACTCCCAGCGGCGAGATGTCTTCCCCAATTAATGCTTCGGCCGGAGAAGTACAGTGTTTTCAGGCGAGATCCCATTCCTATCGAACATTAAATGAAGTCTGTCCTTCTGCTAGCTGTTTTCCCGCTCGTTGCCAAAGAAGGGAACCTTAATGGGCAAGTTAACTCTATCTTGTGGGCTTTTATGTAATTGGGCTTTTGTAGAAATAACCCAATGCGGGTAAGGTGGGCTTCCCCACTGGCCCGTCGTCACTTGTGTATCATCAAATCGCATCCCATGAATAGAGGTGGATGGTTAGTGAAGTATGGGATGTTTGTTTAGAAGACCTCTTACAAGTCATGTTCCATATAATGGCAATGAAGGTCAAAATCCATAAAAGTTGCTATTAAGTACTCACATTTCCTATGATTAGCCTCTAAGATTTTATAAACAACACGTAAAACGATGTTAGCTAAAATTAAAAAAAAAAAACAGATTATATGTTATATTATTTAAGACACATGTAATGTTCCTTATCGGACATGTTACACATACATTCCCATGTCTTACAAGAGGATGTTAGCCATGTTGTCCTCATGATGCCCAACACTAACTTAATAATTTAGGGATCTTGTGAGGTTGTATCATCACAAAAACCATTAGATGCAAAATAATTTTTATATAAAAAAGCATGTAGAAAATAAATAAACACCTCAATATAAAGCATGTTACATATGGCAAGAATAGAAATTCTCAAAATCCGTCATGTGATATTACAATTTCCCCCCTCATGATATGGCGTTGTAGTTAATTAAACAATTTGTAATGAACGTTAGCAAATGTAGAAATTTATTGATGACTATAAATAAAATTCTTTAATAATCTACCTTCCTTCACTAGACACTCATATATCATATCATTATGTGCTTATCACTAAGCGGTTGTTTGTTTCATTCAGATCTGACCCAGTCAGCTCTGATTCTTTCTCTGTCCCATTCAACATCAAACAATGTCTGATTGATTCAGACTCAATTTCAACCATTCAGATGTTTTTTTTTAACCAAACAGTCTCAAATATGACCGAATCAGATGTTTCCCTCTTAATAGTTCAGTTCAGATGCAAACAAACAACCACTAAGTCCTCTTATTCCCATCATCAAGCTATTTCGCACATCCAACAGCACAACCTCACATGATAAACACATACCAAATAAGATGTGTGTCATACACCCATGTCACCTTAGCATCATCTACTAAAATCCTAAAAGTGTTACATATACACACGAAATTATACATGCAAGAATCATCATGAAGGCGTATAAAAACAAAAGTAAAAAATGGCTTGGTAATCTATTCAACGTCATGTTTGAAAGGTTGTCTCACACGTTACTACATGGCTAGCATAACGTGTGCATGATTACATATGACTCTAACCACCTTTTAAGAATATATCACAATATAAAATACATCAAACAATCAATCCAGTGCAATATAATTCGGCGTTAACGAGAAAGTGAATTGTATTTTGCCTTAAGGACTTTATGCATTAGCCGAGTCTTGAATCTAGCATACCCTACCATTGATATACTACTTAGGGCATACAAATGAATATTCGTATCACCGATATAAATTATACGTAAACTACATAAATGGGTTATGAGACAATATCCATGATTCTTTTATGTAATAAATGAACCAATGTAAATGTTGTGCACAATTACAAAATCTACATATTTGATGAAGTATGTAATATCTTAAACCTCTTGTTCAAATTAGCCATAATGACACGATAATAAGTGTGTTATATACACGGTAAATGATGCGTGTGAAGTGTTATATATATTAGGTGTATATTTTAAGCCCCTTTAACACTTATTTTTAGCTAAGTTTTAAATTTATAAAACACGATATTTTACTAACACTAAACACACATATGGGCAAGTGCACCCATCGTGAGCGTAGTATAGTGTTGGTAAGATACCGAGGTCGTCCAATGACACAAGGGCTTTTAGTACCGGTTTATCCTCAACGTCTAATCAAAATAAAAAGTTAGAAAAATGTTTTAAACTAAGAAAAATAAAAACTAACTAAAAATGCTGAAAAATAAAATAAAAAGAAAAAAAACAGATAGACAAGATGAATCACTTGGTTCCGACTCGTATCTAGTGTAACCTTTGATTATTTCCGCACTTTTGCACTATTTTAAGAGATTATCTTAGTTATTGTAGTAGGCCCCTCTTTTGAAGGTGACGTTACCCTCACCCCAGTAGTTTGAGTCAGCAAGGATACAATCCTAAAAGGGTAGATTATTGGAAGATAATTAATTAAGTTATTAATGCAAATTATGGTAGGCCCCTCTTTTGGAGGTGACGTTACCCTCGACAAAGTAGTCTGAGTCAGCAGGGATACAGTCCTAAATAGCCGGGTTATAGTATTAATAGTAGTTAACTTATGAGGGGATCAAAGAGTTTGGACCCCCGCCATCCAATACCGTTAAGTATTGAAGGAGGTCCTACTAAATTTGACCCAGGTCCATTGCAGGACCTCTAAACGCTGAACAATGGCAAGACCTTTACCAAACCGTTCCCTTAACCCCCGACCAGGTAGCCAACATACCTCCATATAGACCGTGGAGATATGAATGGTGAAAATCTTTTATTTTATATAGACAGTAAAATAATGCCAAGACACCACGGACAAACGATAAGGAAAGATCACCTTCAACATAAGCAAATAGTTATTAAAGTCATTAATACAAAACCAAGTAAAAAGTGCAAAAGATTAGAAATAAAAAGTATTACACTAGACACTTTGTCTTCACCAAGTGATGTAAGAGACTTAGGCAAACATGGCCTTGATTGTCAAGAACTCTTACGATCAATCTTGGATCCCGAGACGACTCACACACTCTACGATGGACAATGGATGATGGTGGTGGATGATGGTGTTATGGTGGTGGTGGGTGGTGGGTGAAGTGTGAGAGAGGTGGTGTGCCAAGGGATGGTTTGAGCTTGAGCCAAGCACTCCTATTTATAGGCTAAACAGAAGCTCGGGCACGGCCCCGTGTCCAGTGGGCACGGCCCCGTGTCCACATCCTCTCTTTCTTCATTTAATGCAGCTTTGTCTTATTAGTTGACCACGCCCCCGTGTCCGCTGAGCACGACCCCGTGTGCAGAAGAATCTTTGTACTATGAAGATTTGCCTGGATTGTGCGAATCTTATAGTTGACCACGGCCCCGTGTCCGCTGAGCACGGCCTCGTGGTGGGCAATAGAAGTTTCTACCACTTTGTCTTTTCTGCTGACACTTGGGCACGCCCCCGTGCTGGCTGAGCACGTGGCGTGTTCAGTCTTCTGATGTCTTGTTTTGCTTGGGAAGATGCTGTCGTGGGGTCGGGCATGTCACGCCTTGTTCCTTTTCTTGTATTTATGTTAGATTTTGATGTCTTTTTGCTTCTTTTGTTAATTTGAGCTCATTTAATCCTGAAAATACAAAAGGAAGACAAAAGCACACTTTTTCCAACATTAGTACTAAAAAATGGTTAGTTTTATGCCACAATTGATGAAATTTATATGTTGCATTTTGAACACATCAAATACCCCCACACTTGAATCTTTGCTTGTCCTCAAGCAAAACTCTTTAATATGTGGCTATTACACTCCCAAATGGAATGGGTAGAGAAGAAGGTTTTTGGGCTTGTCGTAGAGTGTCGGGATTTCCAAGATTCTTTATTTAGTTTTATTTTTATTTATTTACAATCCTATTCGTCATGATTTATTTAAAACTTTTCATAAGATAAATTACTTGTTAGGGCATAACATGCCTCTTTAAAATTCTATTTATATACAAGTTCACATACCTCACGGGGATCACTCAACACTCGGCCGAAAATGTATTTTTGTGGATCACTCGAGAGCGGCATGGAACTTATTCCTACCATAAGCTTGCCAATCAATCAATCCTCCTCCTTTTTTACTTATATACCTTTGTAAATATCAAGAGGACTTTTTGGGTGAAGGGTTAGACTTGGGTTAAAGGTAGGTGGTTGGGTTGGTGGTTAGTGGTTAGTAGAAAAAGGGCGAAAAGCGTAACAAGTTTCGGTTTTCGTAAGACTTTCTATTTTTATAACTTTTATTTTGATGAAGCTATTATTCAAACAAAGTTATTTTTGATGAACTTGTTTGTTTATTTTCTTTTGCTTCATCATCAACACAAATTTTTTTTTTTTTTTTTTGAAAAGTCATACGAAAAATCGAACTTGTTACTAAAACAAAGGGGTAAAATTGAAAAAGGTTAGTCCTAATGCCTCCATCATTTACTTACTCGGGTTTAAGTTGGTAAGGACCGGGAATGTATCGTCATGGCAAGTTCTAGAGTCGTAAGAACCAAGCGGCTATTCACACAAGAAACGAAAATGAGCATTTAGTCAAATGATATGTAAGTGTTTGCTCAATAAAGGCTCAAAACTCACTTTTGTGGGAATGAGTTTTTATGTGATCAAGTATATATAATTAAATTTTAACTAAGCTTGTCATGCCTTTTCATAATTTTCTTATGTTGGTTCTTTTTATCACGACGCTATCGGTTGTAAATTTGTAAAAATATAACCTTTTTAGAACTTGAATTTCCCGAGTTAAACCTAGACAAGTAAAAAAATATGAAAATTTTTTTGAAAAAAAATTTGGGATGACTAGCGGTTCCAATAGAGTTTTGTGTAAGGCTTGTATTTAGGACTTGCAAGATTCAAGGTTTTAGCATCCCCCCCACACTTAAATTACACATTGTCCTCAATGTGTCCCAAAAATAAGTTTTTAGGTTGATTGAATGTGTAAAAGGTGTGAAAAAGCAAAAATTTTTGTGTTACTGGGTGCTGAACACGGCCCCGTGTTATCCGGGCACGGCCCCGTGTTCAAGTGCCAGTAACAAAATTAAAACAAGAGAAACAGAAGCCTGGACACGGGGGCGTGTTGGGTGAACACGGCCCGTGTCCAGTTACCTGAACTGGGTCTTTTTCTGCAGACTGTGCAGCACGGGGTCGTGTTGGGCGGACACGGCCCGTGCCGAACTTGCTGTAAATGAAGAAATTTGTCGGACGGTTCTGTTTTCCTGTATGGGGTGCTGGTTCAAGTCTCCCTTGTATCCTTTGCCATCTCAAGTGTGTTTTATTCCTGAAAATTAAAACTAACTAGAAAACAAGAAAATTAATCTAAACTAAACTAAGGATAGTTCCGCGGAATGCCTCCGTGGTGCGCCACGTTTATAAGGGTCCTTGGCTAGACCCAAAGCCTGGTCACATGTTACCCAAGTGGGATGTATTGCATCCCATGTTACACCGTCGGAGAGCGTCATCCAAGCTTGAGTCTATGACCTTCATGTAGTTGACCGGGTCTTCTTCCTCTACTTTCTTTCCACATTCAAACTTCACTTCCTCATCCCCAAACTTCAATGTTAAAGTTCCGTCATTCATATCCACCACTGCTTGGGCGGTGGCTAGAAATGGCCTCCCGAGGATGAGAGGAACATCGGTGTCTTCTTCCATGTCTAGGATGACAAAGTCGGTTGGAAAAACGAATTTGTCAACCTTGACCAGCAGATTTTCAGCGACACCTTGTGGAAATTTGACGGACCTGTCGGCGAGTTGTATGCTCATCTTTGTAGGGCTTGTTGTTCCTAGGCCGAGTCGTTTGAACATTGACGTGGGCATGAGGTTAATGCTTGCCCCAAGATCGGCTAATGCATTACGAACGGGGGACTTCCCAATCGAGCAAGGAATTGTGAAGCTCCCGGGGTCGATTTTCTTTTGTGGAAGTTTGTTAAGTACTAAAGCGGAGCATTCTTCGCCTAAGTTAACTAATTGCAATGATTCAATTTTCCTTTTGTGAGTGAGGAAATCACTCATGAATTTTGCATATTTAGGCATTTGGGTTAGGAACTCAATAAAAGGAATATTAACATGCAATTGTTTTAGTAAACTTTCGAACTTTGCGAATTGCTCATCGGTCTTTTGACGATTTAACCTACCGGGGTACGGAATTGGAGGAGTCTTGGTGGCCTCTTGATTTGGTGAAGAAGCCTTTTCTGGTTGAGGTGTAGGTGAAGTCGTGCTTTGGCGTTGACTTCCTTCAACTGGTGGTAATGGGGCGTCTTCGGGACCCACGGTTCGGTTTCTCAATGTGATGAGGTGTACTTGCGCCTTTGGGTTGGTTTCGGTATTACTTGGTAACGTGCCTTGTGGTATCTCGGAGAAATTTTGAGCTAGTTGATTTAATTGTTTTTCAAAGTTTTGAATGCTAGCTTGTTGATTTCTAAAATTCGATTCCAATTGTTGAAATCGATCCGAGTTTTTCTTTTCGGTGTCGGAGATGAGGCGAGATATGGTATCTTCAAGCCTTTCTCTTCCACCTTGTTGTTGAGAGAAATTTTATGGTTGTTGAAAATTAGTTCGTTGGTTTTGTTGGTTACTACTATTGCCGGGATCTCTCCAACCAAGATTTGGGTGGTTACGCCATCCTTGGTTGTAGGTACCCGTTGGAGGACCCGACGGCCTAGGTCTATTATCAATGTAGTTTACCGTTTCTGCTTGTTCATCTAATTCTTTCATACAACTCCAATTTTCATGTGACCCACCACACCCTTCACAAGCCATAACCGAGGCCGTTTTTGTCATTTCTAGCCATTTGATTTTCGAAGAGAGGGCCTCGATTTGGGCTTGTAAAGAGGTGCTTTCATCAACCTTATGGGCGCCCGGGGCAATAGATTTATTACCTCGGGGAGTGTGCCATTGAAAATTGGTTTGAGCAATTTCCTCAATTTGATTATATATTTCATTTGGGCGACGATTACCTAAAAGTCCCCCGGAGCTTGAATCAAGTGTTTGTCTTGTGTGTGGCAACAACCCATTGTAGAAAGTGGATACTTGTTGCCACACCGCTAGACCGTGATGAGGACACTTTCTTAGAAGCTCCTTGAACCTTTCCCAAGTTTCATATAAGGATTACCCATCCTCTTGTGAGTATGTATTAATTTCAGTCATTAATTTAGTCGTTTAAGCAGGAGGGAAATACTTATATAGAAACATTTGGGCTAGTTCATCCCAGGTGTTTACCGAGCCAACTAGGAGGGTGTTAAGCCAAGCCTTAGCTCGGTCTTTTAGTGAAAATGGAAACATCCTAAGGCGAATGGCGTCGTTTGATGCTCCATTAATTCGAAAAGTATCACATATTTCCAAGAAATTAGTAATATGTAGATGGGGATCCTCGTCCGCAAGCCCATGAAAGGTTGCGGAGTTTTGGAGCATTTGTATCAAATGTGGCCGAAGTTCGAAGTTGTTGGCTTCGACATTCGGTGCATTGATAGCGGCGCCGAGATTGCCTACGGTGGGCCGTAGGTAATCCATAAGGGTACGTTGGTCCGCCATTGGAAGTGGGTCCCCCGAAACTTTCTCTTGATTTTTAACTTTAAGTCTTTTTCTGAGAAAGCGTTCGGGTTCTTCTAGAGGTTCTTTTATGTCTCTACTAGAACTGGAGCTCATGCACTACGTAGGAGGTTCAAATGTGGCGCCTGGGTTCCAAGTCCTGCAATAAAAACAGAAAAGAACGTTGGTCAGAATGTTCACCACGGCCCCGTGTTCGGTGAACACGGCCCGTGGTCAGAGATACAGTGATTTTTTTTTCTGGATCCCTGTTACTGGGAGTTGGACACGGCCCCGTGTTGCACCGACACGGCCCCGTGTTCAGCTCCCTGTAACTCAGAAAATAAAAACTGCCAGTGATGATGCTGGGCACGGCCCGTGTCCGACCAGGCACGGCCCGTGCTGAGCTCTGCAGAAACAGAAAAACTAAAAAAAAAATCCTAAAAAATGAAAAATAAGAAAAACGATTAGGCCGTTGATTGCTAACTTTCTTAAAATCCTTGTGTCCCCGGTAGCGGCGCCAAAAACTTGATGCGTGTGAAGTGTTATATATATTAGGTGTATATTTTAAGCCCCTTTAACACTTATTTTTAGCCAAGTTTTAAATTTATAAAACACGATATTTTACTAACACTAAACACACATATGGGCAAGTGCACCCATCGTGAGCGTAGTATAGTGTTGGTAAGATACCGAGGTCGTCCAAGGACACAAGAGCTTTTAGTACCGGTTTATCCTCAACGTCTAATCAAAATAAAAAGTTAGAAAAATGTTTTAAACTAAGAAAAATAAAAACTAACTAAAAATGCTGAAAAATAAAATAAAAAGAAAAAAAACAGATAGACAAGATGAATCACTTGGTTCCGACTCGTATCTAGTGTAACCTTTGCTTATTTCCGCACTTTTGCACTATTTTAAGAGATTATCTTAGTTATTGTAGTAGGCCCCTCTTTTGAAGGTGACGTTACCCTCACCCCAGTAGTTTGAGTCAGCAAGGATACAATCCTAAAAGGGTGGATTATTGGAAGATAATTAATTAAGTTATTAATGCAAATTATGGTAGGCCCCTCTTTTGGAGGTGACGTTACCCTCGACTAAGTAGTCTGAGTCAGCAGGGATACAGTCCTAAATAGCCGGGTTATAGTATTAATAGTAGTTAACTTATGAGGGGATCAAAGAGTTTGGACCCCCGCCATCTAAAACCGTTAAGTATTGAAGGAGGTCCTACTAAATTTGACCCAGGTCCATTGCAGGACCTCTAAACGCTGAACAATGGCAAGACCTTTACCAAACCGTTCCCTTAACCCCCAACCAGGTAGCCAACATACCTCCATATAGACCGTGGAGATATGAATGGTGAAAATCTTTTATTTTATATAGACAGTAAAATAATGCCAAGACACCACAGACAAACGATAAGGAAAGATCACCTTCAACATAAGCAACTAGTTATTAAAGTCATTAATACAAAACCAAGTAAAAAGTGCAAAAGATTAGAAATAAAAAGTATTACACTAGACACTTTGTCTTCACCAAGTGATGTAAGAGACTTAGGCAAACATGGCCTTGATTGTCAAGAACTCTTACGATCAATCTTGGATCCCGAGACGACTCACACACTCTACGATGGACAATGGATGATGGTGGTGGATGATGGTGTTATGGTGGTGGTGGGTGGTGGGTGAAGTGTGAGAGAGGTGGTGTGCCAAGGGATGGTTTGAGCTTGAGCCAAGCACTCCTATTTATAGGCTTAAGAGAAGCTCGGGCACGGCCCCGTGTCCACATCCTCTCTTTCTTCATTTAATGCAGCTTTGTCTTATTAGTTGACCACGCCCCCGTGTCCGCTGAGCACGACCCCGTGTGCAGAAGAATCTTTGTACTATGAAGATTTTCCTGGATTGTGCGAATCTTATAGTTGACCACGGCCCCGTGTCCGCTGAGCACGGCCTCGTGGTGGGCAATAGAAGCTTCTACCACTTTGTCTTTTCTGCTGACACTTGGGCACGCCCCCGTGCTGGCTGAGCACGGGGCGTGTTCAGTCTTCTGATGTCTTGTTTTGCTTGGGAAGATGCTGTCGTGGGGTCGGGCATGTCACGCCTTGTTCCTTTTCTTGTATTTATGTTAGATTTTGATGTCTTTTTGCTTCTTTTGTTAATTTGAGCTCATTCAATCCTGAAAATACAAAAGGAAGACAAAAGCACACTTTTTCCAACATTAGTACTAAAAAAGGGTTAGTTTTATGCCACAATTGATGAAATTTATATGTTGCATTTTGAACACATCAGTAAACTTATATAAATAATGAGTTGACTCTCATCACCAACTAACTTTTACCTCTCTAAGTGTCCTTAATATCTAATTTAAGGGTAGGAGTTAAAACTTTGTTTGAGATTACAATGTTAACTTTAGACGCGAAGTAATCGCCGCCGGGAGCTCGACGAAGACTAGATTCTAGGGTTAGCACGTAAGGTCACCGGACTTTTCTGGCTTGACCTCCCCTTCTAACTCTATTTCGAATCTTCCATTCGCTTTTGGGGTCTGGTTGTGAGAGTGTTCTTCCTGTTTTCGCTGGGTTTTTGCCTCGGGCTGTTCCGTTCGGCTTCTGATTGCTTAGCTGGCCTGTCCTCAGTCGCGGCTTCGTGTTAGTCTTGCTTGACTGTAACGAGTCCGGTTAACCTTTTAAGAATCCGTGGCGGCGGCTCCGTGGGTTGTTCCGGGTTGGGTTTTTCTGTGAGGTTGGGAGCTGTTGTTATGGACATCATCAAGTTCTTCGTGTCCAATCTTCCTGAAGGGTGTACCCCGTGGGAGCTTCGTCGGGGCTTAGAGGGTTTTGGGAACATTTCCGGGGCGTTCGTGGCAAAGAAAAGGGATAAGTCCGGGAGTCGCTTTGGGTTTGTTAGTTTTAAGGATGTTCGTGACAAGTCAGCGGTGGAAAAAGAATTGAACGGAGCCAAGTTGGGGGATTCTAAGTTGAAGGTGATGTGAGCAAAATGCAACATATAAATTACATCAATTGTGGCATAAAACTAACCCTTTTTTAGTACTAATGTTGGAAAAAGTATGCTTTTGTCTTCCTTTTGTATTTTCAGGATTAAATGAGCTCAAATTAACAAAAGAAGCAAAAAGACAGCAAAATCTAACATAAATACAAGAAAAGGAACAAATGTGACATGCCCGACCCCACGACAGCATCTTCCCAAGCAAAACAAGAAGACAGAAGACTGAACACGCCCCGTGCTCAGCCAGCACGGGGGCGTGCCCAAGCGTCAGCAGAAAAGACAAAGTGGTAGAAGCTTCTATTGCCCACCACGGGGCCGTGCTCAGCGGACACGGGGCCGTGGTCAACTATAAGATTCGCACAATCCAGGCAAATCTTCATAGTACAAAGATTCTTCTGCACACGGGGTCGTGCTCAACGGACACGGGGGCGTGGTCAACTAATAAAGACAAGCTGCATTAAATGAAGAAAGAGAGGATGTGGACACGGGGCCGTGCCCACTGGACACGGGGCCGTGCCCGAGCTTCTGTTCAGCCTATAAATAGGAGTGCTTGGCTCAAGCTCAAACCATCCCTTGGCACACCACCTCTCTCACACTTCACCCACCACCCACCACCACCATAACACCATCATCCACCACCATCATCCATTGTCCATCATAGAGTGTGTGAGTCATCTCGGGATCCAAGATTGATCGTAAGAGTTCTTGACAATCAAGGCCATGGTTGCCTAAGTCTCTTACATCACTTGGTGAAGACAAGTGTCTAGTGTAAGACTTTTTATTTCTAATCTTTTCGCACTTTTTATTTGGTTTTGTATTAATGACTTTAATAACTAGTTTCTTATGTTGAAGGTGATTCTTCCTTATCGTTTGTCCGTGGTGTCTTGACATTATTTTACTGTCTATATAGAATAAAAGATTTTCACCATTCATATCTCCACGGTCTATATGGAGGTATGTTGGCTATCTGGTCGGGGGTTAAGGGAACGGTTTGGTAAGAGTCTTGCCATTGTTCAGCGTTTAGAGGTCCTGCAATGGACCTGGGTCAAATTTAGTAGGACCTCCTTCAATACTTAACGGTATTGGATGGCGGGGGTCCAAACTCTTTGATCCCCTCATAAGTTAAAGTACTATTAATACTATAACCCGGCTATTTAGGACTGTATCCCTGCTGACTCAGACTACTTAGTCGAGGGTAACGTCACCTCCAAAAGAGGGGCCTACCATAATTTGCATTAATAACTTAATTCATTATCTTTCAATAATCCGACCCTTTATGATTGTATCCTTGCTGACTCAAACTACTGGGTTGAGGGTAACGTCACCTTCAAAAGAGGGGCCTACTACAATAACTAAGATAATCTCTTAAATAAGTGCAAAAGTGCGGAAATAATCAAAGGTTACACTATACACGAGTCGGAACCAAGTGATTCATCTTGTCTATCTGTTTTTATTTTTATTTTTCAGCATTTTAATTAGTTTTTATTTTTCTTAGCTTAAAACATTTTTCTAAACTTTTTGATTTGATTAGACGTTGAGGATAAACCGGTACTAAAAGCTCTTGTGTCCTTGGACAACCTCGGTATCTTACCAACACTATACTACGCTCACGATGGGTGCACTTGCCCATATGTGTGTTTAGTGTTAGTAAATATCGTGTTTTATAAATTTAAAACTTGGCTAAAAAAGTGTAAAAGGGGCTTAAAATATACTTAAACCTATATATACACCTAACGCACATCAAGTTTTTGGCGCCGTTGCCGGGGACACAAGGATTTTAAGAAAGTTAGGAATCAACGGCCTAATCGTTTTTTCTCATTTTTCATTTTTTTTTTTTGGATTTTTCTTAGTTTTTCAGCTTCTGCAGAACTCAGCACGGGCCGTGCCAGGTCGGACACGGGCCGTGCCAGGTCGGACACGGGCCGTGCTCAGCATTGTTACTGGCAGTTTTTATTTTCCGAGTTACAGAGAGCTGAACACGGGGCCGTGTCGGTGCAACACGGGGTCGTGCCCAACTCCCCCGTAACAGGGATCCGGAAAACATTCACTGTATCTCCGACCACGGGCCGTGTTGACTGAACACGGGGCCGTGGTGAACCTTCTGACCAGCGTTCTTTTCTGTTTTTGTTGCAGGACTTGGAACCAAGGCTCCACATTTGAACTTCATACGTAGTGCATGAGCTCCAGTTCTAGTAGAGACATAAAAGAACCCCTAGAAGAACCCGAACGCTTTCTCAGAAAAAGACTTAAAGCTAAAAACCAAGAGAAAGTTTCGGGGGACCCACTTCCAATGGCGGACCAACGTACCCTCATGGATTACCTACGACCCACCGTAGGTAATCTAGGCGCCGCTATCAATGCACCGAATGTCAAAGCCAACAACTTCGAACTTCGGCCGCATTAGATACAAATGCTTCAAAACTCCGCAACCTTCCATGGGCTTGCGGACGAGGATCCACATCTACATATTACTAATTTCTTGGAAATATGTGATACCTTTCGGATCAATGGAGCATCAAACGACGCCATTCGCCTTCGGATGTTTCCATTTTCACTAAAAGACCGAGCTAAGGCTTGGCTTAACACCCTCCCAGTTGGCTCGGTAAACACCTGGGATGAACTAGCCCAAAAGTTTCTATATAAGTATTTCCCTCCTGCTAAAACGGCTAAATTAATGACTGAAATTAATACATATTCACAAGAAGATGGGGAATCCTTATATGAAACTTGGGAAAGGTTCAAGGAGCTACTGAGAAAGTGTCCTCATCACGGTCTTGCAGTATGGCAACAAGTATCCACTTTCTACAATGGGTTGTTGCCACACACAAGACAAACACTTGATTCTAGCTCTGGCGGACTTTTAGGTAATCGTCGCCCAAATGAAATATATAATCAAATTGAGGAAATTGCTCAAACCAATTTTCAATGGCACACTCCCCGAGGTAATAAATCTATTGCCCCGGGCGCCCATAAGGTTGATGAAAGCACTTCTTTACAAGCCTAAATCGAGGCCCTCTCTTCGAAAATCAAAAAGCTAGAAATGACAAAAACGGCCTCGGTTATGGCTTGTGAAGGGTGTGGTGGGCCACATGAAAATTGGAGTTGTATGAAAGAATTAGATGAACAAACAGAAACGGTAAACTACATTGATAACAGACCTAGGCCGTCGGGTCCTCCAACGGGTACCTACAACCAAGGATGGCGTAACCACCCAAACCTTGGTTGGAGAGATCCCGGCAATAGTAGTAACCAACAAAACCAACGAACTAACTTTCAACAACCACAAAACTTTTCTCAACAACAAGGTGGACGAGAAAGGCTTGAAGATACTGTATCTCGCCTCATCTCCGACACCGAAAAGAAAAACTCGGATCGATTTCAGCAATTGGAATCGAATTTTAGAAATCAACAAGCTAGCATTCAAAACATTGAAAACAATTAAATCAAGTAGCTCAAAATTTCTCCGAGAGACCTCAAGGCGCGTTACCTAGCAATACCGAAACCAACCCAAAAGCACAAGTACATCTCATCACGTTGAGAAATCGAACCGTGGGTCCTGAGGAGGCGCCATTACCATCAGATGAAAGAAGCCAGTCCAGCCAGACCACGACTCCACCCGCACCCCAACCAGAAAAGGCTTCTTTACCGAATCAAGAGCCCACCAAGACTCCTCCGATTCCATACCCCGGTAGGTTAAATCGTCAAAAGACCGATGAGCAATTCGCAAAGTTCGAAAATTTACTAAAACAATTGCATGTTAATATTCCTTTTATCGAGGTACTTACCCAAATGCCTAAATATGTAAAATTTATGAGTGACTTCCTCACTCATAAAAGGAAAATTGAATCATTGCAATTAGTTAACTTAGGCGAGGAATGCTCCGCCTTAGTACTTAAGAAACTTCCGCAAAAGAAAATCGATCCCGGAAGTTTCACAATTCCTTGCTCGATTGGGGAATCCCCCGTCCGTAATGCATTAGCCGATCTTGGGGCTAGCATTAACCTCATGCCCACATCGATGTTCAGATGACTCGGCCAAGGAACAACGAGTCCTACAAAGATGAGCATACAACTCGCCGACAGATTCGTCAAAATTCCACAAGGTGTCGCTGAAAACCTATTGGTTAAAGTTGACAATTTCGTTTTCCCAACCGACTTTGTCATCTTAGACATGGAAGAAGACACCGATGTTCCTCTCATCCTCGGGAGGCCATTTCTAGCCACCGCCCAAGCAGTGGTTGACATGAATGACGGAACACTAACGTTGAAGTTTGGGGATGGGGAAGTAAAGTTTGGAGTTGGAAAGAGAGTAGAAGACGAAAACCCGGTCGACTACATGAAGGTCATAGACTCAAGCTTGGATGACGCTCTCCGACGGTGCAACATGGGATGCGAGACATCCCACTTGAGTGACATATGACCAGGCTTTGGGTCTAGCCAAGGACCCTTATAAACGTGGCGCACCACGGAGGCATTCCGCGGAACTATCCTTAGTTTAGATTAGTTTTTATGTTTCCTAGTTAGTTTTAATTTTCAGGAATAAAACACACTTGAGATGGCAAAGGATACAAGGGAAGTTTGAACCAGCACCCCATACAGGAAAACAGAGTCATCCGACAATTTTCTTCATTTACAGTAAGTTCGGCACGGGCCGTGTCCGCCCAACACGGCCCCGTGCTGCACAGTCTGCAGAAAAGACCCAGTTCAGGTAACTGGACACGGGCCGTGTTCACCCAACACGTCCCCGTGTCCAGGCTTCTGTTTCTCTTGATTTAATTTTGTTACTGGCACTTGAACACGGGGCCGTGCCCGGACAACACGGGGCCGTGTCCAGCGCCCAGTAACACAAAATTTTTGCTTTTTCACACCTTTTTACACATTCAATTGACCTAAAAACTTATTTTTGAGACACATTGAGGACAATGTGTAATTTAAGTGTGGGGGGATGCTAAAACCTTGAATCTTGCAAGTCCTAAATACAAGCCTTACACAAAACTCTATTGGAACCGCTAATCACCCCAAATTTTTTTCAAAAATTTTCATTTTTTTTACTTGTCTAGGTTTAACTTGGGAATTTCAAGTTCTAAAAAGGTTATATTTTTACGAATTTACAACCGATAGCGTCGTGATAAAAAGAACCAACATAAGAAAATTATGAAAAAGCATGACAAGCTTAGTTAAAATTTAATTATATATACTTGATCACATAAAAACCCATTCCCACAAAAGTGAGTTTTGAGCCTTTATTGAGCATACAAATACATATCTTTAAATTAAATGCTCATTTTACGTTTCTTGTGTGAATAGCCGTTTGGTTCTTACGACTCTAGAACTTGCCATGACGATACATTCCCGGTCCTTACCAACTTAAACCCGAGTAAGTAAATGATGGAGGCATTAGGACTAACCCTTTTTATTTCTACACCATTTTTTTTTTTTTTTACCACCTACCCAAAATCCCCCTAGTTAGCCCATTTGAGCCTAAACCTTTTCATTTCATAACCCAAACAATCACCCTTTCACCCACCAAAACTTTTTTCATTTTTAACCCTTTGTTTTAGTAACAAGTTCGGTTTCTCATTTGACTTTCAAAATAAAAATGTGTTGATTATGAAGCAAAAGAAAATAAACAAACAAGTTCATCAAAAATAACTTTGTTTGAATAATAGCTTCATCAAAATAAAGTTACAAAAATAAAAAGTCTTACGAAAACCGACGCTTGTTACGCTTTTCGCCCTTTTTCTACTAACCACTAACCCAACCACCTACCTTTAACCCAAGCCTAACCCTTCACCCAAAAAGTCCTCTTGATATTTACAAAGGTGTATAGTTAAACAAGGAGGAGGATTGATTGCTTGGCAAGCATATGGTAGGAGTAAGTTCCATGCCGCTCTCGAGTGATCCACTAAAATACATCTTCGGCCGAGTGTTGAGTGATCCCCCGTGAGGTATGTGAACTTGTATATAAATAAAATTTTAAAAGAGGCATGTTATGCCCTAATAAGTAATTTATCTTATGAAAAGTTTTAAATAAATCATGACGAATAGGATTGTAAATAAATAAAAATAAAACTAAATAAAGAATCTTGGAAATCCCGACACTCAATGACAAGCCAAAAAAAAAACCTTCTTTTCTACCCATTCCATTTGGGAGTGTAAAAGCCACATATTAAAGAGTTTTGCTTGAGGACAAGCAAAGATTCAAGTGTGGGGGTATTTGATGTGAGCAAAATGCAACATATAAATTACATCAATTGTGGCATAAAACTAACCCTTTTTTAGTACTAATGTTGGAAAAAGTATGCTTTTGTCTTCCTTTTGTATTTTCAGGATTAAATGAGCTCAAATTAACAAAAGAAGCAAAAAGACAGCAAAATCTAACATAAATACAAGAAAAGGAACAAATGTGACATGCCCGACCCCATGACATCATCTTCCCAAGCAAAACAAGAAGACAGAAGACTGAACACGCCCCGTGCTCAGCCAGCACGAGGGCGTGCCCAAGCGTCAGCAGAAAAGACAAAGTGGTAGAAGCTTCTATTGCCCACCACGGGGCCGTACTCAGCGGACACGGGGCCGTGGTCAACTATAAGATTCGCACAATCCAGGCAAATCTTCATAGTACAAAGATTCTTCTGCACACGGGGTCGTGCTCAGCGGACACGGGGGCGTGGTCAACTAATAAAGACAAGCTGCATTAAATGAAGAAAGAGAGGATGTGGACACGGGGCCGTGCCCGAGCTTCTGTTCAGCCTATAAATAGGAGTGCTTGGCTCAAGCTCAAACCATCCCTTGGCACACCACCTCTCTCACACTTCACCCACCACCCACCACCACCATAACACCATCATCCACCACCATCATCCACCATCATCCATTGTCCATCATAGAGTGTGTGAGTCGTCTCGGGATCCAAGATTGATCGTAAGAGTTCTTGACAATCAAGGCCATGGTTGCTTAAGTCTCTTACATCACTTGGTGAAGACGAGTGTCTAGTGTAATACTTTTTATTTCTAATCTTTTCGCACTTTTTATTTGGTTTTGTATTAATGACTTTAATAACTAGTTTCTTATGTTGAAGGTGATTCTTCCTTATCGTTTGTCTGTGGTGTCTTGACATTATTTTACTGTCTATATAAAATAAAAGATTTTCACCATTCATATCTCCACGGTCTATATGGAGGTATGTTGGCTACCTGGTTGGGGGTTAAGGGAATGATTTGGTAAGAGTCTTGCCATTGTTCAGCGTTTAGAGGTCCTGCAATGGATCTGGGTCAAATTTAGTAGGACCTCCTTCAATACTTAACGGTATTGGATGGCGGGGGTCCAAACTCTTTGATCCCCTCATAAGTTAAACTACTATTAATACTATAACCCGGCTATTTAGGACTGTATCCCTGCTGACTCAGACTACTTAGTCGAGGGTAACGTCACCTCCAAAAGAGGGGCCTACCATAATTTGCATTAATAACTTAATTCATTATCTTTCAATAATCCGACCCTTTAGGATTGTATCCTTGCTGACTCAAACTACTGGGTTGAGGGTAACGTCACCTTCAAAAGAGGGGCCTACTACAATAACTAAGATAATCTCTTAAATAAGTGTAAAAGTGCGGAAATAATCAAAGGTTACACTATACACGAGTCGGAACCAAGTGATTCATCTTGTCTATCTGATTTTATTTTTATTTTTCAGCATTTTAATTATTTTTATTTTTCTTAGCTTAAAACATTTTTCTAAACCTTTTGATTTGATTAGACGTTGAGGATAAACCGGTACTAAAAGCTCTTGTGTCCTTGGACGACCTCGATATCTTACCAACACTATACTACGCTCACGATGGGTGCACTTGCCCATATGTGTGTTTAGTGTTAGTAAATATCGTGTTTTATAAATTTAAAACATGGCTAAAAAAAGTGTAAAAGGGGCTTAAAATATACACCTAACGCACATCAAAGGTTAACATTGCAAGATTTGCATTGGAAAATTCGGGCTTCCAAACTCAGCCTAAGGTCAAGATTCCTAAGCCAGGGTTATCCGGTATGAACGAGAGTCTGAAGCAGCTCAATGTCAGAGACGGGAGGTCTTTTCGCGATGTTGTGGGTCATTCTATCGGAGGTGGAGGTTCTCGTCTGGATTCTGGGGTGTTTAGTGGGGGAGTAGGTGTTGCTGGAGAGAAGTCGGTTGTAGTGCTGGATAGAACAAGTGCTTTCCAGGAGTGGACCGGTAAGGCGGTGGTCGGAAGAACGGTTGACCTGGAAACCCTTGTGGATTTCCACAGGCTCATGAGGATAGCTAAGTTTGCTTATTATAGGATCCAGTATTTGGGGGGGTTGTCCATTCTCGTGTCATTCTTCGATGAGGAATCAGCTAGTTTATTTCTGGAATCCTAGAAGATATGGGATCCCTGGTTTAGTAAGCTTGAAGCTTGGGGGGGCCAATCGCTGCCGTTGGAGAGGGTGGCGTGGCTTAAGGTGTCCGGTATCCCTCTGCACCTGGTTGAGTCTGATGTCCTCAATCTCGTCGGTGATCTCTATGGTAAAGTCATTCATACTCCTAAATCTTTGGAGGCGGATCAAGATTTATCGGTCTTCAGGATTGCTGTTCTTGCCGGTGAGGCTCCTAGGATTAGAGAGCCCGTGAATTTAAGATGGAAAGATAGATGTTTCAGAGTGTGGGTGGAGGAAGAACAGGAAATTTGGGTTCCCGACTGCTTGGTTAATGAGGACGGGGTGTCGTCGGAGGGAGAGTCGGAGTTGCAACCGTCTCCAGTGGGAAGGTCTGATAACTCAGGTGATGTTGGTGCTGAAGGGTCGCAGAAGGTGGAAGGGCGAGTAGAGAAGGAAGAGACTCCTGTGATTAACGTAGGCTTTTCCCATAATGAAATTCCCATGCACGAGGAAGCTGTTAATTATGTCGGCGGCTGTGCAGAGGTTGAGGTGGGGCCATCTAGGGAGGTGGGGGATGTCTCCGCAGGTAATTCGGTTGTGGGGTCCAAGGAAGGGTTTAAAGAGGGTGGGCCTCCCTCTTTTGGGTTTTTTTCTCAACCCAACACTCATTCTGTCAGGGAAGTTCGAAAAGTCAAGTTGGGCTTCAAAAATAGATTGGGCCGATCCCAAGGTTCTAGTGGCAGTCCTCCTTCGGATCCGAGACCAAAGAAAAGGTCCAGGAGCGACGATAAGGAGGCGGATCCTGGTTTTGGCTTTGTTGGCTTCACCGACAGGGCGAATAGATCATCTGATTATCAGAGCTTGTTTGAGGCTCGGGTGGAGGGGGTTTTGATCTGAATGTTAGGGCTTTCCCAAACCCTTCTGGTTCAGGTGGTTCGGTGGATTCAGTGCCGGATGTTTCTAAGGATGGCTCTCCGCAGGAACCTGATTCTGTTCCTCGCTCTCAGTTGGATAAGGAAATTGAGAATACGGTGTCTGTTGGGGGGGAAGCTTGGAGTCAATTTGCAGAATCACCCCGATTTGGTCAGGAAATCCGTTCTTCCTTCAGGTATTAATGTGGTTTCTCGATGAATTTTCTTTCGGTAAACTTGAGAGGGATTGGGGGTGTCCATAAACCTGGGTGGATTAGTTCGATTAGACGGGAATTTGGCATTAATTTCATTGCCTTCCAAGAGTCTAAACAGAGCAACGTTTGTCGGTCGGATGTTTCGAAATTTTGGGGGAAAGGTAGGTTGGGCTTAATCTGTTTGTGGGACGAGGATGTGTTCAGGCTGGTGGAATCGAATAAACATAGGCATTTTCTTCATGTCAGGGGAACATTATCTGGGAGCAACTTGACGGTTAATTTCCTTAACGTCTATGCCTCTCAGGGTATTCCGGCTAAAAAAGAGGTGTGGGATAGCTTGCTGGTTCTTATTAATAGTTATGATGGTCGGTGGATTATAGGGGGTATTTCAATGCGGTTAGGTACAGGGATGAACGGAGGAACTGCTCTTTCAAACCTTCTTGTGCTAACAACTTTAATTCTTTCATTTTCGATACGGGGTTGTTTGAATATAACCTTAGAGGGTCTCAATTTACCTGGCGTTCGGAGAATGGGAACAAGCTGAGTAAGCTTGATAGATTCTTGGTTAATTCCGAGTTCCTGAATGGTTGGCCAGAAGCTCGGGTTCAGGCTCTTCCTAGGTTGTGGTCTGATCATTGCCCCATTATCATGGTTACCAAGCCGGTTAACTTCGGGGCCAGGCCGTTCATAATTTTTAATTCTTGGTTGGGGAAAGACGGGTTCGTTGAGGTGGTTGAGGATGCGTGTTTGTCTTTCTCGGCTTCGGATTGTCCGCCTGATGTTTTCTTGGTTAAAAAGTTGGGTTTTATCCGTGGTAGGATTAGAGAGTGGATGGATAAGATGCTCAAGAAGGAGAGTGAGGTGCTTAGCTCAGCATTAGAGGAGATCGGGTCTATTGAGCCCTTCTTGGACTCTAGGGATTTGTTGGAAGAGGAGGAGTGGATTCTAGCCGAAAATAAAAAGATTGTGGCCGAAATCGAGCATGCGAAAGTTATGGACCTTAGACAGAGATCTTGGGTTAGATGGGCTAAGGAGGGTGATGAAAACTCTTCGTTCTTTCACTCAATGATCAGTTGTAGGAAAGCCTCGAACGTCATTCACGGGGTTGATGTTGATGGAGTTTGGGTTGATAAACCTTCCTTAGTTAAGAAGGAAGTGTTTAATTTTTTTAGGTCCAAGTTTGTGGAGGATTGTGTGAGTCGCCCGTTGTTGTCGTGCTCGAATTTTAAGAAAATCTCGGATTCGGATGCCTTGTGGTTGGAGGCTCAGTTTTCGGTGGAGGAAATAAAATCTGATGTGTTTGATTGTGGAGATGATCGTGCTCCTGGGCCAGACGACTTCAATTTTAGGTTCTTCAAGCGGTTCTGGAGTCTTTTCGAGGCTGATTTTTTTAGGTTGTTGGGTGCTTTCTTCGAGGCAGGTATCATTAATGTTGGATGCGACTTTTCGTTTATTGCTTTGGTTCCCAAAAAGAGGGACCCTGCGGGTCTGAACGACTACAGGCCTATTAGCCTTGTTGGTGTTGTGAATAAGGTGATCTCTAAGGTTCTTGCGAATAGGCTCAAGAAAGTTCTCAGGTCGGTGATTTCGGAGTCTTAGTCGGCTTTTTTGGGTGGTAGATTCATTCTTGATGGTCCTCTTATTATCAATGAGGTGAGTTCGTGGGTGAAAAACGGAAGAAAAAGGCTTTTCTTCTCAAAATTGACTTCGAGAAGGCATACGACAATATCAACTGGGGTTTTGTTGTGGATGTTCTTCGCCAAATGGGCTTTGGGTCAAGGTGGTGCTCTTGGGTTTGGGGCATCCTCGCGTCTGCTCGGGCGTCGGTTCTGGTTAACGGGGCTCCCACATTCGAATTTAAGTGTGGCAAAGGGATGAGGCAGGGAGATCCTATCTCTCCTTTTTTGTTCGTGGTGGTTGTGGAGGCGTTGTCTTGCCTTCTTGATAAAGCTAAAGAATAGTGCATTTTTTCGGGCATTCAGCTTCCTAACGGGGGGCCGGTGCTTTCCCATTTATTCTTCGCTGATGATGCGCTCATTATTGGGGATTCGATTGAAGAAAATGCCTTAAATGTTGTCAGAATTTTAAGATGCTTTTTTGTGTGCTCTGGCCTCAGTATTAATTCGGGTAAGTCTGGCTTGTTCGGTTTAGGGGTTGATAGGGAGGAGGTTGGGATCCTTGCGGATACCATTGGGTGCAAGCAAAAGTCTCTTCCTTTCAAGTACCTCGGGCTAAAGGTTGGATCGAATATGAATCGTATCAGTAATTGGGAGTCAGTTTTCGAGATTTTTGGCTCTAGACTTGCCCTTTGGAAGTCCGCTCTCTTGTCTATTGGAGGAAGAATTACTCTCATTCGTTCGGTCCTCCAAAGCCTTCCGTGCTATTATTTTTCGCTCTATAAGGCTCCCGTGAAGGTGATTAAGGCTCTCGAGGGTATGATTAGAAAATTTCTTTGGGGTGGTTCGGAAGAAGTGAGGAAAACTCATTGGGTGGCTTGGGATACAGTCACGTAGCCTAAAAAATCAGGAGGGTTGGGGTTAAGTAAGTTGCAAAATATGAATATCGCCCTCCTATGCAAGTGGGGATGGCGATTTAAGAAAGAAAATAACAATCTTTGGGTTAAGGTGGTGGTTGCTCTTCATTCGAATGGGTCGGGTTGGTCGTTTCTTCCTTTGAAGAAATCTCTTGGTGGTGTATGGGCTAGCATTGTTTCTGTGATTAATAGACCATTGACGGGGTTCCCTCGGCTCCGGAATTTTTTAAGGGATGTGTAGGGGATGACGAGAGTATTCTCTTTTGGTTAGACCCGTGGTTGAGAGACGTCCCGTTGATGGATGTTTTCCCTAATTTATTCATGCTGGAGACTGTTAAGAACTGTTCGGTTAAGGACCAGTTATCTGGTGTGTGGTTGTGGAAACATGACCCTGTGTTGGAGGACGAAATTATCGAGCTGGAAGTGCTTTATTCTGAGGTTGCGGCTGTCTTGTTGAGGGATAGAAATGATGAAGGGAAGTGGCTGCCTGACCGCTCGGGTGTTTTTACTATCCGATCCGTTAGAAATCTCTTTGAGGCTGCAGAGGAAGGTGTCAACAGGTACGTAATTGATTGGTGCAGTTGGGTCCCTATTAAATGTAATGCTTTTGTATGGAGGGTGGGTTTGAACCGTATCCCCACAGCCGATGCTTTGCGGAAGAGGGGTATTCAAGTTGGAGAAGGGCCATAATTGCTATTTAATTTAACCATATGGCTAAATATGCAAGTATAAATAGTTAATTTAGTTTGTACATTGTCTTTACATTCTTTTATAGGGGAAATACTTCATTAGTTTTTGTTTTCTAAGCGATGTGGGACAAAAAAAATGAAGGATGTAAACCTTATCGAGCCAGCTCACGAGCCGAGCCAGACCAAGCTCGAGCTCGGCTCGTTTACAAACCGAGCCGAGCCGAGCCGAGCTGGCTCGTTAACAACCGAGCCAATTTTGAGCCGAGCTTTTTTCGAGCTTTTTTCGAGCGAGTTTCGAGCGAGCTGCGAGCCACGAGTTTTTTGAACACCCCTAACCCCACAAAGTTGACTTGGGTCGTACGTCCACTCACACGCCCCGTATTGAATGTACGAACTCTGCCACAAAATAAGCAAAAACAAAAGAAGCAAAAAGTCAACCA
Source organism: Helianthus tuberosus (assembly GCA_030545235.1). Lineage (NCBI taxonomy): Eukaryota > Viridiplantae > Streptophyta > Magnoliopsida > Asterales > Asteraceae > Helianthus > Helianthus tuberosus. The sequence goes on from CM060351.1 coordinate 154,922,291, forward strand.
CGCGGGTCGTGTCTCCTCAAACATGGGGTCATGCCCCTTCCCCTAATCAGCCTATAAATAAAGGGCCAAGCTTGCCATTTTCCCATCATTTTACACGTATTCTCCCCCACCCACCACCATACCACTTTCCATCTTGTAATCGAGTTTTGGTTTGTCTTATGATTCAAAATGTAACACCCTTCTTAAAAGGACTGGATTTAATATTATATCATATGTATTTAAACCAAAATTTAGGAGTTTACAAAAAAACTTTCATGCTTTTAAGACCATACATGATCATAATATTCGAGTTATACACCTACTAATTAAACATTCAAAACATAACTTCTAGTGTTTACATATTACTTAAACAAAATAGATCAAGTGCGGAAGCTTTGATTAGTGCGTTCGGTTCTTGTTAACTGCTCGATCACCATCCGGTTGAGGACCATCGTCACCTACGGTCAAAACCATACAAAAGATTAGTTTTGACACTTTAAAAATCAAGTATTAGCATGTTCAGTGCTCAAACGTATCAAAAACAAGAAGATCCATCCATCCTGGACGGTCGCGCCGCGCGACGGATACCACCGAAGGTGGTCGCGTGACGCCACACCCCGTCGCGTCGCACGACGGGTTTGGTGCTTGGCCGTGGCGTAGCGCCACAGCGTGATTTCGACAGATTGTTGCTTGTTGGAGCTGTATATCAGTCCAGCACCAAGTTTTAACGTTTTAAACTTTAAATCAACATAACTTTTGACTCGTAAGTCCGTTTTAGGTGATTTTTTTTCCCACGCGTCCGTAATTGAAATACAGACCCGTTTATCAACACTATTCTCCCAAATTTTTAGTTTACAATCAGTTTACCTTTATTTTGGCTCTTTATTTATTCGACCCGTTTATTTACAAGTTCATCAACTTGTATTGTTGTCATCTCATGTTTTAGGCCATTTCACCCATTCCCGTATTTACCAATTATGGCGTTTCGCTTCCCACCTGAGGGTTGCTTATGCCGTAACCAATCATGCTTGTTTTCAAGGATTTAAACATGCTTTCTTAAATTATTTGACAAGTAAAAATTCCGAGCTTTAACCCCTCTACAAGGGTTCATGTTTTTGCAACTAGTTAGCGTGTCCGCTTCACGGCTTACGCTTTGTTTATGGTCAGTCAACAAGTGATGGTCATTGACTTCGACGTTTACAACTCAATCTGTTTTGACCCGTTTGGATGCCAAGTGGAGATCACCATTTCAAGACATTCCAAACTCTATTTCTAACACATGTTTTGACCCGTTTAATTTGTCTAAGGCACTTCGTCACTTCCGTGACTTAACGGGTTTTCCTCTTTGGCTAAATTCCAATACAACTAACTAGAATAAATAAATATACATAATGTAACGAACCCATAGGTCGCGTACTTACATAATTCATCAATGTTGGTTTCTCACCATAATTACCCATTCCCGGGCTTGTCAACCTTAGCGTATCACTTCCATTCCATGGTTTACGCTTTATAACCCAAATTTAACGAATGATGTTTAAGTTGTTTCAAGTACTAACAATTCGACCATTATTTAACCCGTTGGGTTTTGTCGAGTGAGTTACATCACTTCATTGACATTCCAACACGGCTATTTTAAACAATGACATTAACAACATACTTATTTAATAAGTTTGACCCGTTTGGTTGTCGAGTGAGTTACACCACTTCATTGACATACCAAACGCCATCATTTTCGCCATATCAATATTGAACATATCTACGACTAGGTTTATTTATATAAATGTAACGAGACAACAAGTCACGTACCTTTAAAGCACACCCTTCTAACGCGTATCTCCTCCGGCTTGTCCACTCGACGATCCGGATTCCTTGCCTAATGAGTTCAATTCACATTCAATTTAGAACTCTTTTCATAATTATTAACGCATAGTTCACTAAATAATCAAATATGCGTTTTCATCCGATTCTTAACATATTAACCCTCACTTAGGCATTTTAACGAACACCTAGCGGGTCTGATTTTTATCTAACTAGAATCAAGTTCATAACTTGTTATTTTCACCTATTTATTCACACAATTTGGTTTCATCATGTCAAGCATGCATTCAAATGCTAAATTCATTATATAGATACCAAGAATATCACTTATGATGGTTATAAATTCTAGTATTCAGCCTATTTTGTAAAAACCCACTTATTCCATGAATGGGTTCTTATAAATTTCATAATTTTTGACATGATTTCTGCAATTATCAACTAGTATTTTTTTTTCTTAAACTTGTTTTCATTACAAGTTTCATCTATACATCACATAATCAGGCTAAATTTCGATTTTTCACAATTTGTCTAGAACTTGAGATGAATCAAAGACACTAAAATTTGCATACCTTATGATCCCTTCAACGAGGTGATCACGAATTTGTGCTTGGAAATCGATTTAGACTAGATTGGAGCCCTCAATTTGGTGGAAATTGCAAGACTAGGGTTTGTGGGTGAGTTGGTCGCCCCCTGTGTTTCTAGATCGATCCAGACACACATTTGTGTGTGTGGATTTTGATTTTTTTTTCTTGTTTTATTAAAACAAGTTTGATTTCTATCAACTTTGGTCCCTTAACTATTACTCCTTTATTATTTAGGGGCTTTTAACTAAGTTTCTTTGTTACTACAAGATTCATGACTAACTAGGTTATTTATTCCTAGTTAGTTTATTATTTATTTATTTTTGTTTATTTATACTTTATAATTTCAATATAAAGTTTTATGTTTTCGGGGTGTTACAAGTCCACCCCCCTTAAAAGGGTTTCGTCCCCGAAACCTTCTTTAAGTAGTCCTTTGGTTTGGACCTAACTATCTTAGTTTTGTTTTTCAAGGCCTTCTTTATTTTCCAATATAAAGTTTTTCATTCGTATCGTCATGTGCGTCTTTTAGACACATGTCCTCATGGACTGTATCCTTTTATCATTGATTTTCCTATGTTTGTCGCCTTTTTGACCGAGTTATCTCTTGACCACCCGGTCCCTATGTCCGTCGGCATGTTTACTTCACGTTAATCTTGTATTACCGAACGCTTAACATTGGCCACAACATTACTTTGACGATAAATTGCTTCACCGGCTAGGCTGATTAGTCACCATTTTACCTCATACCTCGTCATTCGGGTATACTATTTTGCCATCATCTTATGCCCCGTTAGTTTGGGTCTACCCCTTTGCCACAATCGGACTTATGTGAGTTTATAATCTCCTATCCCATAACTTGCGCTATAACATGATTATATTCTATATCACTTTTATGGTTATGATCGCATCGCATCACGTCATGTTTAAGTTTTCATAAACTTTTCATTATCAAAATCTAATTTCTAACGTATTGTCTTACGCCTATCGGTGTTAAGACCTATATCCTTTATTATTACTATTTTTCTAATTTGTCTCATAATATTCGTATTTGTTAAACGTTGTTTCTTACTAAAACTAAATCTTAGTTTAACGCCTATCTCTTTAACTCATGTCAATTTCTCGTATTCAGGAATTGACGACAAGAATTTATTCTTTTCCGCTATTATAGTATGCGGGGAATCGTAACCAGTCCTCGTGCTTTTACCCCAAGTGACGCGTAGGTTCTCTTGCTTAGCCTCGTAGGTTATTTCTTTAGGCTTTTCACCCCTTTTTGGGTTTATTTATTTCCATTGCTAACACGAGGTTCATTCAGCCCTTCTTACCCTTACTTGTTTATAATCCCGAAGGTTATGATGATCCCGTAGATCATCTTTTGCTTGTGTCATTCCGTATTCTAAAAGATACATTTTTGGTGTTAAGGCACCCTTTTCACGCCTAAAATTCTTTCATTTTCATTCTCGAATTTTATCGATTCGTCCGTAGTCTAAGGCTACACCCGTTTTCTTTTAGGACCAATCTTCCGACTCTATGACTTCCTATGTCATTTACGCGCCAGTTTGTTTTTCCCACTCACCGTTATCCGGTTCACACATTTATTTATTTACAACCCGTTACCTGGGTTCTTTTATCTTAATGTTTTAATGCTCCCATTATCCGGCTTCCGTTTACCTTTATTATCAAGCACTTTACTTATTTAATCCGAACACCACCTTTCTTTTGTTAACGACCCTTAGGTCTGTTTCTTTTACTAATGTCCCGAAGGCCCATTTCTCAAATCTTGTTTGGTAAACTACTGCTATTGTTATTCGGCTTTTTGGGGTTTACCCTTTCTTATTCTAATACTTTCATAACGTCTATCCTACTAATTCTTTTATATAATCACCCCCCATCAACGTGATTATCTTTCTTACTCAGGAGGGTTTTATTAACAATATGTTACTTGGGTATCTACCCATACCCGAGCTTTTAAATCTAGATTTATTAGTATTTCATTATTTACTGCAATGAATAATACATATTATCCATTTAGTTTCTTTCTCGAGATATTCCTATCCAAATCTTAGTTTCTCAATTTTTGACATTAATCCATTGTTACAATAACAAATCCATTCATTTCATGTTATTACTTCCCATTGTTGTATGGCATTTATCCACATCATTTGTTGACATAAACGATGTTTCTATATGTTTCATTTGGTTTGTCTTAATCTATAACCATGTCCTTGTCATCTATTACTGTTGCAAACTCCCCCGGTTCGGGCGTTATTACACTTCTCTCCATTATGACACTTATCTTTCATTACGTTCTCGGGTTCGAGTGTGCACGCACCCCCTCCCATGGCAATATTTATCATGATTACTTTTGGCTTGATCTTTACTTGATCACTTCTGTTTATGCTTATATACATATATATATGTATATTTCTTTTGCAAGGTTTACTCGTCTCAGTACTCATATACGTCCATATATATAACTATTATTCGCACTCGTATCGAAATGATCTTTGTGCTAAACTTTAATTTACAAGAAACATACCTGAAATGATATCAGGTTCAGCTTTAGCCTCTACGGCTGTCATGTAGGAAGACCTTGCCTTCTCTTTTGGAGTATCAAGCTTTGATTTCTTTACGGGTCTTGGGTCCACATCCGACTCACTCCCGTCATCTTTTTCTTGTGAGAGACTATATTTTATTTCAGTTATCATATCCTCTACTGCTAGCAAAATTGTGGTTTGTAGTCTCTCGGCGAACTGCGGTAGACTGGCTTCTATTGCCTTTCCGACTTCCTCGGAAATTTTAGCTTCCATCTCTTCAGCTAATTGAGATGCTGATTCGCCCCCGATTACACCGGACATTTCTTTCATCTGTTCAGTGACTATCGGCACCGTATCATTATTGGCTTCATCAGCCATCTTGAATCTGAAATGTTTTTGCTAATTATTAAACATTTCATTTTATATCTTTCGCATCTTTAGTTTTGGTTTAGCCAAGTTTGCAACTTGCATAAACCATTCATGTTTGGTGCACTTTCTGGGTTTGAGTGTATTACGCACTCTTCCCATGCACATCCAATCGTATTCATTTTCTAATGTTTTAATGAAATCTACTAAAATAACTAATTCTTACCGGATGTTTGATCAAGCTTGAACCGAACACACTTTGTCGACAACCTTGAGCTCTGATTACCAACTTGTAACACCCTTCTTAAAAGTACTGGATTTAATATTATATCATATGTATTTAAACCAAAATTTAGGAGTTTACAAAAAAAACTTTCATGCTTTTAAGACCATACATGATCATAATATTCGAGTTATACACCTACTAATTAAACATTCAAAACATAACTTCTAGTGTTTACATATTACTTAAACAAAATAGATCAAGTGCGGAAGCTTTGATTAGTGCGTTCGGTTCTTGTTAACTGCTCGATCACCATCCGGCTGAGGACCATCTTCACCTACGGTCAAAACCATACAAAAGATTAGTTTTGACACTTTAAAAATCAAGTATTAGCATGTTCAGTGCTCAGACGTATCAAAAACAAGAAGATCCATCCATCCTGGACGGTCGCGCCGCGCGACGGATACCACCGAAGGCGGTCGCATGACGCCACACCCCGTCGCGTCGCGCGACGGGTTTGGTGCTTGGCCGTGGCGTAGCGCCACGGCGTGATTTCGACAGATTGTTGCTTGTTGGAGCTGTATATCAGTCCAGCACCAAGTTTTAACGTTTTAAACTTTAAATCAACATAACTTTTGACTCGTAAGTCCGTTTTAGGTGATTCTTTTTCCCACGCGTCCGTAATTGAAATACGGACCCGTTTATCAACACTATTCACCCAAATTTTCAGTTTACAATCAGTTTACCTTTATTTTGGCTCTTTATTTATTCGACCCGTTTATTTACAAGTTCATCAACTTGTATTGTTGTCATCTCATGTTTTAGGCCATTTCACCCATTCCCGTATTTACCAATTATGGCGTTTCGCTTCCCACCTGAGGGTTGCTTATGCCGTAACCAATCATGCTTGTTTTCAAGGATTTAAACATGCTTTCTTAAATTATTTGACAAGTAAAAATTCCGAGCTTTAACCCCTCTACAAGGGTTCATGTTTTTGCAACTAGTTAGCGTGTCCGCTTCACGGCTTACGCTTTGTTTATGGCCAGTCAACAAGTGATGGTCATTGACTTCGACGTTTACAACTCAATCTGTTTTGACCCGTTTGGATGCCAAGTGGAGATCACCATTTCAAGACATTCCAAACTCTATTTCTAACACATGTTTTGACCCGTTTAATTTGTCTAAGGCACTTCGTCACTTCCGTGACTTAACGGGTTTTCCTATTTGTCTAAATTCCAATACAACTAACTAGAATAAATAAATATACATAATGTAACGAACCCATAGGTCGCGTACTTACATAATTCATCAATGTTGGTTTCTCACCATAATTACCCATTCCCGGGCTTATCAACCTTAGCGTATCACTTCCATTCCATGGTTTACGCTTTATAACCCAAATTTAACGAATGATGTTTAAGTTGTTTCAAGTACTAACAATTCGACCATTATTTAACCCGTTGGGTTTTGTCGAGTGAGTTACATCACTTCATTGACATTCCAACACGGCTATTTTAAACAATGACATTAACAACATACTTATTTAATAAGTTTGACCCGTTTGGTTGTCGAGTGAGTTACACCACTTCATTGACATACCAAACGCCATCATTTTCTCCATATCAATATTGAACATATCTACGACTAGGTTTATCTATATAAATGTAACGAGACAACAAGTCACATACCTTTAAAGCACACCCTTCTAACGCGTATCTCCTCCGGCTTGTCCACTCGACGATCCGGATTCCTTGCCTAATGAGTTCAATTCACATTCAATTTAGAACTCTTTTCATAATTATTAACGCATAGTTCACTAAATAATCAAATGTGCGTTTTCATCCGATTCTTAACATATTAACCCTCACTTAGGCATTTTAACGAACACCTAGCGGGTCTGATTTTTATCTAACTAGAATCAAGTTCATAACTTGTTATTTTCACCTATTTATTCACACAATTTGGTTTCATCATGTCAAGCATGCATTCAAATGCTAAATTCATTATATAGATACCAAGAATATCACTTATGATGGTTATAAATTCTAGTATTCAGCCTTTTTTGTAAAAACCCACTTATTCCATGAATGGGTTCTTATAAATTTCATAATTTTTGACATGATTTCTGCAATTATCAACTAGTATTTGTTCTTAAACTTGTTTTGATTACAAGTTTCATCTATACATCACATAATCAGGCTAAATTTCGATTTTTCACAATTTGTCTAGAACTTGAGATGAATCAAAGACACTAAAATTTGCATACCTTATGATCCCTTCAATGAGGTGATCACGAATTTGTGCTTGGAAATCGATTTAGACTAGATTGGAGCCCTCAATTTGGTGGAAATTGCAAGACTAGGGTTTGTGGGTGAGTTGGTCGCCCCCTGTGTTTCTAGATTGATCCAGACACACATTTGTGTGTTTGGATTTTGATTTTTTTCTTGTTTTATTAAAACAAGTTTGATTTCTATCAACTTTGGTCCCTTAACTATTAGTCCTTTATTATTTAGGGGCTTTTAACTAAGTTTCTTTGTTACTACAAGATTCATGACTAACTAGGTTATTTATTCCTAGTTAGTTTATTATTTATTTATTTTTGTTTATTTTATACTTTATAATTTCAGTATAAAGTTTTATATTTTCGGGGTGTTACACAAAATTGTAAGAACTTATATTTCTAATAATTAAATCTTGTTGTTTAACATCTTTATTCATAAAGGTTTAATGATGTTCATCATTATGGCCATTCTTGGCTAAAGTTTTTCATTATACGGTGAAGATTGATCTTTAATGTCTTTTTTATTTCTTAGTTTTGGACTTTTCACTTGGTGTGTGTTAATGAATTTAAATAATCATTTGTTATATTGAAAGTGGGCTTTAATCCATCTATTGCTTTGTGTTTGTTGATTTAAGCATTCGTGTCTTTTATTCTTTATAAAAACACGTTAACTACTTGGAAGATGGTTAGAAATGTGGTTTAGGTTAAGTTCTTGCCTTGCACGGAGAAGTGGTACACTCGATGTACGAGAACTTGGTTTGATACATTTCTACTAGTCTTGAGGATATAACACCATATCAAGAGGCTCATAGTAGCTAATGAGTCAAATCACTAATTAACAAATCTTATTTAACACTTTTCCGAATTTGCGGTGGGTTCACTTGCCCTAACCTGTAGAAGTGATTATATTTTATCATGTCTATAATTTAAAGTTTGATATAGTGTTAAAAACCGGCTCAAAATATCTAATATTTCTATACACATCTCGATACATAAGGTGTATGACTGCGATTAGTCTATTGAGAATGTGCCAATAACGACAATTGTTTCATGCAATGAATGAATCATTCAAGAAGTTCATTTATAATAATGAACTCTACAAACTCGATACATATTATACAAATCAACCCTAAAGACACTAAAACAAGTGTCTAGTGTATACCAAAGAGGTATACACAAATCACCGGCCAACAACATTTCACCTCATAAATGCCCTACTTTTGAACGACCAACAAAGCAAATCTTTATAAAACACAAACTAAGTTAACAAACACATTAGCCTGACACCCAAATTACAACAAATCCAGTTTGATTAGTCCTACTCCTTATGATATTCAGTTAATGAATCCCCCCCCCCCCCAAATATAATATCAAGTAGGTTCCTATAAGAATAACATTTTTTTTGTGAGAAGTGTGAGAAGACATAGGAATTGACATGTAGGCACATGTTTTGGACTTAGACATGATGTTTTGGGCTGTTTTAGCAAGAACAACACCAAACATAACAATTTAAAACACAATCCAATGAATTCTAGGCTTAAAACTTAAAACATAATGCCAAGAACGTTAAGTAGTGTGTTTTAAGTGTTAAGTATTAAGCAGTGTGTTTTAGTTGTGTTTTAAATTTCATGCCTATAACACATTACATTGTGGTTTAAATTGTTATGTTTTGTATTTTTCTTGCCAAAACAACCCAAAACATCATGGCTAAGTCCAAAACATGATTCCTACATGTCGATTCCTACGCCTTCTTACACTTCTTATGAAAAACGTATTTTTACAACAACCTCACCCTCAAGTTTATATTGGTATATGTTAAATATAAGTTTCAAACAAATACTAATATTTAGTTTTTAGTTGTACATTAATATAAGTTTATAGATAAAAGTTTTACTACAACAAGATTTAAATATTAGTGTTTGTTTTAAACTTATTTTTAACATATACTGATATAAACTTGAGATTGAGGTGAACTTTTACTACAAGATTTAAATGGTACATTAATAAAAATATACTCTTCATCGTTAATATTATTAAATTCAGAATGCATAAAAATAAACATTGGTACCAATAGTAGTATTGTTGAGTCGATATCTATTCAGCTCGGTACGGTATCAATACTCATAACAGTTTACTCTATAAAATATACTTTATTTTGAATACAAATTTATTTTCAATAAAATTTATATTAGTATACTGAAAAATAATAAATATACATAACAGTGAATTTATATTTTTTATAAAAAGTTAAATGTTTTATAAAAAAATCAAAATAAATAATGATTAATAAAAAAATCAAAATAAATAATGATTAAATGTGATTAATAAAATCAAATTACTGATCTCCCCTTGCTTTTTATTAGTAAGTAGTGTGAATACACCCACACGACGCTGCCGGAACTTAGTCGGTATCGATTCATTTGTTGCGATACCAATACTCGTTATAGCAACCGAAAGCCAAAACTAAGAGAAATAAAGTCGTGATATGGCAAAGAGATCCACCTATAATTTACCTCGATAAAAAATGAATTCTAAGTTCGGTAGGGATCGGGCCGATTGGTTTCGTTATTGGTACGGTATTGACAATTGGTATAATTACAACATAATGAAATACATTATTTTGAACGTAACTTGTACGATGCAAAAAAAAAAAACTTGTTTACGACAATTTCATTACGCAAAAGTTGTTTGATGTAACAAAAAAATAAAGTCGTATAATAAAAAAGTAATGTTGTGTTTTACATCAATTGGAAACCACAATAACATATACTGATACTGGTTCTGATAATACTGATATCGGTATCAATGTTGTTCGGTCAAGATCGGTTTTGTTCGCCACAGTACCGTCACGACTTGACACTTGATATAGCATACGATACCAAAAAAAAAATCTATTTCGAACACAACCTCATGTTCAACAAAATTTATATAAAAATGTTAATAAAACATAAAAAAATTAATCTGATTAAAAACATTTATTATATATATATATAGGGTGATGTTCTAGAGTGAACGCTAGTGTATTTGCGAACTGGGTGAACAAATCCTGGCCATTGATCTACACACGTGTATGACCAGGATCTCATCATCAAATCGTAAAATACATTAGTGTATTTCAACATCAAATCCTGGCCATTGATCTACACACGTGTATGGCCAGGATTAGTTCACTTAGTTCGCAAGCTACACTAGTGTTTACTCTTGAACCTAATCCTATATATATATATATATAGGTTTAGGATCCTGTAAAAAGATGAAATTTGTGAGAAGGATAGCAAAGAACATGACAAGGACACATGTCATTATTTAATTTATTAGGATAAGAACAATTAAGTAATTTAATAAAAAAACCTAATTAAAGAAAAAATTCAAAAACCCACATGCAATGCATATGCAAGTTCCCCCGTCTTTTTTAAACGTCAATAGCTTTTTATATATAACGTTAAAAAAATTAAACCATTATAACGAGTGTTTTTTTATCTTTAATATAAGCATCATATTGTTATACTTATATAGAGAAAAAAATTACGTTTCAATCGGATGTTTTAGTCTATGGTGTTTTCTCTATGTTGTTTTAATTGTATAGTGATTCAAGGCGTTGTGTTTTACAGAAAACACAACGAACGTATATAAGACACCATAACATTGCAAATACTATTTACATTTAGTCTTTCAGTATTGTTTTCTATTGTTTTCTATGGTGTTTTATTTTAGGAATTCAAAATAGATTATGGTGTCTTGAAAAATAAAACACCATAGAAAACAAGACTGAATGTAAATTATATTTGCAATGTTATGATATCTTATACACGTTCATGGTGTTTTATTGTAAAAACACAACGTCTTGAATCACTATACAATTAAAACAACATATATAATTAAAACAACATAGACAAAACACCATGGACTAAACATACGACCGAAACGTAATTTTTTTTCTCTATATAAGTATAGCAATATGGTACTCATATTAAAGATAAAAAACCACTCATTATTATGGTGTAATTTTTTTTGAAAAAAAAAGTTACGTATAAAAAGTTATTGACGTTTAAAAAAGACGGGGGAACTTGCATGTGTATTGCATGTGGGTTTTTGATTTTAAAAATATTAAATTTACCTTTATACCCTTAATATAGAAAATTAATTATTTTAATGGTAAACACTATTTATAATTTTGCCATTATAATCTCAACCATTAGATTATAGATCAAATGGTGTAGATTCCTTTCTACACTTCTCACAAAACACACTCTTTTTACAATAACCATACCCTATATATATATATATATATATATATATAGGGGAAAGATAAATCGAAAACCCATGTGAGTTGAGAAAACCCAAATAAACCCTATGTAACATTTTTATTTTTTTCTAAAAAAACAGGGAATGTAATATAAATGTACACGAACCTATTTATGAAAAAAAAAATGTAAAAAAAAACTTACTAGTTTTAAAAAAAAAATGTTGAAAATTTGTATGTTACATTTTTTTGGACATATAAAATTTTGTAACATTTAAAAAAACTACTTGGTGTTTTTTTGTGTTTCTTTTTTTAAAAATGTTCAAATATATGTATATTAATTATCCTATTTTTTTAGAAAAAAAAATTGTTGCATGGGTTTTTTACAAAGGTTTTTGAGTTTACACAACTCAAGTGGGTTTTCTCTATAGACTTCCCATATATATATATAGTATGTGAAGTTCATCGGGGAATACTAAAAAAATGGGGAATCGAGGAACACTCTTAACAATTTAACTTAACATGTTAAAAATCATTTTTTTTTAAATTCGGCGCTTTTCTTTATATATACTTTTAGAAGCATTTTTAATAAAAAAAATCAAAAACTAAAAATATAAAAAAACAGTTAAAAAAAGGCTTAATGTTTTTTTTACAAAAATGATTTTTTATTGGAATAGTTTATATCCATTTTTATAAGGAAAAGCGCTGAAAAAGAGTTTAAAAATTTGATTTTTAGCATGTTAAGTTAATTTTATAAGATATATTTTTTAAACTGTTTTTAAACATTTTTTATTTTTTTATTTTGTACTCTTTTTTTAAAAAATGTTTCTACATGTATTTATAAGGAAAGTGTTGAATTTTTTTATAAAAAGTTGAATTTTTAAAAATGTTCCCCGATTCCACACTTTTTTAGTGTTCCCCAATGAATTCTCCCATATATATATATATATATATATATATATATAGGTTATTGTAGAAAGGGTGTGTTTTGTGAGAAATGTATGAAGAAATCTACACCCTTTGATCTATAATCTAATGGTTGGGATTATAATGGCAAAATTGTAAATAGTGTTTACCATTAAAATAATTAATTTTTTATATTAAGGGTATAAAGGTAAATTTAACATTTTTAAATTCAAAAACCCACATGCAATGCATATGTAAGTTCCCTTCATCTTCTTTAAACGTTAATAACTTTTTATACGTAACTTTTTTTAAAAAAAAATATACCATAATAACAAGTGTTTTTTATTTTTAATATGAGTCCCATATTGCCATACTTATATAGAGAAAAAAAATTACGTTTCAATCGGGTGTTTTAGTCCATGGTGTTTTGTCTGTGAAGGGGTAAGGTCCCGAAAACCTCTTCACAAGTACTTGGGACCATACCACGACCTCACCTCTTAGCCCTTTTTCGACCTTGCGCGGCCGCGCAACTGGTCCTACATAAAGGACTCAAGAGGAAGATAGCAGGCAACACTTGCACGCTAAAAAGGAAACAATAAATCCTTGCGCCTCCTTACAAAACAAACAAAGGATGAAAATCCTAAGTTAAACATTTCCGCTTAAATGATACCCAGACTTGGATATTATTTAGCTGACTGATGTCACACGGTAAAAAGCCACACAGGATTATGGCAATAACCTTCCAGAAGGCTTAATCGTGCACCACCAGACGGTTATAACCGTCTGGGACACGTGTCACCACCACACAATTCCCTGAAAACACAACGATGGCATGGAATTAAAGAGAAAGCTCCACTAATCCACTATCCACGTGGCAATTCCCCAGCCATCGATCAAAATAGCAATCCGTGTGCTCACACATCGGATCGTGAAGGATTAACGGAAGAAGGAAATAACCGCTTACGGGGTTAGCACCTTCCGTTAATATTTCATCAACAAGTTTTCCCGCCCAAACTCTCGGTTATAAATATGAGGATAATTCAGGTATGAACTTCAAGTTACACACACTTAGTTAACTCTTCTTCTTCTTCGAAAACACATACTTATTCTCACGCCGGAGTCGGGTCAAGGAGAGAACCCCCCTTCTCCCCTTGACGAGGCTAACGGTGTTTTGTTTTGCAGAGTTTACCGGAGAAGGAGATCAGTCACATCGAATCGAATGAGAGAAACAACCCTTTCATGCAGATCTAAACCCCCTCGATAATTTGATTCCGGTCATTTATCTAGTGTTTCTTCATTGGCGCCCACCGTTTTCTCTGTTTTATCAGTTTTGTCTCGTTTCGATTCAGTTCCCTCATTCTCTGTTTTCACATGGCAGAGAATTCATCATCTCACCCATCAGGTCCTCGATCTGAGTTCAAGGGTTCTACAACCCAAAATACCCAGATCGACGGAATCATGGGAATCAACAAAAGTAACAGTCATTCAGACGGAAAGGATTCCTCAGATCAACTCATAGAGAGAACTCCAGAGTACTGGTTCGGCAGATTCCAGGTTGCTTTAAACACAATTTTTACACAAATTAACAGATCTGAGTCCTTAAACATCAGATCTGGTACTCTGGAAGAAAACAGCGATAAAATCGACACTACAGTATTGGACTCACAGACGCCTAGTCAGTGGGACATCCAATCTGACAGTTATGCTAAGCTACTTCAACAATCAGGAGACATTAACTATCAGGAAGACGAACTAAAGCAAATAAGCATGGTGCAAAGAGGTCCTTCACGAAGGCCGAATAAACGAAACCATGATCAACACTGGAGGGAAGAGCAAGTTGTGTTTCCTATTGTCCCTGGAGGTCCTCAAGAAGAACGACCAGTAATTATCACTGGCATCTTCGGCCATTACCGAACGGACTATATGTTTATAGATCCAGGGAGCTCGATGGATATCATATATGAGCAATGTTTCAAACAGCTTGATCAAGAAGACAAAGAGCTTCTAGAACCAGTTGATTTCCCTCTCACCGGATTTTGTAATGAAGCTGTATTCCCGTTAGGGCAAATAGCATTCCCTGTGACTCTATCTGATGGCGAGCATTCGCGCACAGTCACAGTAAATTTCATGGTCATGCCGGCAACATCACGCCATGATGTCTTGCTCGGAAGAAGGTCACAAAGAAAATTCAGCATGATCACTTCTATTCCACATGCTGCATGCGGATTCCCAACAGAAACTGGAGTTGCGATCCTATACTCAAGCAAGGAGGTCATGTATGTAGACGACGAGCCACCAGCGAAAGTGGCCAAACCCTCAGCATCAAACGAGACGGAGAAATGGGTCCTAAATGATGAATATCCAGAACAGACCATCCTGTTAGGACACGCCATTTCACCAACAACACGAGTACAATTAAAAGAGTTGCTAACCAACAACAAAGACATATTCGCTTGGTGCCCAGCAGACATGACGGGGGTTCCACGCGATATAGCACAACATTGTCTGAACATCCGACCCTCAGCAGAGCCCGTCGCTCAAGGGAGGCGCAGTCTCAGCGCTGAGAAAGCGGAAGCCATGGACGAGCAAGTAACAGAGCTACTTAACGCCGGAATCTTGCGCGAGGTCCAATACCATACCTGGGTCGCCAACCCAGTAATGGTCCAAAAGCATAGTGGCGGATGGAGAATGTGCGTCGACTTCAAAGACCTGAATAAAGCATGCCCAAAAGATTGCTACGCGCTTCCTGAGATAGATAAAAAAGTTGACTCTCTTGCATCATTTCGATGGAAGTGCTTTCTTGACTGTTACAAAGGTTATCATCAGGTCCAGATGAAAGAAGAAGACGAGGACAAGACTGCATTCCGCACAGACAAGGGCATCTTCTGTTACATAAAAATGCCCTTCGGCTTACGTAACGCAGGCGCAACGTACCAACGCCTAATGGACACAGTCTTCAGAGGAGACATTGGCAAAACAGTCGAAGTATACATGGATGACCTCGTCATCATGAGCCACGAGGAAGATTCAATGCTCGCAAATATCCAATGCACGTTCGATTCCTTGCGCAGCGTCAACTTAAAACTCAACCCAACAAAGTGTTCCTTCGGAATGGAGGAAGGGAAATTTCTGGGTTTCATAGTAACAAAAGATGGGTTTAAAGTAAATCCAGAAAAAGTGCAGGCCATACAGCTTAATGCCATCACCTGCAACAATTAAAGAAATGCAAAGACTTGCCGGACGTCTAGCAGCCTTAAACAGATTCTTGGCAAATCACACGGCCAAGTCTTATCCATTCATTAGCACCCTACGAAACTGCGCCAAGAAAACCCATTTCCAGTGGACACCCGAAGCGGAAGCAGCCTTCAAGCAAATGAAGGAATGTTTAATTCAGTTGCCAACGCTAACCGCACCGCGCGAAAGAGAACAACTGATCTTATATTTGTCTGCTGCGGAAGTAGCGGTAGGCGCAGTATTAATGGTGGAGCGAGAGAACATTCAGACTCCAATTTATTATATAAGCAAAATGCTCACTGGCCCAGAGACACGCTACTCAATGATAGAAAAGCTGGTCCTAGCACTAGTTCACGCATCACGGCGCTTACATCGGTATTTCTCTGGTCACGTCATCACAGTTCTCACTAATTACCACTTAGGTCAAATCCTATCTAAACCGGACGTTGCGGGAAGATTGGCCAAGTGGGCTATTGAGCTAGGAGGATACAATATCCTGTACAGACCGCGACCAGCAATCAAGGGGCAAGTTCTAGCAGATTTTGCCACAGAGGTTCTCATCGACAAACTTCAAGAATGCGAGGCAATTCAGAACCCCGTTCCTGTTTTCGGCGATAGGGTCTGGACTCTGCACACAGATGGAGCCTCTAATGACGATGGAGCAGGCGCAGGCCTCTGATTGGTCAGCCCAGATGACCACGAACTCACATATGCTATACGCCTGGATTTCCGAAGCAAACGAAGCAGAGTACGAAGCGTTTCTAGCAGGCCTTCGTTTAGCGCTCAAAATAGGAGCACGAAACCTCGAAGCTAATGTAGATTCGAAATTAGTGGCTGAACAAGTCAATGGCCATTACGATGCAAAGGGTGAAGCTATGGCGTTATATCTAGAACAAGCGCGGATGTTAATCAGCCAATTCCAAACGTTTAAAGTCAATCACATAAACAGAAGCGAGAACAAGCACGCAGATGCACTAAGCAAGTTGGCCGCCACCAGCTTCAGACACCTAGCAAAAGAGGTACGCATCGAAGTATTGTCCAATCCTTCTGTTCCTCTCAAACAAGTAAATGTTATAGAGATCGGCAATCCATCCTGGATGTCTCCGCTCATCTTATACTTACAACACGGGAAACTCCCGGAAGGAAAAGCAGAAGCCAGGAAAATCCAGAACAAGGCAATAAACTATGAAATGGCGGAGGGGATTCTATACCGGAAGTCATTCATGGGACCACTCCTGCGCTGCATCGACAAAACAGACGCACAGTATTTAGTCAGAGAGGTTCATGAAGGTCTGTGCGGAATACACGCCGGACCACGCATGGTAGTTGCAAAAATAATGAACGCGGGCTATTATTGGCCAGGAATGCATGTGGATGCGGTTGAATTATTACGAAAGTGCGCAGCTTGCCAGCGCCACGCGCCAAAAACGCTCCGTCCAAAGAATCCACTCATACCAGTTACGTCCGCCTGGCCTTTCCAACAATGGGGCATCGATCTTGTTGGCCCATTCCCTGACGCGCCAGGCGCAATAAAGTTCATTATCGTAACAGTCGACTATTTCACAAAATGGGTCGAAGCCAAGGCGCTAGCCTCAACAACGGCAATGGTAATTCGCAAATTTATATGGGAATATATTATTTGCAGATTCGGATTACCATTGCACATCATATCTGACAACGGCACTAACTTTGCCTCAGAAGATCTTCAAAAATGGTTCAAAGAAATGAAGATCGAGCACAGCTTTGCCTCTGTGGCGCATCCATAAGCAAACGACCAGGTTGAGAGTGTCAACAAACAGATCGTCGATGGCATAAAAGCGCGGCTCGGGACAGCGCGCAGGGGATGGGTCGATGAACTCCCCAGCATCCTATGGGCACACCGCACCTTGCCAAAAACCAGCACTGGGGAAACCCCATTCAGTCTGGTCTATAGATCAGAAGCGGTAATCCCAGCAGAAATTGGTCTTCCATCGCCGCGCATGCTCGCCATGGAAAGACAAAACAACGAGCAAGAACGAAGAATGGATTTAGACCTTCTGGAGGAAAGGCGCGAAAACGCCGCCATCGCAGAAGCAAGGTACAAATCCAAACTTGAAAAATACAATAACGCGCGCGTACGCGTGTGCACGTTCGTTCCGGGAGACTTCGTGTTACGCGACAATGAAGCTTCTAACGCGGAAAAACCAGGCAAATTAGCGCCAAAATGGGAAGGACCATACATCATTAATGAGGTTCTGGGAAAAGGCGCTAACACTCTAAAGAGAATTGCTGGGACACTAGTTCCCCGCACCTGGAATGCGCAACAGCTGCGCAGGTGTTATATATAAGCCAAAACATTCCAAGAAGATGAAACTATACAGGCAATGTATTTTTCTATTACGCTCTGTATTATTGGCCTTGCGCCCTTATTAATGCAAAGCATCATCCTTACACATGTTACTGTTTGTTACAAATTGCATATAATTCTTTTGGTTTACGCGAAAACAATATGGTGCGCCTCATGAACAGTCTAAAAAGGGCATAACCTTGCGTATTTTAGACAAACGTTCACACATGAGCACAATACCATCCTCATTCGCTCTACCTATTCAAAGCAATTAAACATATGCAACATATTGTAATCCAAACACAAACTGAACGCTTACATATACAGTAGTGCATCAAAAAATATATATATCATCAAGTGGAGTATAAACAACCATCCACAAAGATCACGACAGTGATCTTCAAAAATTTTTCAGTAGCAAGACCAACATATTTATGAACATCAAAAAAGGGAAAACACTGTTCTCCAAACTTAACCTAATCAGCACCAAGACCATCATCAACAATCGGCACCTGATCACCACGGCGGTTCTTCCGACGATAGTACAACAGTTGACATCCACCCTTCCGAATCATCGGAAAACGGGACATCAGGTCGTCAGCAGATAGTACACCGACCTCTTCATCAACAACATCCTTTTGCCGGAAAGCTTTATAGTCAGAACCGGCAACCATTAAAGAATCAAAGTTGAACGGCTCTTTTTCCTCGTCAGCTACTAATGGAGGTGAACCAGCAAGAAGCAAGAGACCCTCAGCGGCCTCGTAAACCCTCAGAACATCCAAAAGTCGCCGGGTACGGAGAGAACGTTTCACCTTCATTTTTTCAGATCAAATAAATGGATAAGAACTCTCAAACATATATATAGAAGAAGCTAACTTCGGGAAAGAGGAAAATCATGACCAACTGTCAGACGTCTTTTCTGAACGGCGCTACAGGAACAAGTGTCATGTCCAATAAATAAAGACTGACAAACGTCAAATACGTATCCCAAGGCAAGAAGAAGAGTAAGTATCGCGAACACTAATTTTTCATTACAAACGACATCACCTACCGTCAGCTCATGATTACACAAACTTTTCACCCAAGGTTACAACAGTTCAGAATAAAAAAGGAAAAGAAGGAGGTATAAATATCTCTCCTCACAAACTGTTCAACTTACCCAAAGTCAAAGATTTCCAGATCACCATAATAAGCAAAGTAAATCTTCTCATAGAAGATTCCCTACTTTCGCGCCAAAAGCATTTCTCTCACATAGTCCAGTGCTCCACTTATTTGCATAAGAGAAACACTAGACTGGGGGGACTTGAAGGGGTAAGGTCCCGAAAACCTCTTCACAAGTACTTGGGACCATACCACGACCTCACCTCTTAGCCCTTTTTCGACCTTGCGCGGCCGCGCAACTGGTCCTACATAAAGGACTCAAGAGGAAGATAGCAGGCAACGGTGTTTTGTTTTGCAGAGTTTACCGGAGAAGGAGATCAGTCACATCGAATCGAACGAGAGAAACAACCCTTTCATGAAGATCCAAACCCCCTAGATAATTTGATTCCGGTCATTTATCTAGTGTTTCTTCAGTCTGTGTTTTTTTAACTGTATAGTGATTCAAGGCGTTGTGTTTTACATTAAAACACCATAACACATATAAGACGCCATAACATTGCAAATACCTCTGAATTCAGTAAACTACTTACAGTAAAACACGATGAACGTATATCAGATACCATAACATTGCAAATACCATTGAATTCAGCAAACTGTCATTTTCTTATAAAGAAACACCATGTAACTAAAATAAAACACCATAGAAAACCAGACACATACAAGTATAGAAAGACACCATTCCATTAGCAATAAAAAAATATCATTATATTCAACGAGCTATCTATTTCCTTTTACAAGACACCATAATCTATTTTGAATTCCTAAAATAAAACACCATAGAAAACAATATTGAAAGATTGAATGTAAATGGTATTTGCAATGTTATGGTGTCTTATATATGTTCCTGATGTTTTACTGTAATGCACAACGCCTTGAATCACTATACAATTAAAACAACATAGACAAAACACCATGGACTAAAACATCCGATCAAAATGTAATTTTTTTCTCTATATAAGTATAGCAATATGGTACTCATATTAAAGATAAAAAAACACTCGGTATTATGGTGTATTTTTTAAAAAAAAAAGTTACGTATAAAAAGTTATTGACGTTAAAAAAAGACGGAAGGAACTTGCATGTGCATTACATGTAAGTTTTTGAATTTTATCTTTAATTATGTTTTTTAATAAATTACTTAATTGCCCTTATCCTAATAAATTAAATAATAACATGTGTCCTTATCATGTTCTTTCTTATCTTTCTCACAAATTTCATCTTTTTTACAGAATCCTAAACATATACATATATATATATATATATATATATATATATATATATATGGTCGGGATTTAGAGAAAACGGTAGAGACTTGACGAGGTTTTGTTGTTTAGTACGTTGTCAAACCGTCTCGAACAAACCACAAACTTTCAAAATGATCAAGTTCAAAACGATCAGATGCGTTGGGACGGATCGCCGTCCGATCGAACCGCCATCCGATCGGATTGCACTTGAGGCTCAACACTTAAACAATTTTCAACATGTTCAATGTTCAGCCAGCTCTAACGGATTGCCATCCGATCGGATTGCCATCCGATCGAGTGACCGTCCTGCTGTGAACTTGTTCTCACTAGGTGTCCTGCCAATCGGATCGCTAATCGACCTAAAGGGTAGAGATACTTCTCTATTTTCAAAATGCTTTAACGAAAACTTCAAGCCACCATACACAAAGACATCCTTACCAAGCGAATGTCAATCCAATCGAATGGCCATCCGATCGGATGACCATCCGAACGGATTGACATCCGATCGAGTGACCATCCGATCGGATTGCCATCCGATCGGATTACCATTCGACACTTGGTCACATTGCACCATTTAACGTGCCGTTCTTCCGCTTATGCTATCATTAACTGTTCAGGCTAATAACTCTAGCGCTCCCTTCAATCCATTTCCATCGCTGTGAGTATACTCGATCCCTTTTTGCTTTATGCACTTTTGGGTGTTACATACGTTACTTATGCTAAATCACAACCAATCACACAACGCAAACACTATTTATACGCTGACCGTTATTGGATGTTACTTGTTACTCGATGAATGCTTGTATGTTATGTTAACACAGTGATTGTTGCCTGACGCCTTAGCAACGATAGTACTATTTGTTTGGACTCAGCACCTGTCGTGG
Source organism: Helianthus tuberosus (assembly GCA_030545235.1). Lineage (NCBI taxonomy): Eukaryota > Viridiplantae > Streptophyta > Magnoliopsida > Asterales > Asteraceae > Helianthus > Helianthus tuberosus. The sequence continues at coordinate 154,944,074 of CM060351.1, forward strand.
ACAGGGGTTGTTAAGGTTACTTCTCACATGTCACAGTGGTGATATGTGTTGCACATTCTACAACTCGCAGTCTAGTCTGTGCATATTTCATTGTCGATAACCTACTAGCTTCGCATTATACATGTTATATGCTGGTTACGCGTAAACGACTTCGAACTCTATTATTACTATCAAACTTGTATGCTCACCTTTACACTATGTGTATTGACCTCTATTTTAACGTATGTGACAGGTGCTTAGGATGCTTGCTTGCTATTTGATGGAGTCGAACTTAGGAGAGTCTAGAAACCAACAAAGACAATTTATTTTTATTTAAATCTGAGTTGTCGGAACATGTTAATCGTCTTTGAGATATCGCTGTCTGTAATAGCTGATTTTGCTTAATAGGTTATGGTATGGGACATAATATTAACTATTCGGTAAAGTAGTTGTTATGGAATTTCTCTTGGACAATTTCTTTCGCTCAGTGCCGCGCCCCGATGATTCCGCCATCGGTTCGGGTGTGACAGATTTGTATCAGAGCCATAACTGTAGGGAATTAGGCAAGACTCTACCTAGTCCGGGTCGATGTCTTAGAAACGACCTAGTCTATAGTTTAAGTACCAACAGACCAACTTGTGTATGCCCGGTATGGGTATTGCACGAGCTTACTCGCTATCTCTCGCTCGCACTCGTTGTACACCACACTTTTGCGCGAACATCGCATACTACAGTTCTGCGCAAAATCAGCCTTTGTTAAGGCTGAACATACACACAAACTGATGATTTGGTTAATATTAGGTGTGAAAACCGCAAACTCTCGACCAGATCACTTGTTTGACTCATTATTTTTACCATAAAATGAGAGAATTTGCATTGAATCAGGAGTGAAATCCATACTTTGACGCAAATCTCCTTATCCATCTCATGATTTTATCATACAAACAGGGATGTAGTCGCTGAGTTAGGGGTGAAACCCGAACCTTGATGACTCGTTCTGCTCTATACTTGTGATTTTTACAAAACTCTCACCAAAGTCTCGACGGACTCCAACGACTTGGGTCACACTATAACTGGAAGGATGCATGCCAATCGCTCAGATTGAAGCGAGAGCACAGTCCAGAAAGCCAAAGTGTGTGCCTGAGATCCTTGTGAGTAGTCGAATCACTTTGGGTAGTCAACGACTACACACACCCGAGACAATCTCTCCTCGATTTTATGTGTTTCGATTCTGAAATCCGCAGCAACTAACCCTGTGATTTATCGCTTTTATGATCGATTTTATGTGAAATTTATGTGATTTATATAGTGATTTGTTGAGATAAACAGTACGGTGGTACTGATGGTTTCGATTCCACGTTTCTCGCTCCGCCAAAACACACACAATTCACACCACGTTAACAAATCGCGTGCTAAACTACTCGCTATGCTACTCGCTGTGTACTCGCTAATCGCTATACTTAATCGCTATACGTGCTGTGAAGTATAGGTGAATACGTGCAACATATGTGTTTAGGTTAGCTTATGTGTGCTTATGTGCTTACGTGTCTATGTGCTTATGTGATTCTGTGATTTTGTGCCTATGTGAATTTTGTGAATGGCTGTGTTCCTGAGCTTTATGGTGAACCGCTAGACTATATTACTAGGATTAATCGAAAACTGTGTTTGAGTCCTATGGCGATGTCTGTTGCAGACAATGTCGTCGTTTGGATCATTCCACTCGCACGCTGCTCGCCGAAACCATGATGACAAATGCATCGCCGCTCTCGTCTCTAAGCAAATGGCGAAAGTCATCCCCCAGATCGTCAGTGAACTGAACAAGAATGCAAGCAAGTACTCGGAAGAGTCCAGGACTGATGCTCCTAAGGCTGCTTTTAGCTTCAAGCAGTTCAAAGCCTGCGGACCAAAAGAGTTTACCGGTGAAGATGGTCCTACGGCCATGTTTCAATGGTTTGATTCTATCGAAGTCACCATGCGCCAGAGTGGCTGTCCAGAAAACCTACGCACCGTCAATGCTACCGGCGTCTTCCAATTCCGCGCTCTTCATTGGTGGACGACCGAGAGGAACAAACAAGGAAACGATGCAGCTTTCGGATTGTCTTGGGACGAGTTAAAGAACATAATGATGCAAGAGTTCTGTCCTCCCCATGAACTCCAAAAGCTTGAGGATGAATTCTGGCACATAAAGCAGGATGGCGGAGACAACGCTGGTTTAACTGCTCGCTTCAAGCAGTTGAGTATTATATGCCCTGGTCAGGTTACCACCCCAGATATCACAATCAAGAAGTATATCCGTGCTCTTCCGGATTGCATTGTAGACTTTGTTCAGGCTGCAAAGACGACAACGATCGAGGAAACCTACCTACTCGCAGCTGAGATCAACGATAAGCGAGTCAGAGCTGCTTATTTTGACAAAGCTGCCAAGAATCTGCATCAAGTTACCGCTGCTTCAACCACGGAAACCACCGCCGCACCGCAATCTTCGAAGCTCTCACGCCGAAAGAGGAAGAACACAGCAGCAGTTCCAGCAACAAGAACTGTGCAGTTATTGCTGCCCCACTCCAAACAGTACCTGCCCAACCGCAACCTCAACATCGCCAAGTAGCGGCAACTATGGTCAATGCACCGCCTGTTAAGCGTGCATACACTGGACCACACCCGCTTTGCCCTACTTGTACCTATCATCACCCGGTGGGTCTCGCATACCGGTTCTGTGTTCATTGCAATATGTATGGCCACTTCACCGCAAACTGCCGTACAGATCCACGTCAAGCTCCAGCTCCAGGCCAAGCTCCTGCTCAACAAGCTCTACTTCCTACTCCTCAAGGCCATCAAGCAGCTCCGGCACCCGCCGCTCACGCTCGAGCTTGCTTTGCATGTGGTGATCCCAACCACTTTGCAAACATGTGCCCCAACAGGGTAGTGAAACAAGATCCCCAGCTGCAGCCGCAACAACAACAGCAGCAGCAGCCGTAGCAGCCAGCAGCCAGCGGACGAGCCTTCAACATTAACGCTCGCTAGGCTCAAGCAGACAACAATGTGGTCAATGGTACGTTCCTTGTGAATGGTATATATGCTTCGTGTTTATTTGATACTGGAGCAGACAACTGTTTTGTATCGTTTGAATTCGAAAAGCTCCTTAATCGTAAGCGCGCCCATCTACCCTCGACGTTCGATGTTGAAGTTGCCACCGGAAGAATCGTCGCCGTCAATTCTGTTCTACGTGATTGTACGCTTGAACTCAACAATCACGTCTTCCCAATCGACCTTATTCTGATGCAGCTCGGCAGTTTTGACATCATAGTAGGCATGGATTTTCTTCGCGAAAATCGTGCTGAAGTTATTTGCTTCGATAAGATGATTCGTTTCTCGCTCGCTAATGGTGATCAACTTTGTGTGTATGGCGAAACTCCTTCGAAAGGTCTTAAATTCATGTCATGTGTCCAAGCCAGTAAGTATCTCCGCAAGGAATACAGAGCTTTCTTGGCTAACATTGTAGTAGCGGAGAAGGAAAAGAAAGGAAACTCAGGAGTAAAAGATGTCCCCGTTGTTTGTGAATTACCCAACGTTTTCCCTGATGATTTACCCGGATTACCTCCCGCTCGTGATATCGATTTCCGAATCGACCTTATTCCTGGAGCAAATCCTGTTGCTAAAGCGTCCTATCGCCTCGCTCCTTCCAAAATGCGTGAACTCTCGAGACAGCTCCAGGAACTTCTTGATAAAGGTTTATTCGCCCTAGCACCTCTCCTTGGGGCGCACCTGTCATTTTCGTCAAAAAGAAGGATGGATCGTTCCGGGTGTGCATCGACTATAGAGAGTTGAATAAGCTGACTATCAAGAATCACTATCCCTTGCCTCAAATTGATGATTTGTTTGACCAGTTACAAGGTGCTACGTGTTTTTCAAAGATCGATCTACGCTCAGGCTATCACCAACTACGCATTCAAGAGGAAGATATACCAAAACCGCATTCTGAACCCGATACGGTCACTATGAGTTTGTTGTTATGCCTTTTGGTTTGACCAACGCTCCCGCCGTTTTTATGGACCTAATGAATCGCGTGTGCAAACCCTTTCTTGACATCTTCGTCATCGTGTTCATCGATGATATCCTGATCTATTCCAAGTCAAAAGCCAAACACTCGCAGCATCTACGTTTGGTTCTTGAGTTACTCCAGGGAAACCGCCTTTACGCCAAGTTCTCCAAGTGTGAATTCTGGCTAGAGGAGGTCCAATTCCTGGGTCACATTGTCAGTAGTCAAGGAATTCATGTCGATCCCGCGAAGATCGAGGCCGTTAAGAGTTGGGTTACACTCAAGAACCCGTCTGAAGTCCGTTCTTTTCTCGGACTGGCAGGCTATTATCGCCATTTTATCGAATGTTTCTCTAAGATCGCTGTGCCGCTTACCTCTCTTACGCATAAGGACAAACCTTTTGTTTGGGGAACTAAACAGGAGGAAGCCTTTCAAACTCTCAAAGCTATGCTTTGCAATGCTCCCGTGCTCTCACTGCCCATCGGAAACGACGATTTCGTAGTCTACTGCGATGCCTCGAACCTTGGTCTTGGTTGTGTTCTCATGCAATGAGATAAGGTTATCGCGTACGCTTCTCGACAGCTCAAGATCCATGAGAAGAACTACACCACACACGACCTCGAGTTTGGCGCAGTTGTTTTTGAGTTAAAGATTTGGTGACACTACCTTTACGATACCAAGTCTACGATCTTCACCGATCATAGGAGCCTACAACACATCTTTGATCAAAAGGAACTGAATATGCGTCAACGCCGGTGGGTGGAACTCCTCAACGATTATGACTGTGAGATCCGTTACCATCCAGGCAAAGCAAACGTCATTGCCGATGCTCTCAGTCGACGAAGTTATTTGCATAGCGTTCGTAATGTTCAAGCCCAGCATAATCTCGAAGCCCTCATACGCGACGCTCAGCATGCTTGTTTTACCGAACGTACTTTGAAGAAGGAAAGGATTCTAAACGATGGTTCCCAACTCGAGAATAAATCGAATGGTATCTTTCATTATTTGGACCGAATTTGGATTCCCAAGCGTACGAATTTGCGACAACTTCTGATGGACGAAGCTCACAAATCTCGGTATTCTATTCATCCTGGTGCTGACAAGATGTACCAGGACATGCGCTACAGGTACTGGTGGCCGAGCATGAAGAAGGATATTGCTATCTATGTTTCGAAGTGCCTGACTTGTTCCAAGGTCAAGGCTGAGCAACAAAGACCCTCTTGCTTACTCGTACAACCCGAGATCCCTATGTGGAAATGGGAGAGTATAGCTATGGACTTTGTAACGAAACTTCCACGCACGACATCAGGTCATGACAGCATCTGGGTTGTCGTTGACCGTTTGACTAAATCAGCTCATTTCCTGCTGATACGAGAAGACTTTAAGGTATAAAAATTAGCCCGAATCTACACCGATGAGATCATTTGTCGACACGGGACGCCTCATGACATCATCTCTGACCGTGATGGTCGGTTTACCTCGCGTCTTTGGAAAATGTTTCAATCTGCTCTTGGTACTACTCTTAATCTAAGTACCGCTTTTCATCCCCAAACCGACGGTCAGACTGAAAGAACGATTCGCACCCTTGAAGACATGCTCCGCTCGTGTGTCATAGATTTCGGTGGTAATTGGGACGCGCACTTACCTTTGGTCGAATTCTCGTACAATAACAGTTATCATTCTAGCATCCAAATGGCACCATTTGAGGCATTATACGGAAGGAAATGTCGATCGCCTATTGTATGGCACGAGATCGGAGACGCGCAAATTACCGGTCCTGAGCTATTGCAAGAAACGACTGACAAAATCCTCGAAATCCGAGACAATCTGCTGAAAGCTCGGAGCCGATAGAAAAGTTACGCTGATAGACGCCGCAAGCCCCTTGAATTTGACGTTGGCGATCACGTACTCCTAAAGGTTGCACCTTGGAAGGGGGTGATCAGATTCGGCAAGAAAGGAAAGCTCGCACCTCGATATGTTGGACCCTTTAAAATTCTGGAAAGGATTGGAAAAGTGCTTAGCCGACCAGGAATTACATGTCCCTCTCGAAGATTTACAAGTGGACGAAACATTACACTTCGTGGAAAAGCCTATTGAGATCATGGGACGAGAAACCAAGGTGCTCAGACGCTCACGCATTCCCATTGTGAAGGTTCGTTGGGAAGGCAAACGCGGCACCGAGTTCACATGGGAACTCGAAAGTGACATGAAGGCGAAGTACCCGCAACTGTTTGTTACGCCTACTTCTTAAATTTCGGGACGAATTTTCCTAAAGTAGGGGAGGCTGTAACAACCCGCTTTTTGGAAAGTCAAAGTACAAGTCAAAGTCAAAGGAAGAAAAGATTGCTAATTGCGATCTGTCACTCCTTGCTTAACCATTGATTGTACGTCAATGACTTGTAATCGCCCCTTTTTTAATAGCTTTAGTTGTATTATGTGGAGTATCTATTAATAATCGAGGATTAATCGCTATTTAATCGCATGTTTAATCGCTAATCGACTTATCGCTATCGCATTCGCAACTCGAATTATGTGTTATGGATATTGTTTTACGTGTGTGTGCTATTATGTGTTTTACTTGTGCATGTTATGTTTATGTTGAGGTGATTAATCACAATCGCAATCACAACTCTATCGCATCGCAATCTAAATCGCAAACGCTAAACGCATGTTATTTATAGTGATTGTATGTTAGATATAGTAGTTAGGTTATTTGTGTAACTAATGGTTAATACTATCGCATCGCTCACTCGAATCGCATCGCAACGCTCAACACGCGAATCGAAATGACAAAACTCAACGCGCCGGACACCTGGATCGAGTGGCCAACCGATCGAGTGGCCATCCGATCGGATTTGTGGTTGTAGGTGGTGGATCAAAGTGGTGGTTTACTGAAGAGATAGGGTTTATATTTGGGGGAATCTTGTGCATTTGTGAATGTGCACATTAAATGACACAACTACCCCTCACATGACATGCACGTGATCAACTTTAACTGGGAAAACAGACTGGGTTAGGCCCAAAGGGTAAAACGTGCTTGATTTTTATACATAAAGGACAAAACTCGTCAACTTTAAACATAAAGGACACCGCCTGCAAAGTGGCCTAAAGATAAAGGACAAACCTTGCAATTCACTCTATTATAAAAAAACCAAAAAAAAAAAAAGCAAACTTCAAAATGTAACTAGAAACAGTAACTACAAAACAGTAAAAATGAAGAGACGAAAAATTTATTATATTAGAATCTAAAACGCCAAACTTGAAAGACGGGACATGTTACAGACTTAAGAGAAAAAAGCTTATCAAAAACAATAATTACAAATAGTAAGTGAAACGAGTCAATGAGGAATACTTTATTATAATAATGCATTGCCTAACCTACGCCGCCAAAAGAAATCCTATAAAATAATAACTCTCAGCAAAAAAAAAAAACAAACGCCAAAATACTACTAAATACCACTCACTGTAAAACGCTAAAAAATTAAAAAAATCAAAGATGGCTAATATGCTATCTTGGATATTCAGTATTGTTCTTCGTGAAGTTTCACTGAATGGATTGTTAGCTGAGAGGAGTAACTCAGAAAGATTTTGTTGCATGAAATGGACAAAACTTCAAGAAAAAGATACTGATGACAATCGAATGTCATTTTGTGTTCTTTGTTCTTGAATAAAGCTTGGATGAGGAAAAGAGATCAATGACACTGAAGAGTGGGATGATTATAAAGATGAAGATCAAGATGAAGAAAAAACGAAAAACCCACTCACACGTCATAGATCTATGTACCCAAACATCCACAAAAAGCCACTTCAACAGACGAGCAGGCAAAAAAATCAACCCGATGGGTTTGTTAAGTTTTACATAAAACGCCATATATTTGGTGACAGTTCTTGTACTATTAAAGAAGAGAGAGGCTGATGACAGTGAAAATTGTGAAGAGAGATCCGATTATGATTTTTAATTTATTTTCTTCGCTTCTATTTTTTTCCCTGTGGTTCTAATATAATCTTACAATTGTAAAACGCCAAGATACCACAAACGCCAAAATGTATATAAAAAATAATAGAACAATGGGCCTTCTTGTTTAAAACGCCTTGAAAAAACACCATTCAGATAGATTTCCTGACTCCCCTGGGGTTCCAATGGAATACGATTTGAAAAACGCCATAAACACCAAAATGTTAATACAATGAAACCATTAAACGCCATTAGTTATTGAATTTGATTAACGCCAAAAATCTTAAACCCCAAAAAATAAAACAATATTGTGAAAAGCGGAACTGGAAAAGCAGAAGATAAAAGGACAAAAAAGCCCCTCCGCCCTTCTCTATGCCGCGTGACACGTGTTGGGCCAGGATTCGTTCTCACCGTTCTCACACTTTTGAGCGTTTTCTCCTGATCCCGTTTCTATATATATATATATATATATGATGAAAATAAAAACTTAACTGTTCTTGAACTTTCATTTTAATATATATATATATATATATATATATAGAAACATAATAAATATTCTTTATTAGTAATTTATTATATATATCAGTTTACAACTTGTTGCATTGTTGGTTGTAAGTTTTGCACAAGTGGTTGTACCCCACTTTAGTTTCTAAGTTTGTGTGTTAGGGGTTCCATTTTGCAGACATGTTTGCTTTTGGGATTTTTAAAATCTCATTCACATCATATTCATCATCTTCATTTTTATAATTACATTAAAGCTCATTACTTTATCTTTTATTTTCAATTAAATAATAATTTTATACCTTTATCATTACTTTTTCTCTCCCCTTTACTCTCAACAACTTTCAAAAAATATTAAAAAAAATTACAAGGGTGAACAATGTTTTTTCTCACTCCTCCACTCACAACCCGTCATAACCACTATCTATAATATGGAGGACCCTCTCATAGAATTTGGTGGACGGGATGTGAATGCTTTTATATAGAGGAGACAGAGACCTCTCTCTTTCTCACGTCTTCAACTTTTCTCTCTCTAAATATCAGGAGCTCTCTGTCTTCTCCCCCTTCCTTTTTCCGGTAACTATCGATTATTGGTCGTTTATGCCGCAACGGATATGTGGTTGTCTATCTAAAGAGAGATACAAAGAGAGGGAAGTTGGGTTATATAGAGAAAAACAGAGAGATGTGTGTTGCCCTACAGTTGCCAGTGGCCCTAGCTGCGAATGGCGGCGACAAACTTACATTGTGCGATGCTTTATGTTCTATGTTTCTCGCTTTAAACCTTTTGGTCGTGATGATGAGCTGAGTCTGGATCTGGATGATAAAGATTATGATGATGAGGTTGAACTCATCTGAGCCTTCATAGCCTCCGTCTCTCTATCATAATAATTATAGGTTTTCTATGTTCAAGGTTATGATGATACTTTACGACCTTATATGAGTCACGATAACTCAGTGATGATGACCTTAGGTTCATCTATGAGGTATATTTGATTTGTGTATTTGATTTTCCACTAGCATCTTGGTTGATGAATATTTTTTGGTTGAAATTAATGCGTTTGAAGAAATGGAGTTCATATTGGTGGTGAATTTTGAATGTATATGATATTTTGTTACATAGTTTTTTGTTTAGTAAATTTGGTTGGTGACAATGGTGTATTCATCCTTAGTTGTACATTCTGTATTGTTGGGTAGTATTGCTGAGTTTGGTTAGGTTTTGATTTTATTTTGATGGTGGTGGTGTTGGCGGTGTTGTTTGTTGACGGTGGTGTGTACGTCTCTAGTCTATAATTGTTTATTTATTGTTGGTGTCATAGCTCTTGAACCGAGATGAGTTTTTTGGTGATAAACAATAACATTTGTGGATTTTTAAAGGTTGAATCTTGCTCTAATGAGTTGCAAATTTTACCTAAACATACATGAAAGTAGCATGGCATGGATGGTGAATGGTAGGTTTAAACATGCAACCCCCTTGCAGCAACCTCTTTGGATAACTTGGACCCTAATTTTTCATATACTAACTTTTGATTTTGGTTTGGTTTTGATTGTGATAGCGGTGGTTGCTGTGATGGGTGGTGACAGTGGTGGGTGGTGGCGGTGATGGCAAATGACTATAATATACAAATAATGGTAATAATATAAAAAAAAAAAAACATTTTTGGACCAAATGTGTAATATAGATGCAAGATTTTGACACATATTTTAGTCTTACAATTATTGTCCTAGAAAAATATGAATCAAGTGTTTTGTTGTGTGTATTCATTTTGGAAAATTTATCATAGGATGGTGGAATTGGGTCCTCTAATTGGTATGGGTGATTTTGGGTCAGTTTTATACCTCATTTTGGTTGTTGTGTGTGCGTTTTGGCATGTGTTAAATGGGGAGTCTTGCAAGTTGTTTTATGTTTAAACATTTTAATGTGTTGGCGGTATGAATATGTTCATTTCACGTGTTTCCTTTCGTGTTGTGTGATTTTCATTTCATGGGTTCTCTAATTTAACATTTTAGTGTTCAACATGTCATGGGGTGTTTACCTGTTTTTTATTGCATCCTCACGTTTATGATGGCATAAGCTATAGACGTCATGGATTGGTTCATTCCTCACAAGGAAACGAGTCACATGGTGTTAAAGAATATTTGTAGCTTTAAAAGAATATCATGTTTTTTCATGTTAGTTTGCAATTAAATTGGTCATTTAACTGTTTTTAAAGATGGTCGATCACACAAGGTTTGACAATGCATTACTCATATTAGTGATTAGTATTATTTAAGTTTTTACTAAATTTATTTATTTTGAATATATGTTTTCTTTCATATACATAGTTTACAAGAGGTTTAGTATTATTGGATGGTATGATACGATTCAAGTCGAATATATTTCGTTAGGTGATGATTGTTTTTTTTAATTGGTCAACAACAACGAATGAGAGGTTATTGGTTATGAATCTCCAAAAAACAGTACTATTAGATTAATAGGTTTTCTATTGATATTTCAACCTACAGAAACATAATTTCATCATTTAGTTATCTTTTCGTTTCATTTTATTTATATCAATAATACGTTGGTTGTTTTATTTACTTTATGAAACTGAGAGTTCCATAATAATTTCCTTCAGAGAATTTCATTATAAACATCATAAACGTATAATGTTCTTTGTTAATACCTCAAAAACATATTATTTTGTCAAACTCGCGAAGTTCGCAAGTATTAACACTAGTTTAATATAATTAAATTCCATTTTATATAAATATATTCTTCATCATTAATGTATTTAAAAACTCTAGTTTGTTTGTGTATTTCCTCAAAATAATTATACACAAAGAAAAACTTATATTATAAATTTAATAATATGTAACTAGGGCAACTTTTGGTGGGATAAATCATACATGTCAATTTACTATTATTTTCATTTCACTCGGGGGCTCTTTTTTTTACTCATTTCTGAAATATCAATAAACTACCATCAAAAAGGGTGTAATATTTATTATTTATTTTTATTGTTCAAAGTTTTCAAAAGTTTGGTTATTATTTGTTTTTATTGTAAAAATCTGTTACTAACTTACCATGAACACACTAGAACCCACCAATAATAATATAAAAATATGTGACAATGACTTAAATAACACATAAAACCCATTAATTACTTTTGCTAAAATATAATTAATCTAAAAGTTATGGATTTAGTAGACGTTTTACATATGATTTAAAAGGTATAGTTACAAAATGTTTGTATAAAAATAATTGTAAAAGGATTGAAGATTGGCTACAATACAAACACACTTTTTCGAAGTGTGAGAAGGCGTTTTAGGCATGGTGTCATAGACATCTTAAAAATTGAAAATATTATCAAATTTAAAACACTATGCCTAAAATTTAAAAAACACCGTGTCTAAGTATTCTTCTCACACTCTTTACCCAAAAAAAGTATTCTTCTCACACTTCTTAAAAAAAGTAACATTTGTAGCGTAACTTACCTTGTATATTATAAAAAAAAACAACTAAAATAAAACGAATCGAATTTAAGTTTATAGTACTAGTCACGTGATAAGAATAGATAAGTATAATACCAACGAGCTAGATGACATCTACATGACCATTGTTAAGTTGACTATTAAAAGTTTGCAAAAGGATTGGACCGGTTTGGAGTTGTATTTTTGAAGAGCCCGATTGATTTGGACCAGTTAGCCCAGGCCCACGCTCATCAATTCATATGTTTGGAAAGGTATATTGATATCGAACACGTTTCTAAATTAGGTCATATCATTTAGTAGGGTAAATTATTTGTTGAGTCCATGTGTTTTATGTGTTTTAACCATTTGAGTTCAAAAGCAAAAAAGTTTAACGACCTGAGTCCACATAAGCATTTTTTTTAACCATTTGAGTCTAAATTTTTAACACTATTAGAATTATTCTGTTAACTGTTGTTAAATGACCAAATTACCCTTGTACTTAAAAAAAACCAGTTTATTATTATTAAAACTATTATTAAATATATAAACAAATTCCATCCATTATCTCCAAATTCACATCTCTCTCTCTACCTAATCACTTTCTCTCTCTTATCTTCTCTCTCAACAAAACAACCACCACCATCACCACTCCACCACAACCACCACCGTCATCGCCGCACCAACACCGCAGCACCAACACCGTAGCACCACCACCATTGTAGCCCCTCCACCACCACTGCACCACATCGGAAAATGCTAACGAAGAATGAAAGCCAAATCGGAGACGATTAAAGCTCACCTGTGACTACTACCTTACACCGTTGTTGTCAGCCACCATTTTCCTGCACTATTTTCTGGTCATCGATCTTTATTTCTCCATCTTTGTTAGACACTACAGACCATTTTCTGGTAAGCTCTAGTTCAAGATGGTTGATCATCTCTGGTCATCGATCTTTATTTCTCCATCTTTATGTCACGGGTATGCTTGATCTTACCTCTCGTCTTTGGATCTGAGGGTGGTTGATCATCTCTGTTTACAAACTCTGGTGCGGTAACAGGTCGGGTCAACCGGGCGTAGATTTCGTGTTTGCCCAATTTGGTACTAGTGTTTGTTAAGTGTTCATCGATTAAATGATGGTAGTTTGGGGGTAATTTAGCGTCCCAGATGAAATCAGCAGATGAAGCAGCTCTAAACGCTTGATTTAATCTCGCTAATTTGCAAATATCCGGTGGATCTAAGTACAATAAGACGAGTGCAACACATGATTCTGGTATGTCACCGAGTTTTAGCTTTGCTGGATGAGTTGACCCGTCTGAGCTGTCTTGACTCGGTAGTGATGAATTCACACCCATAGTGGTGGTTGTTACGGTGGTTGTTAGGTGGAGATTTTGAGAAAATGTGGAATTGGTATGTGAGGGAGGATGAGGGAAGATGATGATTTGTCTGGTTATATGAAAATGCTGACGTGGCGGAGTTTAGAGAGAGAGAAGAGAGACTTGTACTTATGTGCATATAAGACTTGTACTTTGTGTGTAAATGACCAAATTACCCTCATAGTTAACAGACTTGGTGGATGGAGTTAGAAATTTGGACTCAAATGGTTAAAGAAAATGCTTATGGGGACTCAGGTCGTTAAACTTTTTGCTTTTGGACTCAAGTGGTTAAAACCTATAAAACACAGAGACTCAAAAATTAATTTACCCCATTTAGTATTTGATTGTTGTGGTTTTTATTTGTTTCGATTATAATCTTAAAAGATTGTTAAAGAACAAAAAATATAGTTGTTAACTTGTTATACTATAATTCTAGAAAGATGGTCAAATTGATGTAAAAAAACCAGTTTGGATCCAAACCGTTTTCTAACCTAATCCGTACCAAAACTATAAATTCTTGTAATTGTTGTATTGTGAGCACTATTGTTGTAAGGGGGTAGGGGTGGTATCACCCACAAACAATTCCATCACTCACAACATCCAATCAGGTTCTGCCATGTCATCAACCATTATTTTCATCACTCACACCCTTTTTTGGTGGAAATGGTCATCACTTGTACAAATTCCATCACTCACTAATTTTTTTATTTTTTTTTTAAATTATAAATTAACAATAAAACACTAAAATTATAAATTTAAATTAAATTAAAACATACTAGTTCAATATTTTAGACTACAATTAAAAAAAAATACATAAAGATACTCTACTCCTCGTCCGAATTAGGAAATTCCAAACCTAAAGAACCTACTAGTTCGATTAAATCGAATCTCAACCGAAAGTGAGTTTCTTCATCACGCAACTGTAGTTGGATATTTTCGGGAACGTGAACTTGTGTAGGAGGATCCGGCACCCAATCTGGAGATATTGCACGTCCGTCTTGTTTGATTAACATATTGTGCAAAATGATACATGCATACACTATGCTATGTATCGAGTTCTTGTTCATCGCACGAACCGGTCGGCTTAGAATGCCCCATCTACCCTTTAAAACACCAAAAGCCCTCTCAACATCTTTTCTTGCCGATTCTTGCAACTTCTTGAACGCCTTTTCTTTAGCCTCGACAGGAAACGAAGGAGCTTTCACAAAAACAGACCATGGTGGGTAGATACCATCCACAAGAAAAAAGCCTCGTCTGTAATATCGTCCATTAACATAGAATGGACATACGGGTGCGGTACCATCCGTTACTGTTTGGAACAACGTCGACGTGTGCAAAACATTGATGTCGTTGTTTGAACCTGGGACACCAAAATATGAATGCCAAAACCATAAATCATTCGACGCCACCGCTTCAAGTATGGTGGTTGGTCTTTTGATGTCACCCCTAACATACCCCCCTCGCAACTCTCTTGGACAATTTCTCCACTCGATATGTGTACAATCGATGCTACCGAGCATCCCAGGAAAATGCCATCTAGCCTCATGTGCGGCGTAAATACGTGAGATGTCGTGTCTCGTCGGTTTACGTAAAAACTCTTCACCATACAATTTTATGACCGCGTTACAAAAAAATTGCAGACATTCACGTGAAGTTCTGTCCGACATAGCTAGGTATTCATCAAATTGATCGGGAGGGTTACCTGTCGCTAGTTGGCGAATGGCGGACGTGCATTTTTGTATCGGCGTGAAACTTGGTTTGCCCCTCGCGTCGTAACTTTCTTGAAACCATTCTTCGGTTGCTTCGATGTCTCCAACAATCTTTAAGAATAATTCTTTTGGTAAACGAAACCGATCTCTAAACGTTTCGGCATTGTAGACCGGATTCTCCACAAAATAGTCGTTCATTAACACTTCGTTGGCATGTATACGATCACGATTCACCATCTTCTTCTTTGGGCGGGACGAACTTGATTCAAGTTCGTTATACACCGACACAAAATATTTAAGCGTCTCATTGTCGGAAGACGATTCGCTATCGCTGTCCATCGGAAACGTCGAATCCGTAGGAAAATCCATTTGTGAAATTCGTAGAATGTGTGATATATGTTTGGTTTTTGGTTTGGGTGAAATGGTTGTAAAAGATTTGAAGTATATATAAAGGTTTTAAAGGTTTTTTTTTTATTCAAAGTTTACCGTTTGAAAACGGTCGAAATGCCCAACGTTCAAAAACTCAAACTTTTCAACGCGTGTTCCATTCAACGCGTGAACCATTAAACGCGTGAACTTTTCAACCGGCGGCGGTGTGCTAATCATTTCAACGCGTTATGGGGGGACATAACGTGTCCACCCCGGGTCCTCTAATAGTGTGTGATTTGTGAGGGGTCTTAATATTTGGTGATTGGTGTGAAGATTCATTAACTTGATATAGTGAATGCGTAAAGAAGTGTAAAAATATATTATTTTGACTTATTGTGTTGAAGAAGGTGATCAATGTCCTGGATTAGTGAGATGTTGTTGAGGTAATCACTACTTTGTCTGGTGAAACGCTTTTACTCGTGATCTTTTCCGTTTAAAAGTAACGATTAGTGGAACAACTTGTTGGAAATTTTGTGAAAATAGCATTTTTCACAAAGATAGGAAAATGATTTTTTCCTATTTTTGGACTAGAAATAAATATAATAAAATGAGCGGGTTTTATATATTTATGTATGGGGTTGTGTTCTACGTTGGAAGGACTTCGCAACAAACTAAACCACGTCCAAAACGGAGCTAAGATGAATAAGATATCGATGCTCAAAGTTTGGCGTTTGAAACTTGAATGCTGAAAAACTGGGAAGGTAGCACCTTGTCCCACATCGGATGAGAGATGAAACCTAAAGGGGTATTTAAGTGGGAACTCTCCATCCTTATTGTTTCATGGAAACACTCACTAGTGTACTCGCGAAGGGTGCGGAGCACCCTAACTCGCACTCGCACGCGCGCGCGTGGCGTGGGCGATGAGGCGCAATGTGGCGCACTTCGCACGCTCGCATCGCCGCGAGCTGCTTGAGAGCCGCCTTTGTATTTTTTACCACATGCGTGTGGTGGAGCACAGACCAAGTGGCTAGAGACGTGGCAAGCAGGCATGTGACCCATATGGGTCCGCGCAGAGTGGTGCATGATGTGGCAGTCATGCGCGCGCGAGTACACATGGCATGGGGGCGCGCGGTTGCGCATGGTGCATGGGCACTGAGGTGACGTGCGCGGCGCACTAAAGTGAGCCAAAACGGCGCGACTGTGTGGCGTGCTCGTAGAGGCTTACAGGTGACGTGGCACACGCGCGCAGGTGCGCATGGGACTGAGGCGCACGCGCGCATGGCAGTGAGCCAAATGGACGCACCGCGCATGAGGGTGCAGACCTGCGCGCGCGCGCGCGCGCAGAAGCTTACAGCAGCAGTTAATGCTGTGCAGTTACGTTTCAGCATTCGAAACTGACGAAGTTAATGCGTTTGACTGAGAATTAAGTGACGAATTAAAGTGCATTAAAGACGTCTAATGCAGTTTAATTCTCCCATTTAATTTATTTTTCAGTTTCGAGTTCAACCTGGTGTATAAATAGGAGGCTCCTTTCACCAGATTAGACACACCGAAAACCAACAGCAAAGACAATCTCTCCTCTCTGAATTCTTCATCTTTCAAGCAGCAAGGTACATCTTCGGGTTGGAGTCAAGACCGGCAGTGCAACTGCTTGAGGCTGTTGTATCCTGGAAACAAACGTGTTCTCCTGGGAGACACGAAATTTGTTTTAAGGGACCCGTGTCTAACACGATCCTCAGCCAAGAACAGTTTTTCTGTTCGTGTTTTCTGTTTTGGTTTTTTTCCTTTTTTCAGTTGTAATTGTATTTTTCTTTCAGTTGTATTTCTGTTAAGTATTTGTAATTCAAGTTAATAAAATTTTTATTTATTTTACACGAACGGATTCCTACAATCTTAAAACAAATTTTTAAACACCGTTCGTGTAGAAACACAAACATATTCTGCTGTGAATTCGAACCAGTTTTGAATTCATACAGTTGTGTTTAAAAAAGCAGATTTTTTTCTCTGTTTTGATTCAAAGTTGCGCCTTTGTCAAAACAGAACTCTGTTCTTCTACTCCTTCTTTGTCTTTGGGTTCTAAGATCTTCTCTTCTAGTCTTCAAAGTTGGACTTAGAAGCTACGAGGCTGATTTTGTTACTCATCGATTTTGTTAGTAAAATAATAAATCAGCACATTTATTATTCTAACATCTTTATTAACTTGGTTTTGTGGAATTTTTCAGAATGTCAACTAAAAATACCAACGTCAACGTTGTTGTCGGTACCCCTGCCAACACTGTGGGAGCGTCCACAGTGGCAAATCATGCTGAAAGACCTGAGAAGTTCTCGGGTCTCCACTTCAAGCGGTGGCAACAGAAGATGTTCTTCTACTTGACCACCATGAACCTTGCGAGGTTCTTAACGGAGACCGCTCCCCAACCTGCGGAAGGGGAGACCGATGCTCAGGCTCTGAGCGCGGTAGAGGCGTGGAAGCACTCGGACTTTATATGTCGAGGCTACGTACTCAACGGTCTCTTGGATGCGCTGTATAATGTGTACTATAGTATCAAGACTTCCAAAGAATTATGAGAGTCTTTAGAGAAACAGTACAAAACGGAGGATGCGGGAACAAAGAAATTTGCTGTCTCCCGTTTCTTGGACTTCAAAATGGTTAATAACAAGACTGTTATGAACCAAGTTCAAGAGTTACAGATTATACTTCATGACATCCACGCTGAGGGTATGGTACTCAGCGAGACGTTTCAAGTGGCAGCCATGATTGAAAAATTACCTCCTGCTTGGTTGGATTTTAAGAATTATCTTAAACACAAGCGGAAGGAAATGACAATTGAGGAACTTGTCGTCCATCTTCGTATAGAAGAGGACAACAGGGTGGCCCAAAAAGGCACCATTTTGCAAGCTTCGGCTAAGGCAAACATGGTGGAAGTTGGGGAGTCCTCAAAGGGCAAGAAAGGCAAGGGTAAAAAGGACAACAAAGGGAAAGCAAAGGTTAACAACCTTGGACCGAAAAAGGGGGCTGTGAAAAAGAAGCCTGCGCCTTTCCAAGGTACTTGTTACAATTGTAACGAGACGGGGCACCGTGCTAACCAATGCAAGAAACCTAAGCGTGAGCGTGCGCACATGGTTGATGAGGATAGTATGCCTCTAATCGCAATGATAACCGAGGAAGCGACTATGATTGAAGAAGTCAACGCAATGGGTGAAAACCCAAAAGGATGGTTCATTGACACGGGTGCAACCCGCCATGTTTGTGGAGACAAGGCTCTTTTCTCTACATTCAAGGAAGCGTCGGGTGAAGACAAGCTTTATATGGGAAATAAAGCTACCGCAAGCATCAAGGGGGAAGGCACGGCTGTCTTGAAGATGACTTCGGGCAAGGAGCTTACCTTGACAAATGTGCTTTATGTCCCAGAGATACGGAAGAATCTCGTGTCGGGATGGATGCTCAACAAGTTTGGATTTCGTCTAGTGTTTGAATCGGACAATTTTGTCTTGTCTAGACGTGGAACTTTTATCGGAAAGGGCTATGCCCTAAATGGAATGTTCAAAATGAATGTAATGGTTGTTAACCAAAACAAGAAAATGAATGAAAATTCTACTTCTACTTACATGATTGAGTCTTCTAATGTTTGGCATGGTAGACTAGGGCATGTAAATTTTAAATCATTACGACGTTTAATTAAATTAAACTTGATACCAACATTCCATATCGAGTCCGATCACAAATGCGAGACTTGTGTCGAATCCAAACTTACGAGATCATCGTTTAAATCGGTTGAACGAATAACCGAACCCCTTGATTTAATTCATACCGATGTGTGTGATTTAAAAGCGGTTCCCACGCGTGGAGGAAATAAGTACTTCATCACGTTTATTGATGATTGTACTAAATATTGCTACGTGTATTTACTAAAGAGTAAAGACGAAGCAATAGAGAAGTTTATCTTGTACAAAAATGAAGTTGAGAATCAACTTAAAAAGAAGATAAAAGCTTTGAGAAGCGATCGTGGAGGTGAATATGTTGCACCTTTTGCGGATTTATGCGCATGAGTGTACACCTCCTTATTCTCCACAATCAAATGGCGTTGCGGAACGGAAGAACCGCACATTGAAAGAAATGATGAACGTCATGTTGATAAGCTCGGGAGTGAACCGAGAAATGTGGGGGGACGCCATTCTCTCAGCAAATTATTTGTTGAACAAGATACCCTTGAAAAATAGGGACGAAACTCCATATGAGTTATCGAGAAAAAGGAAGCCTTCGTACAAATACTTGAAAGTGTGGGGGTGCCTAGCTAAGGTGATTGTACCACCTCCTAAGGCTCTTAGGATAGGACCCAAAACTGTTGATTGCATTTTCATTGGATATGCACATCAAAGTAGCGCACATCAATTTCTTGTACATGAGTCCAAGAATCCCGATGTACACAAACACACTATCATAGAGGCAAATCCTAATGTCGTCTCATATTTTGAGAATGTGTTTCCTATGTTAGGACAAACACATGCGCCTTCATCAAGAGCGGTTGATGAAGCAGGTCCAAGTTCGTTTACATGGTTAGATGAAGCAGGACCAAGTTCATCTACGAGGATAGATGAAAGACATGAACGACCTGAGGTCGATGAGGGTGAGCTTAGACGAAGTAAACGACAAAGGGTTGAAAAATCCTTTGGTCCAGACTTCATGAGCTATATGGTTGAGGGTGAGCCCAATACATACTTCGAAGCGGTTACCTCCGCCGAAGGACCTCAATGGCAAGAAGCAATTAAGAATGAAATTGATTCTATATTGCAAAATCATACTTGGGAGTTAGTAGATCTTCCACCTGGTTGCAAACCACTTGGATATCGTTGGATATTCAAAAGGAAGATGAAAGCCGACGGAAGTATTGATAAATACAAGGCAATGTTAGTGATCAAAGGATTTAGACAAAAGGAGGGTCTAGACTACTTTGATACTTACTCGCCTGTAACACGAATAACCTCTATACGATTGGTTCTTGCAATTGCGGCTCTAAGAAATTTGGAAGTTCACCAAATGGATGTAAAGACCGCATTTCTAAATGGCGATTTAGAAGAAGAAATTTACATGGAACAACCTGAGTGTTTTTCCGCCCCTGGAAACAAGGGTAAAGTATGTAAATTGGTCAAGTCTTTGTATGGCTTGAAGCAAGCTCCAAAAAAATGGCACCAAAAGTTTGATCATGTCATGATTGACAATGGTTTCAAAATAAATGAGTGCGACAAGTGTGTTTATTTTAAAGACACACCAAGAGGTTATGTGATTTTATGTCTTTATGTAGATGATATGCTTATCATTGGGAGTGATGATAACATGATCAACTCAACAAAAGACATGTTGAAAGCGAGGTTTGACATGAAAGACATGGGTCTCGCGGATGTGATTCTTGGAGTAAAAATCACTAGAACCCAAAATGGTCTTGTGCCTAAGGAATAATAGAGGCGAGAGTGTTTCTCAGTTAGAGTACTCAAGGATCATTGGCAGTCTAATGTATCTAATGACATGTACTAGACCCGACTTAGCGTATGCTGTGAGCAGGCTAAGTAGATACACCAGTAATCCGAGCGAGGATCATTGGAAAGCTATCACGAGGGTGCTTAGATACATAAGATACACAAGAGACTATGGATTGCATTATACCCGTGATCCAGCAGTGATCGAAGGATACACTGACGCTAACTGGATATCGGATATAAAGGATACAGATCCACAAGTGGTTATGTGTTTACATTTGCGGGCGCGGCTATAGCTTGGAAGTCTTCCAAGCAAACGGTTATAGCGAGATCCACGATGGAATCCGAATTCGTCGCTTTAGATAAAAGCGGGGAAGAGGCGGAGTGGCTACGTCAATTTGTGGAAGATATTCCAAGATGGCCAAAGCCGTTGACGGCGATCTGCATACATTGTGACAATCAGTCTGCTCTTGCTAGAGCACAAAGCATGATGTACAATGGCAGATCAAGGCACATTCGACGTAGACACAACACGGTACGACAACTTATCTCAACGGGTGTTATCTCAGTTGACTATGTGAGGTCAGAGGAGAACATTGCGGACCCGTTAACAAAAGGCTTAAGCACAGATAAGGTGTATAGGTTGTCAAGAGGAATGGGACTAAAGCCCATAGATGAAGGGAATATGAGGGAAACCTAACCTAGTGGACTGGAGATCCCAAGATCTAGGTTCAATAGGCAAACTTAATCATAAACCCAAAGGGAGTCATTGTGGGGGGTGCCCCAAAATCAATAAAGGGAGTTGTACACTTCCTAGTCCATTCCAATCAGTGACATGAAGGAAAGGTTAAGCATGTTGAGGTTACAGATTTGTGGAAATCCAAATTAACCATGATGCTTTTAATGATTCAGAGGAATCACCTATGTTAGAGAGAAGTGGGGTCGCTTCGAATGGATTTGTGGGGAGGCGCAAATCCTAGAGCTCTCGCAGAACCAGGAACGTGTTCCATGACCATTAACGGACACAACCATGAGGACTTGACTCGACTAGGGAGAGTATTGTGTGAACGTATGTTGTCGCCTACATAAATGGGGGATTGTTCAAAGACACCGCGTCTACAAGACCCTAGGAGGCTAAGTATGCTTCACAAAAGAAGGTTCAAAGGTTACACCTACCTATCTTGCAATACTCAACTGTTGAACGTGTATCGTTGAAACTTGATAGATCGATTTCTATTCATGTGGGGGATTGTTGGAAATTTTGTGAAAATAGCATTTTTGACAAATATAGGAAAATGATTTTTTTCCTATTTTTGGACTAGAAATAAATATAATAAAATGAGCGGGTTTTATATATTTATTTGTGGGGTTGTGTTCTACGTTGGAAGGACTTCGCAACGAACTAAACCACGTCCAAAACGGAGCTAAGATGAATAAGATATCGATGCTCAAAGTTTGGTGTTTGAAACTTGAATGCTGAAAAAGTGGGAAGGTAGCACCTTGTCCCACATCGGATGAGAGATGAAACTTAAAGGGGTATTTAAGTGGGAACTCTCCATCCTTATTGTTTCATGGAAGCACTCACTAATGTACTCGCGAAGGGTGCGGAGCACCCTAACTCGCACTCGCACACGCGTGCGTGGCGTGGGCGATGAGGCGCAATGTGGCGCACTTTGCACTTCGCACGCTCGCATCACCGCGAGCCGCTTGAGAGCCGCCTTTGTATTTTTGACCACATGCGTGTGGTGGAGCACAGACCAAGTGGCTAGAGACGTGGCAAGCAGGCATGTGACCCATATGGGTCCGCGCGGAGTGGTGCATGATGTGGCAGTCATGCGCGCCCGAGTACACATGGCATTGGGGCGCGCGGTTGTGCATGGGCACTGAGGTGACGTGCGCGGCGCACTAAAGTGAGCCAAAACGGCGCGACTGTGTGGCGTGCTCGTAGAGGCTTACAGGTGACGTGGCACACGCGCGCAGGTGCGCATGGGACTGAGGCGCACGCGCGCATGGCAGTGAGCCAAATGGACGCACCGCGCATGAGGGTGCAGACCTGCGCGCGCGCGTGCGCAGAAGCTTCCAGCAGCAGTTAATGCTGTGCAGTTACGTTTCAGCATTCGAAACTGACGAAGTTAATGCGTTTGACTGAGAATTAAGTGACGAATTAAAGTGCATTAAAGACGTCTAATGCAGTTTAATTCTCCCATTTAATTTATTTTTCAGTTTCGAGTTCAACCTGGTGTATAAATAGGAGGCTCCTTTCACCAGATTAGACACACCGAAAACCAATAGCAAAGACAATCTCTCCTCTCTGAATTCTTCATCTTTCAAGCAGCAAGGTACATATTCGGGTTGGAGTCAAGACCGGCAGTGCAACTGCTTGAGGCTGTTGTATCCTGGAAACAAACGTGTTCTCCTGGGAGACACGAAATTTGTTTTAAGGGACCCGTGTCTAACACGATCCTCAGCCAAGAACAATTTTTCTGTTCGTGTTTTCTGTTTTGTTTTTTTTCCTTTTTTCAGTTGTAATTGTATTTTTCTTTCAGTTGTATTTCTGTTAAGTATTTGTAATTCAAGTTAATAAAATTTTTATTTATTTTACACGAACGGATTCCTACACAACTTTCAATTGGAAAATCGGGGAGAGTACATAGTGAAATAGTTAACATTCACTTGAACTTATATAAACTGATTTTGTATCTTCTTTCCTAAATTCTTTACATACATAATGTTGCTTTTTAAACTAATCACCCCCCTGATTTTTAAATTAAAGGCCGTAATTTTTTTCATACATTATAAAAAATGAGCATTTTATTATATTTAGAAAGTGTTTGGGATTGAGTTTGGAAATGACTTATTGATAAAAAAACTAATAAGTTAATAAGTCATTTTCAAAAGCAAGGATTTCCAAACTTAATCACAAACGCCCCCTAATAATTTGTGAATAGTATTGTTATAGTTGTTTTTTTAATTTAATTAATAAAATAACATATTATATTATTACCACTATGTTCGCGCAAGCACCCTCCAATGTGTGTGTGCTATTTTTATTTAAAAAAAAGCTTGACAAATTCTAGACATTTGATCTATTATAATGTACGGTTTTCAACAATGTTAGGATGAATCAAATAAAAAATTATGATGTTTAGTTTACTTTGTAAGAGAAAAAAAAAAGATATTTGTTTTGTGAAGGAGATTTTTTTATATATAACTTGAAAAATTAATAAATATTTAAAATAGAGACGATTACAGACTAAAGAAAAAAAATGTTCTTTTTGTTGGCGGTAATTCCCGACTCATCACAAGTCGGTGATGTGAAAGGTAACAAAGGAGTTCAAGTCACAAGTCGGTGAACTTGAGGGATCAATGTTGACAAGTTGGTCATAATTGGTTAAGTTTCCTAATTACATTATAATTATATTCGGTAATGTCTTGGTCACCAAGTTAGGGTTATATGGTAATGTCTTGGTCACCAAGTTAGGGGTAGCCTATATAAACCAAGGTAGGGTTAGACATTATTAAGAATCAAGAGAAGATAAACCGAGTTATGGTTTATGAGTTATTGTAATCAAGTTTTTTGAGTTATATTTTCTTGGTTATAATAAAAGTTCTTGGAGAGTTATTCCATTCGTTGTTGTTCTTGTGTTTGATTATTCGATTGGGACTTGAATTGGTATCAGAGCTTCTCCCCCGTTTTCCCTTCAAGTAATACCTTCTTTTTTTTTTTTTTTTTTTTTTGTGAGCTACGATCCCCCCAAAAAAAAAACAAAAAACAAAAAACAAAAAGAAGGTCAAACAATTTATTGTGTTTTCTTTTTGAAACAACGTTTAAAAAAACAAGTTGGTTTATTTTTATTTTTTTTGGTTTAAACTAAGTTTGGGTTTAACCAATAAACGTTGTTTGAGTTGGACAAGTGGTTCAATTCGAGGTTTGATTGTTATTCGGTTTTCGAGAGGTATTCGTGACCGGGTTTCTGCGAGCAAACACGTTCGGTTCTGAAAAGTTGTTCAGAAATCAATGACGGACGGGAACAGACCACCACCGGTTGTGGTTAAGGATCAAAGTACCACAACTTTACAGTGTCCAATGTTAACCGAAACAAATTACAACATCTGGGCGATTCGTATCAAGGCAGTATTAAAGGTTCATAGAATACAGCAAGCTTTAGAACCAGGCGAAAAGGAGGTAGATGCCAAAAAGGATGACATGGCAGTTGCACTTCTACTTCAAGCAATACCCGAAGAGCTCGTGTTTCAAGTAGCTCAGTCTCAGACTGCAAAGGAAATCTGGGAAGCGTTGAAGACACGGTATGTTGGGGTTGAACGGGTTCGAGAGGCAAAGCTTGAGCAACTGGAAAATGAGTTCGAATCTTTAAAGATGAAAGAAACAGAGACGATTGATTCTTTCGCAGGGAGGATTAGTCAGTTGGTTACCAAAGCAGCCAGTTTGGGAACCACTTACGAAAACAAAAAGCTAATCAGAAAGTTATTAGGCTCTGTTCCAGCAAAGTATGTTCCAATTGTAGCTTCAATTGAACAGTTCACAGATTTGAAGGCCATGACGTTTCAGGAAGCGATCGGTAGACTGAAGACGTTCGAAGACAGGATTAAGGGTATCGAGTCTTTAGCAGAAAATCAAGGTAATCTAATGTTTGCCAACGGTGAGTCATCCTCGAAATCCAAATCCTATGAAAATACGCGTGGGCGTGGGCGAGGCGGTTCAAGTTACCGAGGCAGACGTCAAGACCGGGATGATGAGGACCAAGATGGAAGTCAAAGCCGAGAAGGTCAAGATCATCGGTCAAAACAAACGGGTCAAAGAAGAACCAATGATCGTCAAACGGGAAGGAAAGATAGATCAGAGATTCAGTGTTACCGTTGTGATAAATTTGGTCACTTCGCGTCAGGATGTCCGGATCGTATGAAGAAACAAGATGAAGCTAACTTAGCTAAAAACGATGATTTTGATCCATCATTATTCATGATGAGATGTGATCAAGAGACGGTTTTTCTAAATGAAGAATGGGTGAATCCAAAGCGTTTCGAGACTGAGCCAATGGAGAAAGACACTTGGTATCTCGACAACGGAGCATCGAATCACATGACGGGTAATCGAGCTTATTTCTTTGAACGTAATGAACGAGTCACGGGAAAGGTGAAGTTTGGAGATGGATCTTGTATTGATATACGGGGAAAGGGATCGGTATTACTTGAAGGGAAAACGGGGGAGAAGCGCCTGTTAACCGATGTTTAATACATACCGAGTTTACAAAGCAATATCATAAGTCTTGGTCAAGCAACGGAAGGTGGATGCGACATTCACATGAAACGTGATTTGCTAACCATTCATGATGATACAGGAAAACTTATGATGAAGGTGACAAGGACCAAGAACCGTTTGTACAAGATCAACCTCAAGATAGCATGTTCCGGTACACAAGCTAACATGATTGGAATAAAGAATTTTGCGGGTAGGGATCTACAAAGAGGTGAACTGAAAGATGATACGGCAAGTACGAGTCAAAATCTTCTCGAAGATCCAAGTTTAATGAAGAAACCCAAAATTCAAAGTCCAAAGAAAAATGTTCAAGAATTCAAAGAAAATGTTAAGCAAGGGATTCAAACCCAAGGAAGTACGTGTTATGATCCAAGAAAGCGGGTGTTTGCTCAAGATCGCAGCCGAGTTAATGGTGGTGCTAGTTCTATGACCAAAGGACGAGTCGTGGAGAAAGGACTAGTCGAGTACAAGGTCGCAAGAATGTTCGAGCTAGGAAGGAGCCGAAAAACACAGCTAGAGATCAAGATTTTTTCTATGAGAATCAAGACAAAGAAGACATGTTAGAGCCTACCTATTTCGAGTCGGAAATTAAGGGGGTGATTGTTGGCGGTAATTCCCGACTCATCACAAGTCGGTGATGTGAAAGGTAACAAAGGAGTTCAAGTCACAAGTCGGTGAACTTGAGGGATCAATGTTGACAAGTTGGTCATAATTGGTTAAGTTTCCTAATTACATTATAATTATATTTGGTAATGTCTTGGTCACCAAGTTAGGGTTATATGGTAATGTCTTGGTCACCAAGTTAGGGGTAGCCTATATAAACCAAGCTAGGGTTAGACATTATTAAGAGTCAAGAGAAGATAAACCGAGTTATGGTTTATGAGTTATTGTAATCAAGTTTTTTGAGTTATATTTTCTTGGTTATATAAAAGTTCTTGGAGAGTTATTCCATTCGTTGTTGTTCTTGTGTTTGATTATTCGATTGGGACTTGACTTTTTGTTTAGGGGCTGTTTGGTAACATCTGAATGGTTAAGTGCTGAACCAGTAAGAGGTCTGAACTATTAAGAGCCTGTATAATGCTTAACCGTTCAGAGGCAAATGTCTGACCAATTCAGATTAGAGGTCTTAATCATTCAGACTCTATATAATGCTTAACCATTCAGAGGCAAAAGTCTGAACCATTCAGACATCTGCTCGTGAAACAAACAGTCTGAACCATTAAGTGCTGAACCAGTAAGAGGTCTGAACCATTAAGAGACTCATTAAGAGGTAAACAAACAGCTCCTTACTTTTTTTTTTTTTTGAAATCTTGTACTTCATTAGAACGGACCAACAGTAAGACACTAGAGGAACAAAAGACTACAACAAGGAAACTAAAACACAGGAAACAAGCAACTACTACATTATCAAAAATCGAAACGACCCCAAGAGCTCTCGTCTAAGCCCGTAAAGTTAGCTTTGTTTTTCATCCAGAAGTAGCACAAAGATTTGACTTCTGCTATAACAACGCCCACTACCATTTTCTTTTGGTTGAAGATTAAATTGTTCCAAGCATCCCAAATCGCCCAGCATGTCAAAAGAAAAATCGCCTGAAGAGTTTGTTTCCCTTACTCGGAAGTGTTAATGTTTCATTCAAGTTTAGAATGTCGAAAAAGCCAAAGGCAAAAATAGGTGGGAGACGGCACCACGATGCAATGGCGACTCAAATCTCTAAAGCAGACTTGCAAGCCGAAAAAAGATGACCGATCGACTCCATGTACTCTTCACACATGGGGCAGAAGATAGAGTCAAGAGGGATGTTCCAAATATGAATAGTATCCTTCGTGGGAAGGCAATTAAGCCATCGAAGACATTGACCTTGATCAGAAGCCATCAATTCCACTGAAAACCAAATTGATTTGGAGGCGTCAATTGGCTGGAAAACAGTCTCCTTGCAGATTTTTAACCTTGAAACCATTGGTTGGGTCAGCAAGCCATAACCAACTATCCCAATATTCTAATAAAGATATCCCATACAGAAGCGATAGATAAGCCATAAGATCATTAATTTCTTCCTAGCGAACAAGAGGAGATTTCCAATTCCACAATAAAGTTACCTCACCATTGATTTGTTCATCGTCAACCGACTCAACATTCTCATGAACGTCATTTGGATCGTATTCGCATATTGCTCGACCATCGTCTTCAATAATCAAGTTATAAAGTATTAAACAAGCATACATAATGTATCTCAATTTTTTTGGTTCAAATACATGAGCCAGTTGTTGAATTATCCCCTATTTTGCCTTTATCACACCAAACAACCGTTCGACATCTTTCCTTGCCGATTCTTGGCACTTTGTAAACTTTATTCTTTTTTCATCACCCGGTTCAGGAATTGTTTTAACTATAGCCGTATAGGATGGATATATACAGTCGCCTAGGTAATAACCATGCTTGTATGATACCCCATTGAGCATGAAAAAAGAATCAGGACCCGTACCTCTAATAATATCGTCGAAAATATGAGATCTTGCAAGGATGCTTAAATCATTGTTGGAACCCGAAACCCCAAAAAAAGCATGTCAAATCCATAAATCTTGTGAGCAAACGGCCTCTAAGATTATTGAGTGATAACCTATATCACCACGCTTATATTGAATGCGCCATGCAGTAGGGCAATTACGCCATTGCCAATGAGTACAATCAATGCATCCTTGCATCCTATGAAATCCATGTCTCTCTTCATGGAATGCATAAAGCTTTTCGATATCCTTCTTCATTGGCCTACGTAAATAAACCTTGCTATACAGGTTCACAATACCTTTGGTAAATTCATACAAACACTCCTGACTCATTCTCTCGGACATCCTTAAATATTCATCCCAAGAATCACTAGCAGTGTCATACGCTAATTGACGAAGTGCCGAAATGCATTTTTGAAACGTACTAAAACCCCTTCTCCCTCTAGCATCGTAGCGCAATGTGCAAAAGTCATCATAATTAGCCAAATCATTGGCAATACGTACAAACAATCGTCGACTCATTCGAAACCGACGCCTAAATTGTTCGTCATTGTACACACAGTTTTCAAAAAAAAACCAACCAAATGTTCATGAGCACCTTAAATAAATGTTATAAACTAAGTTTAATAAATTATTCAACATAATCCTCTTTCAAAATAAAAATTGTATAGAAATAAACATACCTTCGCGATCTCTATTTAACACCACGGCCCTCGTTCTTGGTTGTGGCGTGTCTTCATCGTCACCATCTTCTTCCATCTCGGCAACAATTTTAGCCGTCTCAAGCATCATGCTAAGAAAAAAAAATCCCTGCATTTTCTTCGTCCGAAGAATAACTCATGGCGATTATTTTTTAAAAGATATAGATGAAAATATAAACGATAGAGAGTGTTGTGAGTTTTTAAAAAAAATATAGTTGAATGTGAGAGAAGGAATATAAAAGATGAAGAGTGTTGTGAGTTTTTTAAAAAATATAGTTGAATGGGAGAGAAGGAAATAAAAAGATGAAGAGTGTGGTGAATTTTGGGATTAAATTGTCACACCCCAACCGATGGCGAAAACATCGGGGTGAGACGAAAACGAGATTGCAAGAGACTTCATAACGACTAATTGTGACAATATTTAGGAAATTTCAATTTCATTCATACTAAAAGGGGAAATTATATTGTTTGAAACGAAAAGTACAACATATTGCAAGTAAACGTAACAACCTAGCAAAATACATGAATTAAAGTTTTAGGTGTGTATCTAGCCCACCTTAAATATCGTTTCTTCATTCGTCATCAACTAGTTTCCTGCAACATGTATTAAAATAAAGATGAACAAAAGTTGGCAAGTGTACAAGTTTGAATACATAGCATACTTGTGATTAAAAATTATCTCATATCCAACATGGTAAATTGCATACATTGTTCGTTATCATACTAGCATGTGTTAACTATAAGTCAAACCAAAGTGTACCGCAATCGTGCATACCATTGTCACCGAAACGACAAGGTTGTAAAATAGTTTACTTAACAATACAAGAATACAGGCGGTGCGTTAGTCCTATAACACTATAATTGTTAAGGTAGGCTTGCAAAGTTAATGATCATATAGTACAAAAGTATAACATAGCATGCGATAACAAGAATAATACAAGTATCATGTTACTAACGGATATAGTATGTTTGTAAAAAAGTTTAATCGTGATTCGTGATTCGTAATAAGTGTACATGTTGCACCCAAAGTGTATAAAACGGAAGGATCAAGTATACTCACGGTTTTGCGTAGAAATCCCGCGTACGTGAGTTGAAGCGTTTGGGAGTTGAGAACACCGAAGTTACCCTACATTGGAGAAACGAATGTGTATGAGTATATGGGATTCGTAGGAAGTCTGGATTCGGAATTAAATATGAAAAGTATATGTGCAACGAAATATATCTCGTCTAGATACTCGTTTGGACACTAAGTTTGTATGTGTTTTCATGGGTCCTAACTTGCCCATTAGAATCATAAACGAGGAGTCTAGAACGAAGATAACATAACCTAAGTTCGTGACACGTAACCATAATCCGGTTAGTATCACAAATTCGGTTAAATATATATTATATAGTATAGTCCATCAAGTATCGTCATGTATGGTCATATAAGTCAAGCATGGAGGTAGGTTTAACCTCACTATATGATTCACCAAGGCACAAAGTCATCAACTTAGTTGACGACCCGGTTGGTCATGAATAAGAATAAACTAACTAAGTTGTCAAGTAGCCAAGTAAAAATAACCCGGGCATGTCATACCCAACATGATATATGTTGGAGGCGAGACGGGGTTATGTTACTTTTATTCTTGGAAGCTACTTGAGACGAATACAAATAATTAAGCAAGTGAGGTAGTGGAACAAGTTTGGAGAGCCCAAGCTTCCATGGTTCACATATTTAGACAAATACAAGACTCACCATACGAACAATGGTGAGCTTGGATGGTCACACACTTGAAGGTTGCTTGGAACCTTATCAAAATAGAAAGTTTAGAGGGTGTTTGCACCTCTAAACTCACAAGAATCAACCATCAAAACAGAAAGTTTAGAGGTAATGTTCTTCTCCAAAACAGAAAGTTGGACCTCAAAATGATGATGTTCCACCTTAGTTTACCATGGTAAACTTGTGGAAACACTCCTATAGGTGTTCCAAGCTTTCAAGAAGAGGAAGAAGTGAAGAAAGTTGAATGAAAGTGAGGTAGATGCTCACTTTTGCACTTAGAGAATTCTACCACAAACTTGCAAATCAGCCGATTATAGAGTGTTTTGAAAGTGTAAGAAGGTTTGGAAAAGTGCAAATGAGGTGATGGAGGCTTGGTTTTATAATGTAGGATTAGGGTTTGGTGTTTAATGGAGTTGTGAATTTATTGGGTGAAGAAGAGGTGAGGAGAATATGGCCTATCCTTGGGACCCTTGACGTCGCGTGAAGGTGGTATGGGGGGAGTTTCACGTGACGCGGCTCCCCATTTACACAACTCAGTTTCGTTTAATTGCAATTTAACCCTTGAACTTCCATTTGTTCGTTATTTTATGCCAAAAGTTCATGTTTTGTCTTGTTTTAGGATAGAAACGTGTTTGTAAATGTCGTGTAAGTATTGTGCAACGTATAAATGATAATTCAAGTATATAATAAGTCTCGGTTTGTATGTAAATGTGCATTCAATGTTTGTTTGTGTATAACATAGGTATAAGTATAAAAGTGAATTTCCATTAGGATCGAAGTATCGGATTACAAGATTGGAAATAAGGTATGAATGTGATACGGTTACAAGTTTCCAAAAATAGAAAATACAAATATACTTTCTAAATAAAGAAAGTACAAAATGCGAAGCGTTACATAAATTGAGGGTTATATAGTGTTTAAAATAAAAAATAGATTTTTTATAGAATTTAGCCATTAAACAATGACTTCATTTTTGAAATGCACGTCGGGATGAACGGGTTAATTTCCCCGATTGAACCGAAGGAGCGACAGGGGGGGGGGTTTGTTCCCCGTCGGGGTCGCCAGCCACATCAGCCCCCCGAAGCTTGTTCCCGATCCACACCCATAGGTCTAAGATCTAAGTTGCTTCAAAAGTAAAGAAGTCTAAAATGTATATTTGAAATCTGAAACATTCAGGTTGGGTATATTTGGCAAACCCGAAGGGTATGAGATTGGACAAAAATATTTCATGAGTACAGGACGTTAATGAGATTAAGTGATGCCCAACCCGATTATTCAAAACCATATACTCGTTTATCCGAAACATATCCTTAATTTTTTTCTAATTTTTATTTGTGTTTTCCCTTAATCTTTGTTTGGTACTGAACAAAAAAAAACTTTGTTTCGTAATTCTTACTTTTAGTAGCTTCATTACTTGTAAAATATATAGATATCTTGATAGGGTAGGGTTCCAGCGTGAACAACCTCCCAAGAGTGAACTGCGTGAACAGATCTGGACCCTTGATTTCATTTTTAGTTGTTAAGGGTAGGATTGTAATTGTATAAAAAATTAGATTTAAATCATTATTTAAATATTGAATTAAGTTACATCTTTCCTTTTTTAAATTCATTATCCACATAATGTTTTATTTCAATTTTAATTTTTATTTCAGATTTCATCACCAGAATTCAAATTTTGATTTTTAAGATCCACGTAACCTTCATATTTCAACGGTATACACATGTGTACTTGGATATAAATAGAACAGTACACACGTGTACTCCGCATCGTACATATGTGTAATTAGCTACATAATACGTACATAGAAACAATACCTGTAAAACTATTTTATATTTAACAAATTACAAGTTCCATAATGTTTTCCAAACCAAACAAAAAAATATATAATTACAAGTTCCAGTTTCGTAAAAACAATAAACCCAACATAATCGAAAAAACAAAAAACATAATCTTTTACAACTATTCGTCACGTTGTATGCTGAATCATCCTTGTCGACCAAGCAAAAAAACATATGTGAATCATCCTTATCGACCTCATACGTGAATCATCCTTATCGACCTTCCATCTCCACTTTTCTCGTTAACGACATCTCCTATAATAGCACAAAAAAACTCAGCAACTAATACTTTGCATAATTCATAGGTGTACATCAACAACCTTACACATTCAATACAAAAAAAAATCTGAGATATAACAAAAACAGACGCAATACACATGTGTACATCACATTAAAAACATAGCAAAAACCAGAATACACATGTGTACATCACATTAAAAACAGAGCAAAAACCAGAATACACATGTGTACATCGCAGTAAAACCAGAGCAAAATCAAAATACACATGTGTAGGTGATAGATACACCATGGTTTTTAACCCGTTTTCAATTGTTACAAGAGCTTCAGATATTCGAGCACATATTACCAATAAAGCAATAGCTAACGAGAAAGCTAGACCTCGAGTAGCGAGTGACATCATTTACCCTCAACGTCAATTAATCTGTTGCAAAAGAAAGCTAGACCTCGAGTTTTGTGTTTTGCACATAAAGTTTCATATATAAGGTTCTATGTTTTTGTCACCATCAGCAGATCTTACGCTTCAACGTTAATACGTTATATCATAAAGAAATTAACAAAACCAAAGTATTTCACTATTTCTTGAATAAACAAATACAAAGTAGCATTTAAGAAAGATTTATCTTTACGTATTGAATCTTTTTCACATCACAGCATATATAAATCATAAAATAGTTCAAGAACTATGAAATCATTAAATATGGAGTTCTTGATCCCCTTATTTTCCGTCACATGCCCATAACAGAGGACTATCTAATAACCGAAAGTAGTTGTGATCGAATCATACAAAAAATACAGAAATCATCAAGAAAAAGTGGGAAAAAAACATACCCAGATGAGTATTCGATGTAAACTTCTGAACTTGACAATCTTTTGGAGAATACTTCTTCGATCTGGGCGATGAAGGTGGGAGAGAAATTTGGATCTGGGCGATGAAGATGAGAGATAGATTGAATATGATGATTTTCTTAGATCTGGTCGATGAAGGTGAGAGAGAAAGTTTGATGATGAAGAAAGATTGAATAGGAGAGAGAACGAGATTTATGGAATTAGTTTAAAATAGAAATTACACATATACCCTTATTGATTTAATTAAATAGTAACAATTAATCAAATAATTACCATCATGCCATTGACTTAAAATCTCAAGATCATAAAAATCAAGGGCCCAGATTAGTTCACGCAGTTCACGCTGGAGAAAATGTTCACGTTTGAACCTAATCCTATCTTGATAATATTATTTTATTTATATGTTATGAATAAAAAGTTATCTTTTGAAATTTATATCATCATAATAGTTACATATTTACACTTATAGTGATAATACTATGTATGTAATTAATAATAACTAATAAGTTGTTAAACCAATACTTTCATAAATAAACGCATCGATTGATAGGCATTCAACATCAAGTCTAGGGGCGGATCATCGAATACAAACTTTTGGAGGTGTCATGGGTCGTTACAAAGTGTCAAAGTAAATGGGTTAATTGTATAGAGAGTTAAACTGTAATGTTTTCAGTGTCAATAAAGTTTTTGTAAAGGAGTATAATCTAACACATTATAAAGTTTATAACACGTTTAGTTGTTTACCTTTTAAAAAATTGGGACCATTTTTCGTACTATCAAGCCTTAAAATTTTGAGGGTTACAA
Source organism: Helianthus tuberosus (assembly GCA_030545235.1). Taxonomy (NCBI): domain Eukaryota; kingdom Viridiplantae; phylum Streptophyta; class Magnoliopsida; order Asterales; family Asteraceae; genus Helianthus; species Helianthus tuberosus. Next base: position 154,978,897 of record CM060351.1, read on the forward strand.
TTGGGCTTATTCTTGTTCAGGTATGGATTGGTTTTTGAACACCCTAAACTTATACACATAATACTTTGTTTATAATAAGGTCCATGGACATAGGAACACAAATGACAATAGGTTTGGTATTGTATATATACGAGACATAAATAGTTAATTTTATTATATCGTTAAATATGTTTCGGTTAATGGCGAAGTGAGGTGAAACAAGCGGCACATAGTAACAATGACTTGTAAAATGGGTAGGTCGAGTTGTGTAATAGCCCAAAATAGTTACGTTATATTCGATTTTTAATGATAATAATAATAGTATGTTCATTATACGCGATTTTGACATATATAAAATGTCCTTAACTTTCTCGTTTTAAAAGAATCTCTTGTATGAACAAATCAAGTCCATTAACCCAAGTGTTCAAAACTCAAAACAATTAAATTTTCAAAATAGAAATTAGGTTGTGTTGAAAAGGGTAGTTAGAAAAGTAGCAGATTGGGCGGTTCGGTTCTTGGCTAGAGTTCAGCGTGTGGTCCACAACAACTTTTCGACCCCTCAGGGGCGAGGCTTTGCTTTTAGTAGATTAGGGTTTTCTATTCAGAAGGGGATGGTGACGCAGTTTGTTGCCCATCTACCTGCTATCCTTATATAATTTGCCCTGTTGATTGGAATGAAACAAAAAATTTGAAGTTGTTTAAAAAAAATAGTAACTAACCAATTTATTACCGGGAACCATTAAGCCCACTATTATAAAAATATCGGTCAGTTTGAGCCCATATTTATTAAAAGGGCTTTATAAACCTTCTGAATGGACCCATTCTGGAAAAATTATGTGGCCCACATAAGCCCAAACTCAAACACTAGGTTACCACCATACCGAACTGCAATAATGTTATGATATGGTTTCCAAATTATACTTCTGATTTCAATGAGGATGTTAGCTATAGCCTATAATCACTCGACCAAACAGTCAAATCTGTTACAAACATAATTAACCATGAGAAAAATATCAGGATAGTCCCTGTGGTTTGGTGTTGATGAAATTTCACCTATAGTCCCCATCTTTCTAAAATTACAACTTTAGTCCTCAACTTTTGCACACTCGTGTCTCAGATAGTCCTTAACATGTATGGGGTTAGTTTTTCGTGTTAGGTAAATGCCCTTAATATAAAACAAAATAAATTAAGGTGTAAATTGCAAGTTTTGTCCTTTATCTATATATCAAATTTTAGGTGGTGTCCATCTTCTTTAAATTTGACTAATTTTGTACTTATTTTTCAAAATCTTACACAAGATGTCCTTTAACCCTAATACAAAGGTATTTTAGTCTTTTTACCCTTTTATTTAAATGAAACATATCAAGATTAATATTAACTAGATGAAGCATCCGCCACGACGGGGCTAGGGCTTACAAATTACGACGCAATATAGACGAATGTACGCGACAGGGTTTAGTTGTCAACCAAGCTTTTTAAATAAAGAAGTGGAATTAATAAGTTCTGCTCATTGTAGTTTAGCAGCTAAACCCCCCCCCCCCCCCCCCCCCCCCCAAGTTTGGATACAATTATTCTCATAACAAACAAATGAAACAGATGGCATACCACCTACATTTCATAATCATAATAAAAAAAGGCCCAAACTATGTACACACCAAGTGGGTAGATAGTCACACTCAAAAATGTGTTTTTTTTGTCTTATATGCACACCCTGCAGTGTCGAGCTGTGGTCAAAGCGCGGCGTTTTGGTCCGGTCAACCAGACAAAGACTGACGGGTGTCTGACGGGTCTGTTGACCGGACCAAAACGCCGAGCTTTGGCCGCGTTAACCAGACAAAAGACTGACACACAGTCAGTCTTTTGTCTGGTTGACAGGACCAAAACGCGGCCAAAGCTCGGCGTTTTGGTCCGGTCAACAGACCCGTCAGACACCCGTCAGTCTTTGTCTGGTTGACCGGACCAAAATGCCGCGCTTTAGCCACAGCTCGACACTGCAGGGTGTGCATATAGGACAAAAAACACCTTTTTGGTGTGCCAATAGGCAAATGGGTGTGTGAACAGGCACACCCTAAAAAAAGTCTCATAAAATTAGGTGAATAAAACACTTATACCTGAGAACCAAGAAAATTAGTCCCACTACCAGTTCCTCATTACAGTTCATCACCATTACACTATAACAAAATAAACTTCAATTCTACAATAAAAATTAGGACAAAAACTGTCGATCAACATTTAAAAAGTTACCAAAAGAAACAACAGAAGAAGAGATGAAAACCTAGATGCCGGCTAGAAAAAACGTTATGAAGACCCGATTCGACATTGAAACCACCATCGTCGCTTGATTCCGCTGTTGTACCACTAATCGTCGTTGGCTCGTCGCTCATCTTCTTCACATGCTTCGAATTTATTCATTTATTTGTAGAGATTAGGGGCCCTTCTCAAGACAAGAGAGGAATCAATAATACAGTGATTTACCCTCTCTTATAATACATAAATTATGACCAGCTTTTCCTTCAAGTGATTTAGTCTCTTCAAATACCCCTCCAATTCCAAATTTTCCACATCAGTACAATCAGTACATAGTTTAAACGTCCAAGTTCTACTTCATATAAGACGTAAGGCCTTTTCTTTCTGCCACAATTTCAGCCACTTTTCATTTAACTTTTGTTTAACTTTACTGTTGTCATGTAAACAAAAAGTAGTCTATTGAATTATTTGATTCAAAAGGAGGAGTGATATGACTGAACACACATTCTTATCTTCTATTTCCAGTTCATATAACAACATCAAGAACAACAAATTTCATATAAAATCCAACTCACAATCATCAATAAAAGCACATGCACTGATACGTTACCAAAAGAAACAACAGAAGAGATGAAAACCTTGACACCGAGAAAGGCAAATCGGAGGAGAAATTCACCGGGCACACAAACCGATCAATAGTCGAAGCCCTGCTATTGAGTTGGAGAACTATCATGTCATTTACTGAATCAAAGGATCAAGTCTCAATTCAAGCACAAAACTCCAAATAAACAAATGACAAAATATCTAAAAAAGCTTAGTGATCTGATTCACCTGAAAACTTCCGGAGACTACCGGTGACGATGTTTATAGCGAAGGTGGTAATGGGTCGTACAGCCGTCGCTTCATCAGAAGTTGCTCAGTTGAAACCATACGGTGGTGGTTTCTGGTTGTGGCTGGTTGTGGTAAGAAGAAATATGCGATGATGGTTTCTGGTTGTGGTAACTAAGAAGAAATAGAGAGAAAAAAGAAGAGAGGGACTGGTTATAGGAGATAAGTCACCGCCCAAATAAACCTATAAAAGAGGACAAAACAAATTAACTAGTACAACATGTATAGCCTAGCATACAAGTATTGATGCCATGAAAGAATAAAAGAAAAATAATTTATACAATATATATAACACAACTTACAAAAGATTGTTTTAAATTAATAGTATATAAATATAAGGTATATACTATATACACCTCTCTTTCCACCGAAGTTGTTACCATGTCATCTAAAGCCACCCTCTGCAACTCCCTATCGAACCAGCCATCTAACGCCGCCCGCTGCAATCCCCGTTACGTTTTTGTTTTACAGATCTCTCTCAGATTACAACTCCTCGTCAAACCAGTCAGATTACAAATCCCTCTATTTTCTTCAAGATTCAAAATTTTCTCTTAGGGTATCACTCTACCATAAACATCACCTACAATCTGGTTCTCACCCTATCCAATCGGTGGTGAATTAGGATCCAATAGTGCATAGCGACGATGGGTGGAAGTGGTAACTGGTGTTGGTGGTTGGTCGTTGATGGTGGAGCAAGGTGTTCGGGTGGTGGTGGGATGCGGTGGGAGATGAAGACGGTGGGGTTTGATTTATGGTGGCAAATAATTGGTTGTGATTGTGGTTTTATTGTTACGGAGAAATTGGTGGGCTTAATTTTGGTTGCCTCCGATCGATGGTGGCAGCGATTTTAGGTTGTTACCGCAGGTTAAAGAGAAAAAAAGGTAAAGGAAGAAAACATGGGATGGGGACCAAATGATACTGGACTAAAAAGTGGATTTTGCCTAAGTAACCTAAGAAGGTTTGTGATGATATGATAACATGTGGCACTCCTAATAAGTAGGAATAAAGGGCATTTTGGTCCTTATAAATAGGAGTGAAAATGACATGTGGCAGCCCTTTTGTTTTTTTAAAAATATAACAAAAAAATCTAGTACAAAAAAAATCTAGCACAAAAAATATAGCACAAAAAATCTAGTACAAAAAAATATAGCACAAAAAATGTAGTACAAAAAAATATAGCACAAAAAAATCTAGTACAAAAAATATAGCACGAAAAAATTCAGAAAAAAAATGTAGTACAAAAAAATCCAGCACAAAAAATTGAGAAAAAAAATTTAAGACAAAAAATTGAGCACAAAAAAATTAGTACAAAAATCCAGCACAAAAAAATGCTATACAACATAGAAATACAACACATTTTAGTGGGTTTTTTTAGTTTTCATATTTTATATAGCAATATGGTACTCAAATTAAAGATAAAAAGACGCTCGATTTTACGGTGAAATTTTTATGAAAAAATAATGCCGTGTAAAAAAGTTATGAACGTTGAAAAAATGGGGGTGGAATATGCATGTGCCTTGCATGTGGAGAGAGAAAGTCCATAAATAGGATTTTCCCAAGATACCATTGCACTCCTCTTTTCTCCTACACTTTCGTCTTAACCATTGATTTGAAAAATAAATAGTTAAGATTCCTTCTCATCCTACGTAGGCAAAATAAACTTTTTATTTGATCTTACCCCCATGATACAAGGGAAAAGTTAATTTAATTTAAATAAAATGGTGGGGGGTAAGATCAAATAAAAAGTTAATTTTGTCTAATTAGGATGAGAAGGAATCTTAACCATTCATTTTTCAAATCAATGTTTAAGATGAAAGTGTAGGAGAAAGGAGGGGTGCAAGGGTATCTTGGGAAAATCCTATTTATGGATTTTCTCTCTCCAGATGCAATGCACATGCATACTCCAACCCCATTTTTTAAACGTTCATAACTTTTTTATATGACATTATTTTCCATAAAAATTTCACCGTAAAATCGAGCGTCTTTTTATCTTTAATTTGAGTACCATATTGCTATATAAAATATGAAGACTAAAAAAACCCACTAAAATGTGTTGTATTTCTATGTTGTATAACATCTTTTTGTGCTGGATTTTTTTGTCTTAAATTTTTTTTCTCAATTTTTTGTGCTGGATTTTTTTGTACTACATTTTTTTGCTGAATTTTTTCGTGGTATATGTTTTTGTACTAGATTTTTTTGTGCTATATTTTTTTGTACTACATTTTTTGTGCTATATTTTTTTGTACTAGATTTTTTGTGCTAGGTTTTTTGTACTAGATTTTTTTGTTGTATTTAAAAAAAAAACAAAAGGGGTGCCACATGTCATTTTCACTCCTATAAGGACAAAAATACCCTTCATTTCTACTTATTAAGAGTGCCACATGTTATTATCACAATCCTTCTTAGGCTACTTAGGCAAAATCCACTTTTTAGTGGATCCTTCCCCAAATGGTGGGACCCAATTTACTTAATTAGATTTTTTAATGTTTTAAATATATATTTCAACAGGTTAGGCATTTTAGTCATTTTACACCCAATTAATTGAGAAAACTAAACCCTATCCACGTTAGAGATCATCCGAGAAACGAGTGTGCAAAAGGTAAGGACTATATGTATGATTATAGAAAGATGGAGACTATAGGTAAATTTTAATTAAAGCACATGACTATCCACACATTTTTCTCATTAACCAACATGGGGCTTATAATTCTCTTTATAGATTTGACCCGAACAAATTCCACTAAAGATCAATGTGATTTGGTGGAGATTAGAGATGGAGAGATTACCCACTTTGGCTGGGTTGGCAAAAAGGAGCATTTGTTGCTCGATCGCTAACATAGTGTGGTCTAGTATCAGCCAATGGTGCAAGATACCTCCAATTTTTGCTTTCTCATATTGGGACATGTTTGATTATCACAACCATATGCAAGGGATGCATAAAAAGGAAACAAGTTCAAGCAATTTTACTTCATACTAAAAGAAATATATATTTTTTTTTTCAACAAACAACCTTCCATATATAAGATAATTCAAGATGTTAAGACACCTAGCTTTTTATGGGTGAAATACATATTATGAAGAAAAAGCTTGGAGTGGTTTTAGTAGTGCAAATTTCATTTCATTTATTTAAGTCTATGGTCCTCTTTTGATAGTATTCTGGTGTCTGTATTGTACAAATAGCATCTTGCTATCGTGTTTGTACCTTTTTTTATAATTATATAAATTGACATTGATTGGATGGGTTGAACCATCGAACCTGTTGGGTAACCCGAAACGTTTAAGATGGGTATTTGGGTATGGGAGGGTATGAGATTGAGATTAAGTGATATACCTAGTTACCCGAAACATATACCCGTATACCAGATCATATAACCAAATTTCTTTTTATTTTTTATTTTTTATTTCTAGTTGAGTCTACATGCACTATCCTTTTCATAGGTGTTGATCAGTTCTTTTTAAAACATAAAGGAAAACAGGAATAACATACCTTTGATTGCATCAGTAGAGAATCCAGTCAGAGACGCAGCCACGGAGTTCGACATAGTTGTCAGTTTGATCTGGTTCCTCCTTAGGGTGTAAAGTGATGATGGTGATGAAACCGAAAGTAGGGTTGATTTCGGTTAGGGAGAGAGAGACGAATTTGATGTTATGGGGTTGTTTGTATTGTGTAATTGTCTAACCCTTAACCTCTCTAATAATCTCCTTATATATACACCCAAGAGGAAACCTAATTAGTTAATAAGGGTAATATGGTCCATCAACAATTACCAACTAATTATTAATAGGTTATTAATATATTTTGATCTATATTATATAAATGATAATGATGGCTACTAGATTAAATATAAATAAATAAATATTTAATCTTACAATAGGTTCCCGTAAGAATGGTCTTTACACAGTCCGTCTTACGTACCTTCACACCATTCCTAAGATCGCACACTCTACTACATGGGCATCTTCAACCGTTTGGCACAAGAGGCTTGGTCATCCACATGGACCACATCACCATTTTTTCAATTTATGATTTCAAATTGTTCCCTTCCTGTTACTACAAACTCACAATTCATTTCATGTACTGCTTGTCCATTGGGTAGATCTGCTAAGTTACATTTATCTAATATCAATTTCGGTAGTTCAAGTTACTTTGATTTAATATATTGTGATGTTTGGGGCTTTGCGCTTGTTTTGTCATCTCATCGTAACCGATATTTCATACTTTGTGTTGATATTTTTTCTTGTTATATGTGGATATTTCCTTTAACTCAAAATCTGGTGATTACAAAACATTTACAACTTTGTTTGCATGATTGAATGACAATTTAACACCAAAGTAAAATAAGTACAAACGAACTAGGGCGGAGAATTTCGACCTCTAAATAACTTTTTTACATCTCCTTAATTATCGAGTGATATTGTCGAAAAAAACAGCGACATATATTATTGACAAATCAACTTTCTTCATCGAGCGATCACCTTCGAGCATTATTGTCATATCATTGTGGCAATATCACTAACATCTTTGTCACGAACGAATAAGGAATATCTCATAGATGGATCAACAATAAATTTTTCATTGGCGTTGAAAGTCAATTTTCTAATTTTGATTGATATGTATTTAAGTTAAAAATAATGTGTGCAAATGTTTATGTATTTTTTGTAATTCCCTGTTTGAAATTAATTATTTATTATAGAGTAACTTCCGTTTTGCTCCCTGTGGTTTGGTCACTTTAACGGTTTTGCTCCAAACCTTTAAAAATAGCCATTTTACTCCCTGATGTTTCGGTTTTTTTGCCAGTTTGCTCCCCGCCTCTAACTCCATCCAAATTGTTTGTTTTTCCATTTTGCTCCCCGTAGGGAGCAAACTGGCAACAAAACCAAAACATCAGGGAGTAAAATGGCTATTTTTAAAAGTTTGGGGCAAAACCGTTAAAGTGACCAAACTAGAGGGAGCAAAACGGAAGTTTACTCTTTATTATATAGTCTATGATCAACATATCTATTGTCCCTATGTGACTATTTTGATAGTTTTTATACTTTTAAATGTATGAAATTTATAAATAACGAGTTGACGCTAACCCGCGCGTTGCAGCGGGTTGTTGAAAATGAGTTATTTTAATATGACTATTCTATTCACAAACTACATCCAAAGTGGGTTAATTTTCAATTCTTTTGTAAATAATAACAAAATCCGACAACAAAATACAACAAAACTGAACTTGGTAGCAAATTTTTATGCGATTTTCGCCTAAAACAAATTTGTCATTCTTAAAACTTAAAAGGCATCATATCAAAAGATGGGGCATAACATGTGGTTAGTTGTTGATAAGAAAACCTATTTGACAATAATAGACATAGAGGTGTTTCTTGAAAAAAAAATCAATTGCAAACAAATGTATTTCTTCAATAAGTTTCATAATAGGCATAATTTGAAATGATCTCTTGGTCTAGTGGTTAAGGGGAGGTGGTAAGTTTTGCTTCTCTTGGAGGTCCTGGGTTTAAATACAGGCAAGGGGGAGTTTTAATACTAACTTGGTAATACTAACAAACTAACTACTAACCCGGTTAGCAACATCCTAACCATACGCCGTTAAAAAAAAAGGCACAATTTCACATAACCTACATCATGATCCATCTAAAAAACAAATGTAGGCAAAAATAACATAGTTTATAGATTACATCTGTTGCACATTTCAACATATCGTCGTAACAAAATTCAATATCCCTAAATAATTATCTACCAAAAGTAAATTTATTTTCGCAATATCCCCCAATTATATAACAAAAGTAAATTTATTTTCAATTAAAATCTAACAATACGACAACAAAAATTCAACATGGAAATAGTTGTGTATTCAACTTTTTTTTTAAAAATTAACGAAAACATAGACTAATATCAAACTAATCGATTCAATTCGTAATTATAATACAGGTTACAAAAGGGTCATTCAATTCGATTATTGAATACATGCTACAAATTCAAGTGTTTGATTCCCTCGTCATAATCATTTCAAACACTATCCGGTCATGTATTTTCATAGATCACATTTGATTTCAAATAACCATCAATTCTATGACAAAACACATACAATAACAATCAACAAAATAAGCAAATATCGTATCTTAATTTCACAATATTCTTCCATGATCATCTACGAATTTTAACCGTCACGTAACAAAGAAATTGACGCCAAAAAATAGCACTGTTAATAACAATTGCAACAAACTAAAATCCACATACAATTTGGAAATATGAAAAAACATGTGTTGTGTATAGCATGTAAACAAATATCTGAATATGAACAAAGAACCAAAAACGAAAAAGCACAACAGTAATTATTGGATTACCACCATGAACACATAGAACGGTGGGAGTGAAAACATACATGAATCGGCGAGAACAGGAGTGAGTAACGATCGGAGAAAAACGGTAGAACGAAGGGGAAAGTGAATCGGCCAGAGTGAGAACAAAATACGGAGGATTGCTGTACGTTGCATCGATTCCAAGTTCCAACCCTGCAAGAACTGTACTGGGATGATGATATGAATCGGTCATTATGCTTGTACAGATACTATACACGATGTTGTGTTTTTGGTGAGCATCGACTGCAAGAAACGTACTGGGACCGGGAAATTGGGTAGAACGGCTTGCAGAAGGGACCTCGTTCGAACCGTTCAGAACGTGAATCCGCATACGCTTGTGTGCAGCAGCAGAGGTTTTATATTCATTGTTAATCTTGTTCTTCCTTGGCACCAATTTTTATGAATTTGATAAATTTTGTGGTGAATGACAATGATGATGTCAACCAGAGTGTTCCTGCGGCGTTGAGGGATATAAAGGGTGGAAACGGTGGCAAGTGACGGGGAAACGGTGGTAGCGGTTGGAGGATACGCGGTGAAAAAGGAAGTTACGACGGTGTGCATATCTATCACCGATTGGGTTTGAAAATATTATATTAACATAACATTTTTTATGTATGTAAAGAAAGAACCCTCGTAATTCCAGTTTGAAACTTGATTTCGGGATTATAAAATGATACTCTAAATTAAATCTGCAACGAACATATATGTGATTTAATTAGAAACATTTTAGTAATTGTATAGATATAACATAACATATTAACATTCAAAGCGGTGCATTGAATTTCATTGTGATGAACGCTTTGAACCAACGTGCCCCTTCACAACTTAAACTCATAAAACCTTTTTACAAAAAGATACAACGTTTCAAAGAGATGGGTGTTTTATATGGGATTAAATAAAAAACCATACCCTTTCATTTTAAGAACGCAACCATCATTAAATAATATAATAATTATTAAAGGGGTGTGTATATTGAGACATGTTGGTTTGGGTTGTGTTTAATATATTATATGTGTTTATTAATGGAAGGGTATTATTTAAGGGTTTGATGTGAAGAGACACAACTATTAAGTTAGCATAAGGTACCCCAAGTTACTTTTTGTAGGGTTATATAATTCCTTACATTACTTTTGTTTCACGATATGTGTAGCATGCATCTTAATCTAATTGACTATCAAAACTATAGTTGGCCATCTTTACCATAATTAACCATACTTGATTATCAATAACCCTAATTATCTACTAACGACCCTGAATGATGATCATTAATAACTCTAATTGACCATCATGACCTTGATTAAACATCAAAAACTCCAATTGACCATCTTTGACCCTAACTAACTAATAATGTCGTACTTGGTCGTTCATGACCCAAATTAATTATTAACAACCCTAATTAGTTATTAGTGTTCTTCCTTATCCATCTAAAAGCCTTTTTGATCATTAATGATTCTAATTGACCATCATTGTACTATATTTTCTTAAAATACTTAACCCTACTTAACTATCAATCTCTACTATATTTTCTTAAAATACTAGAAATTGAGTTGATTATTAGAGACTAAATAACAATACCCAATTCTTAAGCTATAGAGTGTGTTCATGACCCCCATGACCACCATGACCCTCTACATAGGCGTCATGTCATTCATCTTTAATTCACCATTCAAAACCACTACCCTAAGGGTGTGGTTATGACCCAAACCACTATCCTCTTTAGTTTTTTTAATTTTTTTTTGTCTTAAAATTATCAAATGGAAGACTCGTGGTTTAATCTATGAAAACCACCATCAACAAGGAGGGGAATGGTGTACCATTTAATTAATGATCATATGTGTAAATAATGTTTCAATCCATGACCCCCACACCTCATAACTTTATATATACAAAAGAATTGAGAGACTGAATATCATTTTTCAATAAGGTCGCTTACAAGAATTTTAGGACTAGTTTTCAGCCAACAATACTTTTCTTAAAATGGTCGAATGTCCACCAGATAATGGGATATTATATATATATATATATATATATATATATATATATATATATTAATTCATAACATTGGGATGAATAGTGATTTTTGTCTTTTTATAGTTTTGTCTTTTGTGTGTGTGTTTGTAATAAAACTTGATTTTTTTATAATTTTACCACAAAATTAAATGAGTTTATTTTTTTGTTTCTTTTGTTTTACGTTTTTCCCAGATTTGATCGAAGTTCGGTTAGTACTTAGCACTATGTTAGGTGGTCACATTTGGTCCCTTACGTTTTTTTACCCCATCGACTTTCTAATCATATCGGTATAAATTCTATTTTGACTACATTTTATGTTATGTGAGTCACTTGGTGCTAGAAACTCGTGTTTTTATTTTATGATTTTTCCGGTTTTGATCGTCATTTGGTTGCTACTTAACATGGTTTTATATCTCACTGCAACGCTGGTAGCACGGTTTTACGCCCCTCACCGCAACGCGGGGGAGCTAAGACTAGTTGAAAATCAATCCCTGATCATTTCATATATAAAAGGTGTTTAAAATAATGTCTTAGGATCATTTAAAAAAAGACATTTTTCGTGAGAAGTGTGAGAAGACATAAGAATTGACATGTAGGCATCATGTTTTGAACTTGGGCATAATGTTTTGGGTTGTTTTGGTAAGAAAAACACCGAACATAACAATTTAAGACACAATGCAATGAATTATAGGCCTAAAACTTAAAACACCATGCCAAGAACGTTAAGTAGTGTGTTTTAAGTGTTATGGTGTGTTTTAAATTTCATGCCCATAATATGTTGCATTGTGTTTTAAATTGTTATGTTTGGTGTTTTTTCTTGCCAAAACATCATGACTAAGTCCAAAACATCATGCCTACATGTCAATTTCTATGTCTTCTCACACTTCTCATGAAAAATGTCCTTTTTACAGGAACCTCACCTTTAAAATAATACTTAAATAATGAACCTATGTAATGATTCTAAGTTAATTTCAACGAAAAAGTTAGGATCTTGACGTTGAACAATGCTCTATTTGATCTCTGCCACTATTGTTGCATTCTAGGGTTTTCCTTTACATTTCGTTGGACTCCATCAACTAATGTATATGCTCAATGAAAAGTGTAAACAACGAAAAGTATGTATAATGAAATGTATTGATGAGGAAAATGTCATGGTCAAGGAAATGTCAGTGTAACAAAACGTATGATGATGAACAAAGTGTTGTCCGAATGAAGCATTACATTTCGATGACATGTTCACCCACGAAATGTTTTGCATTTCATTGGGTTTTGGGAACCCAAAGTTGACATGCTTTATATGAATATTTGTCCAATTTGACTAAGTGTTCAAGGATCGGGTTGTGTGTTCTTTATAATAAGAAGCTAAATCCCAGGTGAATTTTAGATACCCCTCTTTTTACTATTTGGGTTGATATGCATGCTACCTTAAATGTCCATACCCTTTGAAAGGATTGTTAGCTAATTACTTGTTTAATAACCACTTGAATTAATACCGAAACGCACATAAAAATAAGCACGTAAAAACCACGAAGGTCAAAATGGCAACACGTAACGTAAACAAACTTGAATTTATACTAGCATGTACATAAACGTCAAAACATATATCAACTAAAAATGTAAATATAAATAAGCACCAAAACGTATTATATATGACATGACCATGAAACGTAAAATAACTCAAATTTATATTGTGACATTTTACGAAGCTTTAGAAATTTAAGGGGTATAAGTGACAATATTAAAAGTTCAAATAGTTAGGCTAAACAAAGTCAAAACTTTAGTAGAATTAGTGTAGCAATTATGTGGCTAAATTAAAAATCTATCAAACTTTTGTGGAAAAAACAAAAAGTTTGAAAGATGACTGGTGTAACCAGTTCATCTATTATATTTAAGAGTAAACTGTAATTTTACCCCCCTGAGGTTAGGGGTTATTGGCATGTCTACCCCCCTAAGGAAATAATTGCAATTTTACCCCCCACTGTTCACTGTTATGTCGCAACCTTACCCCCCGACCTCAAATTTGTTGACTAATCTGTTGACTATAACTTGAAATGACTAATGCCCTTTCATATTACCCCCTGTGTTTTGTGCACTCTGTGATATTACCCCCTGCCACCACTGCCACCGCCATTCACCACCACAACCACCACTGCCACCTCCAGCCACCACCCTCAACCATTTTTCAGTGTTTTGTCACTAATTAAGCAATCTTAACATCCTCCGTAGCAACTTCCATCAACACCGGTCATCTTCTCCGACCACTCATCTCCGGTGTTGATGACAGAGCACGGCGTCCAATGGCCACCATTAATGCAAGCAATCGCACACCACCATCCACCGTTAACCCTCAGCAGTTCGATCACCTTCAACTCTGTCTTCACCATACCACCCTCATTGTGAGCCATCTTCCAATCATCACTGTACCATCCATCTTCTCCGATCAGTTTCCCCATACCTGATCATCTTTTTTCAAAAATAGCCTTAGACACCATAGGAACTCCATGTGAGAAGCAAGCAAGCAGTAATTCATCCACCGTAACACAGTCACCGGAAACCTGCAACTCCGATCATCTTCTCCAACGACTGCCACCACTGCCACCTCTGCCACCTCCAGCCACCACCACAACCACCACTGCCACCTCCAGCCACAGTGGTACTTTGTGTATTCAAGATGTTGGTTTTATGGGTCATGATGTTGCCAATGTTTTTATGTTTACAGAGATCTTCAAAATGATAGTTGAAACCTTGTGACAATGCTCGAGTGAATTCCTTTGGGCCTTAGTGTTTTTAATTGGTTGCTTACATATACGCGTAACAAGGGCGTAAACTGGAAAGCTGTCCAAACAAAATTCCATCAATGCTAAGCAGTGTAACATATGCATCATCATCATCACAATTAATTTGACTGAATCCATTTGTGTTCTTTCTGTTCAGGGATTGTGGGAAACAGGGTTGTTTAGGTAAGCAACATCCCTTGTATTGTTCAAACTTACAGTTTTATATTAACAGCATTGATTGATTACAGGTGGGTTTGACAGCAAACAGTGCTGTCCCAGATGGATCGTAAAAACATGAAAATGGGAATCCCAAATATAGAAATAGTTAAAATAAAATTTCACAATCAGTACAACAAAGGAATATATTTTGAATGGATTAACAAGAACATCTCAATATTTTATGTAACGCCCTTACTATTAAATGACGGTTTTTGTACAAATAACGACAATTAAATGTGTATTTACGAGTACATATACATCTAAAAATACGGGTTTAATAAAACTTTTACAATTTAAAAATAATATAACTTAATGTATTTGAGTTTGTCGTTTAAAGGTTATGACAAAACGACGTGCGGAAGCTTGTATCTTTATCGTGTTCGGTTCCTCGTTGAGCTTGATCGTCATCCGGCATCCCGAATTATACCTATGATCAAAACCAATATGAAAGTTAGTTTTGATAGCGTAAAAAAAATTTTAATCAAGTTCATAGCATCAAACCAACTAAAACAAAATAATTTTTCCGGATTCATGCCTCTCGCGCCACACGAGAGGCTTCCTCGGCTTGAAATTCAATTACGACACCTTTTGTCCCGTTAGTAATTTGATCAAACAAACTTATTGGTTATCTTTAAAATGTCATGCATAACACGTTATATCAGTTTACTAATATTTAAGGTTCAAATTACGGGTTCTTAAGCAAATCTTAACCCGTTTGGCATATCTACTAATTTTGACCCGTTAAGGGTATTTAACACTTACAAGCTTAAATCACGCTTCTTTTTTTAGTTTACATCCTATCTCCATTTTTATACTTATCCCAAGGATTCAATTTATCAAAATGCTTATTTCTAAACAACTCTTAAAGGTTTTTTGTCCGATTTACCGCTCAAGGGCTTTTTGGTAAATTTTAGTCCTTCATTTTATGACGAAGGACTTTCGCTAATATTTGACCAAAATATCATTTTTTTAGCTATAATTCTAAACATGCATACCTGGCTCGGGTCATAGGATTGACCCGTTTAATTATCTTTCACTATTAATTTCTAGTTAATAGCAACGCGAACCATGTGTTAATTCCTGTGATAAAAAAACTCAACAAGCGATCATCATATATTATTGACAAATGGTGTTAACAACACCATTTGACCCGTTTAATCGAAATGACCAAATTTCATTATATGATGGTATTTAATCACCATTTCACCCCTTTAACCTATCCCGGTTTACTTTTTGGATATCTAATTACCATTTCGCCTCTTTAACCTATCCCGGTTTACTTTTTGAATTCATCTTACTTAAAAATCGTTTCTCGTTTTGTTTGACCCGTTATGACTCATGCCAAATAGTTTCCTTTCAAATCCCTTTATCTATTGGTTAATCCATGTCCGGATTACTATTTTACCGTTTTTACCATTTTCACCATAATTTATGGTTTCTTACCATTTTCACTTGTTCCGACTCGCATTATATCGTGCCGGAACATCACGTTTCATTTACTTAACATAATTCATATTCAATACTCACAGATAAGTATTTTTGTAATAAAAATAAAAAGGCGTAAGCTTTACTTACCTTTCGTCCGATTTCGCCCTTTCTTCGCGTATTCAGTCCGTTTGACCCGCTTCTTTTCCTAAGCCGCCGCCTAGCTCGTCAAGCATCAAACTATCATATAGTATTCACAAGGTAGTTAGGTTAGTCTTTCTAGATCATAACCTTTACGCCTTATGAACTTTTATACCACTTTTCTTACCGAACTCTATCATAGGTCGGTTTGACTTTTAAAAGTCAAACCGCCTTATAGCATATGAAATTGAGTAACTAATTTGACAAACTCATGTTGGCGTTCCGCCCTTTACTCGATAGCACTATTCTTAGGCCACCATTTTAACTAATAAGTAATCCGAGTTCATGCTATTTTTAATACTAAGTTATCTTAGCTCTTGATTATCAACGTCACATTAAGCAAGTTCATATCACTGAAAATAGGCTGTTTTTGGTGACCTGTTTAACCTGTTTACAAGTCTTCAAAAATTATGATTTTTTTATGTGACGTACCTCTCGGAGGGTTAGGCCTAGTGTTAAAATTTCGAGATCTAACTCTTTACCAAAAATTCGTAAAAATTCATTTACTAAGCTGCAATCAGATTCGTCACTTCTGACTGCAGCTTACGGAAAAATTCATTTAAAATTCCTCGTTTATCCGATTGACGAAATTCCAATTGGCGATTCTTTTAATCACTTAAAACTTTCTACAGTAAGAATTTGAGATCATAACTCAATTTCTAATTTGAGTTATGACATTCGTAATGGGCTGCAAATTCAGCCAGAAAACGCAGCTTGAACCTTTGATACGGAAAAACTCATAAAACGCTCAATTTTCGTCAAAAAAATGCGATTCCAGTGGGGTTTTAAAGATATTTCCTGGAATTACATTTTAGACTCAAGAAACACATGTTTTTGTCATGTTTTGTCCAGGTTACAGCCGATACAAGTCGGCTGTAAATTCTGATCAGAATTCAGCTTTCAATTTGAACATGTTTATGACATTATAACACTTATTCTTAGGAATCAAAACCCCTAAAAGCATCTCATAAACGAATTTAGTCAAACCCCACTTAGCACATGTAAGAGTAATAATCAAATCCCTAGTCTTTAATACTGATTCATCAATTTTTCAACTAGGGCTTATTTCTAAACATGAATTCATCCTAGTTTCAGCCAAACATCAATCATTCAAGCTTGAATTTCGATTTTTATAAGTTCATCAAAAATCTCAACTTCATAAATATCAATAATTCGACATACCTTACGATCCCCATGACTAGGTGATCGTTTCTATGTATTCATGCATCTGATTCGGGCTGGATTTGACCTTCAATTTGATGCTTTTGTTGAAATTAGGGTTAGACCCCTTTTCTTCTCCTCTGGTCGATCGAACTGGAACACACGTATGTGTGTGTTTTAATAATTTTTTTTTATAAATGTTTTAACTAAAACATTTTCCTATTTTCCCATCTTTAGCCCCTCATGTATTGGTTTGTTATTAAGTAGGCCACAACCTACTTATTTCTAGTAATATTCCCTCTAATTAACTAGGTTTATTATTCCTAGTTAACTTAGTGGGTTCGGGAAGTTCCTAACCTATCTTATTTTAATTCTCGTTAACTTGGTCCTTTTTACATACTTTGTTTTTATCAAAGTATTTATTTTCTTCTTTCTCTTTTTTTTTATTAACATCTAGTTGATTTATTTAAATCCTAATATTTATCGGGTAAATTTTTACCACTAACGGTATTTTACCCGTCATTAATATTAACGTGGTTTGACTACCAAACCCGTTTTTGGGGTGTTACAAGTCTACCCCCCTTAAAGAGGTTTCGTCCCCGAAACCTTATTTACGTAGTTCATTGGTTTAATCAAAAGATCCAAGTTTCGTTTTCACGGCACCCGTTTATTTTGGTCAAAAGTTTTCATCTATATTGACGCGTACGTCTTTCATGTGTAAGGCCTCGTGGGCCGTTACTTTCAGCTCGTATCCGTTATCTTTATTGATTATCTATTTTTGCGGTTAGACTTGTTAGCCGCCGGTTACCTTATACTCCATTACTCGGGTGTATATCCATGTCGCCATCTCCGGCTTTATGTGTGTTTACGGTCTCCTAAATCACCTCATACTACTTATGTTTATTAAAACGTTGTTTTTTTTTACTAAAAATTTAATTTTTTTAGTTCACATTTTCTTTTTTTTTTTTAATCTTTCTTTCTTATCTAGGAATTTTACATCCGAGGATTTGTTCCTTTCCATTATCATTTGATGCGGGGAATTTCAACTAGTTCCCACGCTTAACCCAAATAACCCGTAGGTCCTTTCGCTTAGTCTCGTAGACTATTTCTTTAGATTTCCACCTTTTTAAGGTGAGACTCAACAATTCGTTTCTTTCCATTTGCGACCCAAAGGTCTTTTTGGTCTTGTAGACCTTAACATTTCTTATGATTCCTGAAGGTTGTGATGATCCCGTAGATTCATCTTTTACTCATGTTGTTCTAAAACATACCTTCAGTGTCAATGCACCCCTTTTAAGTTTAGAAATTATTCGTTTTCATTCTTGAATTCTATGGACCTTGACCATAGTTTAAGGCTGCATTTGTTTTCTTCCGAATGATCCTTCCGACTCTATAACTTCTAACGTTATTTACAAGTCGGTTTGTCCTACGCTTACCGTTACTCAGTTCTTACCTATACTTCCTTACGACCTGTTACCCGGGTTCTTTATCTTAATGTTTTTAACATTCTTGTTTTGCTAATTTGCGTTTTTCCTGTCTAAATTACCAAGCATTATTCTTAGTTTAACTCGTTTGACTTGTTCGTGTGAAATTTCATCACTTGTGAACGTCAAACTTCATTCTTTATTCGACCCGTTCAACTTTAAAATAGTTGAACGTAATTATCAAAATTTTTGTTTACAATTTCTCATCGTCTTTTAGTCATGACTCAAAATCCGAGTCTTTTGAGTTTCTATTTCGCGTTCCCATCTATTGGTTTACGCATACTTTCAAAATCCTACCCATCTATCGGGTATTTTACCGAAATCATTATTAAAGCCACCGTCCCGGTATGTATTAAGACTTCATTTTAATTTATTTGGTCGTCTTAGCGAAACCCATCTTTTTTATTCAATCATGTCTTTTATTCTTTATTTAATTCGTTTGACTTGTCCGTGTGAATCTCATCAGTTGTGACAGTCAAACTTTTATCCCTATACCTTAGCATTCCTATTAGTCAGTCTGTATTTTCATTTACCTTGATCTTTGTCCCTTCTCTCGGGTTCGTTATTCTAACGTAATACGCTTCTGTCATCCGACTTGCGTTTACGTTTACTATTAAACATCTTACTTGTTTGATTCATTTGGGTACCTTTTTTTAATTTTTCCCATTAACCCTGTCCTTACTACATTGGATGTAAATGTGTCCGCTATAAGAAGTTCATGGTATCATATGCCACTACTTACTTGCCAGAGTAAGCGATTAACACATGACATACATGACCTTTTTATAGTTTTCACATCACGCCCTATGTAATTAACACCTCTATTTAGTTTTCTTGGAAATAATATCCTGGATAGGTATTCTATTCAGGTTTTTCAAGTTTCTAATTTACATATGCAACAATTATTCTTTACATGTTTGTTGCATATTGCTATTTGTGCGACTATATTTAAAAGTGTGCACCTGGTAATGCTTGCCCCAATGGGCGTTCCTTGCCATTATTCCTCTTCGCGATTGTTAAGCAATTTGGTCCTAAGTGAGCATGCTCCACTTGTCATACTTCGAACCGTTCTTCTATCCTATCCGTCATTGTTACACCCTCGCCATCTTCAGATGCGGGTATCCTTTTATTTAAAACATTTACAAAGATTAGTAATGTCAACTTCACTAAACGCTCGTATTATAATACAAGGCTTTTCTACTATACGTGTCAACGCGCGTAATTTGGTTAGCTATATCTTTCAATTATCGATTTGATTGGTGTAACTTGAATTACACAATAACTATATGTGTTGTTCACAACACTTTAATCATATAGAACCATTAATATACATGTACTTACCGGATTTGCGATCGAGCCTCGAACCGAACACTTTATTCTTTTAACCGTGAGCTCTGATTACCAACTTGTAACACCCTTACTATTAAATGACGGTTTTTGTACAAATAACGACAATTAAATGTGTATTTACGAGTACACATACATCTACAAATACGGGTTTAATAAAACTTTTACAATTTAAAAATAATATAACTTAATGTATTTGAGTTTGTCGTTTAAAGGTTATGACAAAACGACGTGCGGAAGCTTGTATCTTTATCGTGTTCGGTTCCTCGTTGAGCTTGATCGTCATCCGGCATCCCGAATTATACCTATGATCAAAACCAACATGAAAGTTAGTTTTGATAGCGTAAAAAAAATTTAATCAAGTTCATAGCATCAAACCAACTAAAACAAAACAATTTTTCCGGATTCATGCCTCTCGCGCCACACGAGAGGCTTCCTCGGCTTGAAATTCAATTACGACACTTTTTGTCCCGTTAGTGATTTGATCAAACAAACTTATTGGTTATCTTTAAAATGTCATGCATAACACGTTATATCAGTTTACTAATATTTAAGGTTCAAATTACGGGTTCTTAAGCAAATCTTAACCCGTTTGGCATATCTACTCATTTTGACCCGTTAAGGGTATTTAACACTTACAAGCTTAAATCACGCTTCTTTTTTCAGTTTATATCCTATCTCCATTTTTATACCTATCCCAAGGATTCAATTTATCAAAATGTTTATTTCTAAACAACTCTTAAAGGTTTTTTGTCCGATTTACCGCTCAAGGGCTTTTTGGTCAATTTTAGTCCTTCGTTTTATGACGAAGGACTTTCGCTAATATTTGACCAAAATATCATTTTTTTAGCTATAATTCTAAACATGCATACCTGGCTCGGGTCATAGGATTGACCCGTTTAATTATCTTTCACTATTAATTTCTAGTTAATAGCAACGCGAACCATGTGTTAATTCCTGTGATAAAAAACTCAACAAGCGATCATCATATATTATTGACAAATGGTGTTAACAACACCATTTGACCCGTTTAGTCGAAATGACCAAATTTCATTATGAGATGGTATTTAATCACCATTTCACCCCTTTAACCTATCCCGGTTTACTTTTTGGATATCTAATTACCATTTCGCCTCTTTAACCTATCCCGGTTTACTTTTTGAATTAATCTTACTTAAAAATTGTTTCTTGTTTTGTTTGACCCGTTATGACTCATGCCAAATAGTTTCCTTTGAAATCCCTTTATCTATTGGTTAATCCATGTCCGGATTACTATTTTACCGTTTTTACCATTTTCACCATAATTTATGGTTTCTTACCATTTTCACTTGTTCCGACTCGCATTATATCGTGCCGGAACATCACGTTTCATTTACTTAACATAATTCATATTCAATACTCACAGATAAGTATTTTTGTAATAAAAATAAAAAGGCGTAAGCTTTACTTACCTTTCGTCCGATTTCGCCCTTTCTTCGCGTATTCAATCCGTTTGACCCGCTTCTTTTCCTAAGCCGCCGCCTAGCTCGCCAAGCGTCAAACTATCATATAGTATTCACAAGGTAGTTAGGTTAGTCTTTCTAGATCATAACCTTTACGCCTTATGAACTTTTATACCACTTTTCTTACCGAACTCTATCATAGGTCGGTTTGACTTTTAAAAGTCAAACCGCCTTATAGCATATGAAATTGAGCAACTAATTTGACAAACTCATGTTGGCGTTCCGCCCTTTACTCGATAGCACTATTCTTAGGCCACCATTTTAACTAATAAGTAATCCGAGTTCATGCTATTTTTAATACTAAGTTATCTTAGCTCTTGATTATCAACGTCACATTAAGCAAGTTCATATCACTGAAAATAGGCTGTTTTTGGTGACCTGTTTAACCTGTTTACAAGTCTTCAAAAATTATGATTTTTTTATGTGACGTACCTCTCGGAGGGTTAGGCCTAGTGTTAAAATTTCGAGATCTAACTCTTTACCAAAAATTCGTAAAAATTCATTTACTAAGCTGCAATCAGATTCGTCACTTCTGACTGCAGCTTACGGAAAAATTCATTTAAAATTCCTCGTTTATCCGATTAACGAAATTCCAATTGGCGATTCTTTTAATCACTTAAAACTTTCTACAGTAAGAATTTGAGATCATAACTCAATTTCTAATTTGAGTTATGACATTCGTAATGGGCTGCAAATTCTGCCAGAAAACGCAGCTTGAACCTTTGATACGGAAAAACTCATAAAACGCTCAATTTTCGTCGAAAAAATGCGATTTCAGTGGGGTTTTAAAGATATTTCCTGGAATTACATTTTAGACTCAAGAAACACATGTTTTTGTCATGTTTTGTCCAGGTTACAGCCGATACAAGTCGGCTGTAAATTCTGATCAGAATTCAGCTTTCAATTTGAACATGTTTATGACATTATAACACTTATTCTTAGGAATCAAAACCCCTAAAAGCATCTCATAAACGAATTTAGTCAAACCCTACTTAGCACATGCAAGAGTAATCATCAAATCCCTATTCTTTAATACTGATTCATCAATTTTTCAACTAGGGCTTGTTTCTAAACATGAATTCATCCTAGTTTCAGCCAAACATCAATCATTCAAGCTTGAATTTCGATTTTTATAAGTTCATCAAAAATCTCAACTTCATAAATATCAATAATTCGACATACCTTACGATCCCCACGACTAGGTGATCGTTTCTATGTATTCATGCATCTGATTCGGGCTGGATTTGACCTTCAATTTGATGCTTTTGTTGAAATTAGGGTTAGACTCCTTTTCTTCTCCTCTGGTCGATCGAACTGGAACACACGTATGTGTGTGTTTTAATAATTTTTTTTTATAAATGTTTTAACTAAAACATTTTCCTATTTACCCATCTTTAGCCCCTCATGTATTGGTTTGTTATTAAGTAGGCCACAACCTACTTATTTCTAGTAATATTCCCTCTAATTAACTAGGTTTATTATTCCTAGTTAACTTAGTGGGTTCGGGAAGTTCCTAACCTGTCTTATTTTAAGTCCCGTTAACTTGGTCCTTTTTACATACTTTGTTTTTATCAAAGTATTTATTTTCTTCTTTCTCTTTTTTTTTATTAACATCTAGTTGATTTATTTATATCCTAATATTTATCGGGTAAATTTTTATCACTAACGGTATTTTACCCGTCATTAATATTAACGTGGTTTGACTACCTAACCCGTTTTTGGGGTGTTACATTTTAAAGGACATCAAAATTGGTGGATGTGAAGAAGAAATTACTATGTTGTAAAGGATGAGTGTTGTCATCAGATGTGAAGACTTTTGAACCAATATTACACCCTGTATTCGTTCACACGAAGAAATTACATTGTTGTAAGGGATGGGTTTCGGACTAAAGTTGGAGGTTTCCGGTGATGGAAATAGTGGTGGTGTTATATATGAAAGGGATATTAAGTTGTGGTGGTGGCTGGAGGTGGCAGTGGTGGTTGTAGTGGTGAATGGCGGTGGCAGTGGTGGCAGGGGGTAATATCACAGAGTGCACAAAACACAGGGGGTAATATGAAAGGACATTATAGTCATTTCAAGTTATAATCAACATATTAGTCAACAAATTTGAGGCCGGGGGGTAAGGTTGCGACATAACAGTGAACAATGGGGGGTAAAATTGCAATTATTTCCTTAGGGGGGTAGACATGCCAATGACCCCTAACCTCAGGGGGTAAAATTGCAGTTTACTCTATATTTAATAACGACGACGATGATAATAATAATATTGTGTTTTGTATAATTATATAAAATGGTAAAAGTTCTATAAAAAAAAAATAAGTTTAAGAACAAAGTAAAAAAAAAATAGAGTAAATTACTCTTTTGGCCCCTGGTTTAGCCATTTTAACCATTTCAGCCTAAGAAAGAATCTTTTAACATATCGGACCTCGAGGTTTTGGCCATTGACACTAGCTTTGTTACCTTTTTTGCAGTTAAGTGTAAGGGTAATTAGGTCATTATATACCATAGGGGCTGTTTTTGATACTTACAAAGTTATTTTAATATTTAAGAGATTATTAATGCAATTACTCAAGTTTTTTTTATTATTTCGTTATTTAACGATTATTATTTATCAAAATACGTTTTAAATATACAAATAAATATGTATTTTCATTAATCGTTTGTTTTTATAAAAGTCGTTTTAAAAAATAATTTGTTTTTTTTTACATTTTGTTTAGACCATCTATCGTTTTCAAAATTTTTCTTTTTTAAGCCATTTGTTTTTTTTTAAATCGTTCATTTTAAAGTCGTTTGTCTTTTAAAGTTTTCTAAACACTTCATTTTATACCATTTTTTTTAAATCATTTATTTTTTAAACATTTTTCAATAACATACTTTTTTTAAGTCGTTCATTTTTTAAATTTTACAAAACGACGTGTATAAAAAACAAAAGAAGTGTAAGATTTGAAAAAAAAAATTCTAATAAAAAGTTTGCAAAAGATCGTTCATTTTTCAAAGTTTTTTTAGAATAGTTTATTTCTTTTTCAAAGCTTTCATTTTTTTGGACCGTTTATTATTCAAAATTCGTTATTTTTTAAACTTTCGTTTATTAAATTCGTCCGTTTTTTAGTACCTTACACTTGTTAACTTTTTTTAAGGTTTTGTTTTTTTTTTATAAACGTCCTTTTTAATCTTCGTTTTTAATCCACTCGTTCGTTTAAAATCGACCGTTATTAAATTATTTCAATTTTTGAAATCGTTCATTTCCTGAAGTTCTTTTTCCCTAACGGCTATAAGTAAACTGAATACAAAGTTTCAAAAATGAACGTTTTCAAAAACTGTTCTAAAAGAAACGGTTTAAAAGGAAACACTTTTAAAAATTAACGACTTAACCAATTGTTTTAAAAAGTTAAAAAAATTATTTTAAAAAGAACGGTATAAAATGAATCGTTTAAAAAACTTTAAAGACAAACAGCTTTAAAAAGAATGATTTTTAATAAACAAGCGGTTTAAAAATATTATTTTAAAAACGATAGACGGTTTAAAAAAAGTTAAAAAACAAATGATTTTAAAAACGACGTTTATAAAAACCAAACGCTTAATGAAAATGCATATTTATTTGTATATATAAAACACATTTTGTTAAATATAATCGTGAAAATAACGAAATAATAAAAAAAACTTGAGTAATTGCATTAATAATCTATTAAATACTAAATGAACTCTGTAATTATCGAAAACAACCCCTAAGGTATATAATTACCTAACTACCCTTACACTTAACTGCAAAAAAAAAGTAACAATGTTAGTGTCAGATGCCAAAACCGTTATAAAATACAAACTCGGGGTCTGATATGTTAAAAAATTCCTTTTTAAACTGAAAGAGTTAAACTGGCTAAACCACAGGGATCAAAACAGTAACTTACTCAAAGAAGAAAAAGATTAAAACTGAGAGACGAACCCAGATTAGGCTAAAAATATACATAATTGTTTCTGTGATTAACTTTGATCAAATTTCGAAATTTAAAGAAGATAGACACCACTAGAGGGGAGGTGATGATTGTATGGTGACTAAGATGCAACCAGAGCACATCCAATCAAAAATCCTATAGTTATCCTTGTTCTACATTTTGTCCTACAATCATAACCACATACTCAAATCTCCCCCAGTCACATATCTGGCTTGATTCTTAATATATTTTTATGTATGTGGCTTGATTCTTAATGTTTTATTATTACCATTTTTATGTATGTTACAAATTTTATGTATGTTACAAATACTCATACAGTCATACATGCTCTCTCATACGTTTTGAGCCCACAACCTTATTAGTTTGTGGGTAACAATAATATACCTTGAATATTAGTTTGTGGATAGCAATAATATAACTTGAATATAATATACCTTGAATATTAGTTTGTGCCACAAAAAACTTTGGCGAATGCTCTATTTGACAAAATCGCTCAGAGTCTGGGAGAAACATTTGATCTGTCTCCCCGCCAGAAGGCGGTGATTGAGTGCTTGAAAGGCCCCCATGCGCAAGACTTTTTGACTGTTATCCCGATCGAGGGGCTGGGGCAATGCATGTCGGCTGTTGAGTATAGGGCTATCTCCAAATACCGGCTGATGATCCCTATGTATCCAGAAGACGAAACCTGCCCAATATGCCGTAAAGCCTGCATGGATAAATACGGGGAGCATGCTGTTCATTGTAAGGAGCTCCATGGTTTCAAATATCGGCATGACTGGGTGAGAGATGTTTTGGGGGACATCTTGAGGAGAGCGGGGATTTCTGCGAAGGAGGCCCCTGTGAATTTCCTTACAGACCCCATGGAAGGGAGATCTACACTGAGACCAGCGGATCTGCTCGTCTTTGGCTGGGCAGGAGGGAAACATGCTTGTGTGGATCTCACAGGAGTCTCCCCCTTAGCTGGTTTAAGGGAAAGCGGGTTTGTAGCAGGACAAGCTATAAGGAAAGCAGAATCAAAAAAGGTGGATAAACACGCTAAAGCATGTGCTGATAACCAACATGCATTTGTCCCCTTCGCCTTCGACACCTTTGGCTCCCTAGCTCCAGAAGCTATCCGTTTGTTGACTAGGGTCCAAAAGGTTGTCCATAACAGTTGCTCATCAACAGGGGGCAGGGGTTTGTCTTTAATAGGCTAGGGTTTGCTATTCAGAAAGGGGTAGCGGCGCAGCTTGTTGCTCGCTTACCTGCGATATTGATGTAAAGTGCACTTATTTTTAATGAAAATATAATATAACTGGACCAAAACCTTACTGCTTTCCATTTTTTTATTTAACCCTCCCTACTATTCATACAATCATTGTACTTTGCAAATTTTAACTAACAAGAGTGGAATCATAATTCATAAGGAGGATGAATAATACATTGTTACTTGATTCCAGTGAGGCGTCGTTCTCAAATCTCCGATTCCTTTTTTTCCATTTGTTTGTTTTTCTTATTTTCATTTCTCTCATATTGATGAAAACTTCCCGTTTTCAACCCCGTTTATTATTGATTGACTGTCACATTATCATCTTCCACCCTTCACATCACCATTTTTCACCTCCACTTCATCTCTTGATTTCACCGATTAAAATTATGGGTTACCCACTTTGTGTGCCCATATAACTAATTAGTGTTAATGCTATAAAACCTTAATGTACTTTTATTTATTCTATATGAAAAAAAAACCATCCAATCTATTTTATATGTGAAATACAAGTTATTGTCTATTACTAATTCAACTTATTTTTACGACAATGGCAATCTTTCGTAATCCTATACTAATAAATAAAAATCTTTTTTGACACGTGTCATTATCTAGTGTTTTCTCATCTTATTTTTCAGTTTCTCTCTTCTATTAAATAATAATAATATTAAATAATAATTAAACTAAATCCAATTTAGATAAAAATAAAGATTTGTTTTCAACTTTGAATTAATATTAATAATAATATATATTCTTTGTATTTACTTCATATGCTTAGGAGATAAAAGTTATTTTTTTAAAATTTGTTTGTAGAACTAAATCCAATTTAGATAAAAATAAAGATTTGTTTTCAACTTTGAATTAATATTATTAATAATATATATTCTTTGTATTTACTTCCTATGCGTAGGAGATAAAAGTTATTTTTTTAAATTTGTTTGTAGAACATAATTAGGCGTAGAAGATAAAGGTTCTTTTTTTAAAGTTGTTTGTAGAACATAATTAGGATAAGTATATAATTTTTTATTTTTATTATTCAATCTCACCTTATTTCCTAATTTCTCTCTTCTATTAAATAATAATAGTATTAAAAAATAATTTAACTAAACCAGATTTAGATAAAAATAAAGTTTATTTCAACTTTGAATTAATATTAGTAATAATATATATTCTTTGTATATACTTTTTTTCCATAGAAGATAGAAGTTTTTTTTTTAAATTTATTCGTAAAACCATAATTAGGGTAAGTATGTAAAATTTTGTTTTTAATATTAAATTTAGTTAAGTTATTTATTATTATTATTATTTAATAATATTATTTAATAATATTATTATTATTTATATAAATTTATTTTTCAACTGTTTCTTTTATTTTTTCTACTTATTTATAAGCCTCATTTAATAATATTATTTAATATTATTATTATTATTTATATAAATTTATTTTTCAGCTGATTCTTTTATATTTTCTACTTATTTATAAGCATCTAATATGTAATACACAGGTTTCTAACATAATAATAAATAAATAAATTATAATAAGTAAATAGTATATCAAAATTGGTTTTTTAAATACATATCTTGATGACTGTATGTGTTAATCGATGATAATATATTTATTCAACTCGTGTAATAAACGAGTTTTTTAAGATATATTTTTTATTATTTAATATATAAATTATATTTATGCAACCCGTGTAATACACGGGGTTATAATCTAGTTCTATATCTAAATTACATCTCACATATTACACTTGCAAAAAAACAAAATTTGGAACCTTCCATAAATGGTGCTTCTTTGTCGTGTCACTGGGCATCTATCTCGATCGTTACTAATTCAGTTATTAGAGCATTCACATTCTATCCACCAAATCTTGAGAGATGAATTTTTAAATTATAAAAAGTGGTTTAAGTGGTTGTGAGTGGAGGAGAGAGAAAATGTTACTGTTCATCTGTATATTTGGGGGGACACTGTTCACTCTGTATAATTTTTTAATATATTTTGAAAGTGGTTGTGAGTAGAGGAGAGAGAAAATGTAATATATATTGAAAATGAGAGAAAAATATTTGTTTTTAGTGGAAATATATTGATATAGGAGTTGTTTTTTAGTGGAATGTATGTATATTTTTAGTGGATTGGATGTGAATGCTCTAATTATTAGAGGGGGCGGGCCACTCAGACCCTTGCCTTTGAGTACCCTTTACTCGCAGGTTGCACACCGCCGTCGGTCTCGCGGGTGGTGCCCTGTGAGGTAGGATGTGGTCTGGGTGGTTGCCGATGGTCTAAGTGTGAGGTAGGAGAGAGAGAGAGAGAGAGAGTTGTGTGTAAATGGTGTGGTCCATGTTTTAGGGTAGTGTTGTCATCAAGTAGTTTAGGGTATTGAATGGTCTAAGACTGGTGGGTGTGGCCGTGGCATGCTCTAAAATCATGTTGTGTAGAATGATGCACGCGTACAACACATTTCTTATTTGATCTTTGTCATACAATCTACAAGGCATGCTTAAAATGCGCCACATTTTCTGTAAAACACTAAATGCTCGCTCGATGTCTTTGCGTGCCGCCATCAGAACTTTGTTAAACTTTATTCTTTTAGGATCTAGGGTTCCCTCTCTTGAAAATGATTTCACAAAAACAGCCCACTCAGAGTAAATTCCATCAACAAGATAGTAACCATACGTGTATTCAACGTCATTCATTACCTCATGTAATAATTACCACTGTTTCTAAAACATTTCATCAAAACTAGTTTAGATCCTTTCATTTCAAATCACATTTAACGTTTATCGACAAAGTTTCCAGTCAAGAATAATCTTTTAGTAGTGGCGGTGACAAGGGTGTGCGGGGAGAACCACCATACAAGGCCTGTGACTTCGAGGGGCACATGTTTTTTTTTTAAATCCGATATATATGTTAATTTTTTTTAAATAGTATATCCTTACTAACTCCAAGATAAGCCCATCTACGAAAAATTTTTATGTTAAAAGTTAGCCCATTGGCATTAGGATTAGTGAGTCCAATATCCATTTGATTTTAAAAGATAAAAATTAAAAACATTACGAAAGAATACACTTTTTTCAAACTCGAACAGGGTACATAAATTTTCAGAGAGGCCTCTTTCTTATATATCCTTTCATTTCATTTCAAATCACATTTCATTTCATTTCAAATCACATTTACAGTTTATTGACAAAGTTCCGGTCAATAATTATCTTGAATTTAAATCAAAATTAAGACTTTCTAATTTTTAAAGAAATTTGATTTTTATTTTCGCAATATGGTATATTATAAATGACATCTGTACGTTTATATTTTATTCCTCTTAAATCTATACATATAATAAAGTAAACCAATTTGAGACACATGGCAATCATTGAGGCTATCTAGAATTTATTTTCCCGCCTTAAACATAATCCTTTTAGTTTCATTAGTTAATCCTAAATTAAAAAAAAAAAAATTAATCCTTAAATCTTGAAAAAATAAATTAATCCCCACTTAATATTTTTATCCAAATTTTAATTTTCAAATTCAAATTAATAGGTTCACCTATCAAATCAAAACATATAATAAAGTAAACCAATTTGAGACACATGACAATCATTGAGGCTATCTAGAATTTATTTTCCCGCCTTAAACATAATCCTTTTAGTTTCATTAGTTAATCCTAAATTAAAAAAAAAAAAAAAATTAATCCTTAAATCTTGAAAAAATAAATTAATCCCCACGTAATATTTTTATCCAAATTTTAATTTTCAAATTCAAATTAATAGGTTCACCTATCAAAACCCTAATTTGTATCTAAATATATCTGAGCTCCTATTTAAATTATTTACGATAGATTTTAAATTCATATATTCTATCAATAATCTCATTTGAATATCTAAACTTTTATTTACATAGTCATCATCTATAAACATTTAAACAGAATCATATTCACTTACGTTTTAATATTTACAAAAGTAGATACATTTTAAATTCATATATTCTATCAATAATCTCATTTGAATATCTAAACTTTTATTTACATAGTCATCATCTATAAACATTTAAACAGAATCATATTCACTTACGTTTTAATATTTACAAAAGTAGATTATTTATTTACTTTATTAACTTATAACTATTATTTAAAAAGCAATCTAAAATTTCTAAAATACAGAATCCATTAATCTATTTTAAGTATTACATATTTTTATATAAACAAATCATCATCTATAAACATTTTGTTTGAATCATATTCACTTACGTTTTAATATTTACACAAGTAGATTATTTATTTACTTTATTAACTTATAACTATTATTTAAAAAACAATCTAAAATTTCTAAAATACAAAATCCATTAATCTGTTTTAAGTATTACATATTTTTTATATAAACAAATATTAATCAACGTATAAAAAATCTATTTTAAGTATTACATATTTTTATATAAACAAATATTAAGCAATACATAAAAAAAACAATAACGGATACATTCAAATTGCTTTTGAACCAGTTAATTTACTATTTAATTAACATTTTAATAAGCACCTTTATTTTACTAAATTCCATATTAACTGGAGAAAAAATAAATTAATCCCCACTTAATATTTTTATCCAAATTTTAATTTTCAAATTCAAATTAATAGGTTCACCTATCAAAACCCTAATTTGTATCTAAATATATCTGAGCTCCTATTTAAATTATTTACGATAGATTTTAAATTAATATATTCTATCAATAATCTCATTTGAATATCTAAACTTTTATTTACATAGTCATCATCTATAAACATTTAAACAGAATCATATTCACTTACGTTTTAATATTTACAAAAGTAGATACATTTTAAATTCATATATTCTATCAATAATCTCATTTGAATATCTAAACTTTTATTTACATAGTCATCATCTATAAACATTTAAACAGAATCATATTCACTTACGTTTTAATATTTACAAAAGTAGATTATTTATTTACTTTATTAACTTATAACTATTATTTAAAAAGCAATCTAAAATTTCTAAAATACAGAATCCATTAATCTATTTTAAGTATTACATATTTTTATATAAACAAATCATCATCTATAAACATTTTGTTTGAATCATATTCACTTACGTTTTAATATTTACACAAGTAGATTATTTATTTACTTTATTAACTTATAACTATTATTTAAAAAACAATCTAAAATTTCTAAAATACAAAATCCATTAATCTGTTTTAAGTATTACATATTTTTTATATAAACAAATATTAATCAACACATAAAAAATCTATTTTAAGTATTACATATTTTTATATAAACAAATATTAACCAATACATAAAAAAACAATAACGGATACATTCAAATTGCTTTTGAACCAGTTAATTTACTATTTAATTAACATTTTAATAAGCACCTTTATTTTACTAAATTCCATATTAACTGGTTAGTAAACTATCATGTTATAATACAAAAAGAAAACTATTATTTTAATATTAATGCTTGAAAAAAATCAGAGTGTTACAAATTTTAAGAAAGAGACAAACCAAATAGCCAATGACAGAAAAAAGAGAGAGTAAAGAGAGAAAAGTTGAATAGTAGATTTGTGAGGATAACAAAACTTGATAAATTATATAGGGGATAATGTTGTTATACATAAATATTATATTTTTTAGTATAAGTATTAATGTAATGTATGACAAAAAGTAATATTGTTTTATTAATCTCATTATTATCACTGCTATTGTATTATTTATAATTGCTACCATTATTATTATTATTGTACCTTTCTAATATTGATATATTTGTGTATGAGATTCTAATCAAGTTACCGAAAAAGTCTACGAGTCAGTCTAGGAATGTGCGTAAGCAGTGGCCGTTTTTGCTATCAACACCTAATTTTGTTATGTTGCATTGTGACCATATATCCATTGATCTCCACTTCCACTATCTGTCGGTTTTGCAATGACAATTAATATAAGCCAATGTCAGTCACTATCCAAGGTTGGTTTGTTTTTAGCATTACTGGATTCACCCATGATCAATGACATTATTAATAATTAAAAGTAGAGACAGGTAAAACTACTAATTCTAGATAAAGATAGTAAAGTTACGAATAAAAGATGTAATGTTGTGTACAAATAAATTTACAGATATTTATGAACTATGTGAATAATTTTTGGATTCAAATTACTTTCGGTAATGTGCGAGTTATAATTATAACATTTTATTTCTCATTACATAAATGTAATGTAATACGTAAATACAATAATAAGTATTATATAATATATTTATTTTTGTATTATTTTTAACGACAGTTTGATTACATGTTTTTTTGATGAATTTTATAATACTAACATACATCATGTTTATATTAACTCATCTATGTCAATTTGGTATTTAAATGTCTCCATCTTTGATTTGCATTTACAAGAAATATTTATTATAAAGTTTAAATTGTTCAACCCGTGTAACACACAGGGAACTAACCTAGTATCATTTTATATAAGCTTACGTTTATCTTAATTTTCATTCACTCATCTCTTAATTTTCATTCATTCACTCATCGCTTAACATTTAAAACATATAAATAGGTAGAGTTATTATAAAAGTAATATACGATAAAACTTAACATTTTATACTCGTTAATTTTGTGACCAGTTTGACCATAATTTTTTAGGTTCAAAATGATAATATTTTTTTGTGATCAATTTGACAACCATTTTGTGACCAGTTTGATCATATTTTTCATAATATGGTGAAGGGGTAAGGTCCCAAAAAGCCGCGCAAACCTTCCACCAGGTCGCGCGCAGGACCATACTCCTAAATCAGCAAGATCTTTTGTCTCAGTCTCGCGCGTGATACTTCATCATTGATTGAACTCGCGCGAGGTCTAGACAAGAAAGAGCAGTGAGATCAACACTTAGCATTATTGAAAAGAGTCTGCAGCACCTACACTCCTGCGCGGGCTAGTCTCATGCTCAGCAAGGACCGCATAGAAGCTGTAGCGCAGGACCACTTCAGAAGGTACAAAAAGTACAAGTGGCAGATGAGAGGAGCCAATCCGCATCCTCCAGGCTCTGCCCAATCGTGCTACACGATCGTCTGACGTGCAGGAGACAAAAAGTACCTAAGGACGCCTACGTGGCACCAATCACAGGGCAGAGACAACTGCCCCACGATCTCCACTTACCTGCTGATGGCAGAAGGGCGGCCAGGCCGACAACCTTGACACATGGCTCCAATCACGGTGCGCCAGCACCAAGGAACTCCCAGAAGCCACTACCGGTCGACACCAGTGAGACAAAGAGCATATCCTCTAAGTTGTCGCCTTCCGGCCCAAGGCCTATCAGCCCACACCCTCTTACACCTCTCCGGCTATAAATAGAGACATCAGTCCACAGGCTAAACATTCCATTCCCTCTACTCTCACTCTTAATACTCACTTATCTCCTCAAAACGGTCGCTTATTCTCACGCCGGAGCCCGGTTAAGAGGGAAACCCCCATATTCCCCTCTTAACGAGTAACGGTGTTCTGTTTTGCAGGATTCCTCAGTCATTAAGGAGCTCAGAAAGCCATAAGAGGATTAACCACTATGATAGGAACATAAACCAAACTGATTAACCCCGTAATTAGTTTAGTGTTTCTTCATTGGCGCCCACCGGTATTCTACAAATCACTTTCATCATCTTTTTTCTGAGTTTTCGTTGTTTTTTCCTTCGATCATGGCTGGTCAAGGAATCATTCCTGAGTTTGGTTTTGGAGCAAACTCTAATGCAGTGTTGGGGGAGGACAATCAAAACGTCCAAGTCCAACATGTAGAAGAAATCGGTGAAATCAACGTAACCAACACTGGGGGACCCCGCGGGAGCATCACCCGCATCACTCAGTCGGTAACCCCAGGAAACAATGGCGCTGGACCTTCAAACCCAGCTCCAACTCAGAACATTTCGGCGCTATTAGGGCTACCAGAGGGCGAAACTCTAGCCTCGTGGTACGCCAAGCAAATTGCCACCATTAATGAGGCGTATCAATCTTTGAGCGCACAACAAGCAGTCTTAACGGCAGAACCGTCCTTGGTTACACCCCAGGGACAAAGTCAGGGGGCGCGCCAGATACCCCCGCAGCAAAACATCCAAGGAAGAGCTAACAGACCCCCCCTACGAGAAGGCTAAGCGTGCATGACACGCGCGATACACGGGGAGAAACAGAAAGCTATTATGACCACCCGTCAAATATCCAAAGAGGTCCAGTTCATAGCCGGCCTACGCCGCGCAACATGAACAATGAA
Organism: Helianthus tuberosus; assembly: GCA_030545235.1. Taxonomy (NCBI): domain Eukaryota; kingdom Viridiplantae; phylum Streptophyta; class Magnoliopsida; order Asterales; family Asteraceae; genus Helianthus; species Helianthus tuberosus. Next base: position 155,013,961 of record CM060351.1, read on the forward strand.
TGGGAGGATACTGACCCGAATGATCTAACTTGGCAGGATGATGAGGGTTCGTCAGTCTTCAATCGTTTGCAGAGGAACCATGAATACTACAAACCAAGACAACACGTGGGATACACTGAAGAGGCAGAGCGAGACTTTCGCCTCGCCTATCGACCAGCTGAAGCGGCAGAACATTCGAAATTCATCCCAAAGATCGCTCTTGCGCCGCTAGCAAGAGAGAAATTACCTCCGACAGTTGGAAAGTTTAATGGATTGACTGATCCTGATGATCACGTCAGAGTTTTCACAAGCGTTGGTTGCATGGGAGGATGGAATATGCCCATGTGGTGCCATCTGTTTATTCAAACTCTTACAGGGGCTGCTCGCGCTTGGTTCGACATCCTCCCTCCGGGAAAGATCAAGTCATGGGTTGATTTCAGGACACAGTTTGTGAATCACTTCAGCCAGCAGAGACGTTACCAGCGCGATACAGCCGAGGTAGCGGACATCTGGCGCAAAGAAAATGAGGGTTTAGAAGATTTCATCACTCGCTTCAACAAGGAGTGTTTGGAAATTGGTGGCGTAAGTGAACAACTCATGCGCTGTCACTTCAAGAAAGCCATTCGCTGTGATAGCCTTATCAGGACTATCACAGGAAAAGATTGAATGCCCAAAGAGTGGGATAAGCTCATGGAAGCCGCGAAGATAGTCGCGCAGACTGAAGAGTCACTGGCTGGCAACAAGAACTCTTATATTGAGGATCGATTTTCTAAGGGAAGCCATTCGCGCGACAACAGACGAAACAAAGGCAAAAACCCTGGGTGGAAAGCCAACCACTCCAGCGGTTATGACGAACGACCTCGTTATGAGGAACGGTCTCGCTACAAAGAAGACGTGCGAGACACTATTGATCGCATTGGTTATCGAAAAGCGGTCAGGGATGATAACCGAGAAAAGCATTGGACTCCGCTCACGAAGACACCAAAACAGGTGTTAATGACGGAGAATCACGACTTCAAGGCTCCAAGGCCTATGACGAACAAGAAGGGCCAAGACCCGAACTTATACTGTGATTTTCACAAGGATACAGGCCATTTTACAGATGACTGTATCAGCTTACGTCAAGAGATCGAGAAAGCGCTGAAAAGCGGAAAGCTAGGCCATCTGGTAAAGAACGTTCGCAAAGAGACACGTCATATCCAGCGCAATGATGATGGAAGAGAGAAAAAAGTTAGACGTTTGGAACCGCACATGGTCAACGGGCCAAGGTATCACACCAGAGATAAAGGCAAACGACCCTACGAGCCGACATGGCAAGAGCAGCAGGTCATCTTCCCGGTGGTGCGCGGGGGTCCTCGCGCCACACGACCCATCGTCATCACCGGCATTATCGGCCATTATGAAACGGAGTATGTCTTCGTTGACCCGGGAAGTACAGCTGATATCATCTATGAGCAATGCTTTAATCAGTTTGATGATGAAGATAAAGCGAGACTTGAGCCGGTTGATTATCCCCTGTTAGGATTTTGCAACGAAGTGGTTTTCCCACTAGGCCAAATCAGCTTCCCCGTCACGCTTTCTGACGGGAAGCATTCAAGAACAACGAACGTAAACTTCATGGTGATGCCTGTCAAATCGAGACATGATGTGTTGATTGGGAGAGAAACCCAAGGCGAACTGAACATGATAACTTCCACGCCCCACTCAGCGATAGGGTTTCCAACTGAGACGGGGGTGGCAATTATCTATGCCAAGAAAGAAGTAATGTCGACGGAAGAGATGCGCCCAACAAAAGCGGTGAAGGTTTCAACAACCGAGCCGGAAAAATGGGTGTTAAACCGCAAATACCCGGAACAAACGGTGACGATAGGCCATGCAATCTCACCAAGCATCAGAACGCATCTCAAACAACTCATGTTCAAGAATATGGATATCTTCGCCTGGACTCCGGCCGACATGACCGGTGTCCCGCGCGACATTACTGAGCATTGTCTAAACACCTACCCCTCTGTTGAGCCGAAGGTCCAAAGAAGGCGCAGCTTAGGGGCAGACAAAACCAAAGCAATGAATGAGCAAGTATGCGAACTACTCAAAGCAGGAATCTTGCGAGAAGTACGTTATCAAAGTTGGGTCGCGAACCCAGTGATGGTGGAGAAGTCTAGTGGAGGATGGAGAATGTGCGTTGATTATACCGATCTCAACAAGGCATGCCCTAAAGATTGCTACTCTTTGCCTGAGATCGATAAAAAGATAGACTCTCTCGCACTATACAGATGGAAATGCTTCTTAGATTGCTACAAGGGATACCATCAGGTTCAAATGAAGCTTGAAGACGAAGACAAGACAGCTTTTCGGACCGATCTCGGGATCTTCTGTTATACAAAGATGCCATTCGGCCTCAAAAACGCCGGCGCCACATACCAGTGCCTGATGGATAAGACCTTCGCGGGAGATATTGGGAAGCATATTGAGGTTTATATTGATGATCTGGTGGTCAAAAGTCCTGAAGAGGACCAAATGTTGAAAGACATCGAGAAAACATTCAACTCATTGAGAAGCGTGAATATGAAATTGAATCCAGCCAAATGCTCCTTTGGCATGGAGGAAGGAAAATTCTTAGGCTTCATAGTCACTAATGGCGGATTTAAAGTCAATCCGGAAAAGGTCCAGGCAATAGAACGAATGCCATCACCACGAACAATCAAAGAAATGCAAAGGTTGGCCGGCCGCCTAGCCGCGCTTAACCGTTTTCTGTCAAATCACGCCGCGAAGTCATACCCTTTCATCAGCACTCTACGCAATTGTGTGAAGAAACAAGAATTCAGGTGGACGCCCGAAGCAGAGGTTGCTTTTCAGCAAATGAAGGAGTGTTTGATCGAACTCCCTACCCTGACTGCACCGTTCGAAAAGGAGCCGCTCATCTTGTACTTGTCATCATCAGACAAGGCTGTGGGATCGGTATTGCTTGTAGAAAGAAATGGAGTTCAGACTCCAATCTATTACGTCAGTAGAGTGCTCACGGATCCAGAAACGAGGTATTAAACGATGGAGAAATTGGTACTGGCGTTGCTGCACGCCTCCAGAAGGCTGCGCAGATATTTCACAGGCCACGTCATCACCGTACTTACCAATTTCCACATTGGCATGATATTGCAAAAGCCAGAAACATCTGGGCGATTAGCAAAGTGGGCGATCGAGCTGGGGGGCCACAACATCTTGTACAGGCCGCACCCAGCCATCAAAGGTCAAGTTCTAGCGGACTTCATCACGGAAGTCCCAGTTGATAAAATCAAAGACTGCGAGATTGTCGAGACTCCTATAAAAGACATGTCAAATGAGTTATGGATGCTGTACACTGATGGGGCCTCAAACGAAGATGGCGCAGGAGCCGGATTGCGCCTTGTGAGCCCTGAAAAGCATGAATTTACTTACGCCATCAAGTTGGATTTCAAGAATACCAACAACGAGGCGGAGTACGAGGCATTTCTAGCAGGCTTACGCCTCGCCATAAAAATGGGAGCTAAAAATCTACAAGCACACGTTGATTCACTCTTGATAGCCAGTCAAATTAACGGTATATACGATGCAAAGGGCGAAGTTATGGCCCTATATTTAGATCAAGCGAAAGAGTTGCTTCAACAGTTCAAAAATTTACAAGGTAGTCCACATCAATCGCTCCGAAAACAAACCAGCAGACGCCTTGAACAAGCTTGCTTCAACCTCTTTTCAACATCTTGCCAAAGATGTCAGGATTGAGGTACTCAAAAATCCATCAGTCTTGCTACGCCAGGTAAATATTATCGAAGTCGGACAGCCATCTTCGATGACCTCTATAATTCAGTATTTGCAAGAAGGAATACTCCCTGAGAGCAAAGCAGAGGCAAGGAAGATTCAGAACAAAGCTCTGCATTATGAGATAAATAGTGGTATTCTATACCGAAAGTCCTTCTTGGGGCCCTTATTGCGCTGCGTGGACCCCCAGGACGCGAATTACTTGATCAGAGAGATTCACGAAGGGATCTGTGGCATCCATGCAGGACCGCGCATGGTTGTCGCAAAGATTATGAACGCTGGATATTATTGGCCAGAGATGCATGTCGACGCCCTGAAGGAGCTGCGCAAATGCGACTCCTGTCAGTGACACTCTCCAAAAACCCTGCGCCCAAAGAGCGACCTCATCCCTGTATCCACTGCTTGGCCTTTTCAGCAGTGGGGAATTGATATGGTGGGACCTTTCCCTGATGCTCCGGGAGCCGTGAAGTTCATAATCGTGGCCGTTGATTATTTTACTAAGTGGGTGGAGGCCAAGGCTCTCGCCTCAACCACTGCAATGATGGTGCGCAAGTTTATTTGGGAGCACATCATTTGCAGATTTGGTCTTCCACTCAAAATCGTCACAGACAACGGTACCAACTTTGCTTCTGAGGATCTTCATAATTGGATGAAGGAAATGAAGATTGAGCATACCTTATCCTCCGTTGCGCATCCTCAGGGCAATGGTCAAGTGGAAAGTGTTAACAAAAGTATCGTCGAGGGGATAAAAGCCCGACTGGGCACAAAGAGAAGAGGCTGGGTAGATGAGCTCCCAAGCATCCTGTGGGCTCATCGAACCATGCCGAAGACAAGCACCGGCGAAACTCCTTTTAGCCTAGTATACGGCTCGGAGGCAGTTATCCCGGCGGAAGTTGGACTCCCCTCACCGCGCTTGACAGCAGTCAACACGGTTGATAATGAAGCAGAGCGCCGTCTCGATCTGGATTTACTGGAAGAAAGACGCGAGATTGCGCGTATTAAAGAAGCAAAGTACAAGACACAACTGGAAAGGTACTACAATGCGAGAGTCCGCATTTGTACCTTCACTCCAGGAGAATACGTCTTCCGAGACAACGAAGCTTCAAACGCTGAACGCCCAGGAAAACTAGCACCCAAATGGGAAGGCCCATACTTGGTTCACGAAGTGCTAGGAAAAGGGGCATTAAAATTGCGCACCCTGGATGGATAAATCATCCCGCGCACATGGAATGCGCAACAACTGCGCAAGTGCTATATGTAACTATTCTAGGCCTTGCGCCCTTTCTTCCCCATGTTGGCCATACGGCTTTTTAATTTTCTATGTTGGCTAAACGCCCATTATGTTACTTATATGCAATGTTGGCCTAAGCGCCTGTTTCTCAATCAATGAAAGCACACGACATGTTTTCTTTACCACGACGACTCTTTACGTTACAAATGCATGTCAAACTTTTGATTAGCACGAAAACACTCCAGTAAATTACGAGCTCTTGAGTTACTCCTCCAAGGTACTCCGTGAACATAGCGCGAGACCGGGCAGTTACACTCGCACAAGAGCCACACTTACATTTATTCGAGCTAATTTAACCAAAGTTCCTAACGACAGTGCAATAATTGTAACTGGACAGAATAAACAAAATTATCATATTTAACTAGCGCAACTGCGCAATAGTTACATCAAAACAAGCGCGACCGCGCAACAGGTTACATTCAAAACCTAAAGATAAAAATTACAAGGCACAAAGCCTGTCAACACTACCTATTCAAAGCCGTCACCGCCGGCATCATCATCGTCATGCTTATCACCATCACCATCGCCTTCACCATCGCCATCATTGCCCGCCGTTGTCTCCAGAATAGCCTTAAGACGATGGCACCAGTCATCGTGCTCTAAAGCTTTTGCGACCAAGTCCATCACGGGCAACGCTAGGTGATCGTACGCATTTTCAGCGCGAGCCAACTCCGCATTAGCTTCGTCAGTCACTGAACAGTGACTTATATCGAACTCTTGCCCAAATACCTCCTCGACATGCTGCGCACATTCTAGATAACCTCCCCGATGACCGACCGCGCGCGAGGCATCTATGAGAGCAGCAACAGTCCCGTCCAGTTCTCCAGCATTCAAAATCGAGTTGGCCATCTACACCAAAACGAACAACTGAGAAACTGACCTTAGAAAATAAAACCCAAGTTAAAAAGAGAGCAATACTAGAACTATTCCCCTGCCGCGCAGCCATTCAACATCCGAGGACAACGTATCAACAATACCCTGGACCTCAGCATAGTTATTTTGCGACACATTCAAGGCAGACGAGCTTACGGCACGCGCCTCCTCGGCCTTTTGCCTGGCTTCCTCAGCCGACGCAGCCTTCGACCTTTCGGCCTCTAGATCAATCTCCAAGGACTCGCTTTTGTCAACCTGCTCTTGCAGGCGACGTTTCAACTCTGCGATTTCAACATCCTTGGCAACAAGATCTTTATCCTTACTGGATACTTGCGCCTTAAGCTCAGCCTGAAAAAGATAAGAAACTTAGATAATTTTACAAACAGGAACCACGAACAAAAAAGAGATAACACTTTACGCACTTCAGCTTGCACCCTAGCAGCTTGCGCATCTTCAACTTTCCCTTTCAACTCCGTGACTTGACTCTCAAGATCGGTAATTTTAGCCCGAGCCGCGTACATGCGCTCGTTGTCTTTTGCGCAAATTTTCTTCCATTCAGCGTTTTCCTTTACTAAGAGGTCTTCAGCAGCGCGAAGTTTGCCCTTAAGGCCTTCACGGCCCCACTCCTCCGATTTCTTGTCAGATTCGAATTTTGCCTTTTCCTCATCGAAGGCAGCTTTCGACTTTTCAAAGTCTTTAACATGCCTTAATAGCCGCTCGCGGTATTTCTCCCATTCCTCCCTCTCCCTAACCATAGTTCGCCACTCGCGAACAATTTGATGGTTAGCAGCACGGGTGTTGGCCTCACCAACAACATAGGCGTGATACAACCCATTGTGGGTTCGCGCCCTTTGTCGGATAACCTCACCAGGAGGAATGGAGTTCAGAAACCAGTCGCGGCAAGGCGCGAACTCAAGGAAAGTGTCTTTTTGTTTCAAACCCCAGGGTGGTTGGTGCGGAGCGTCACCACGGCTCTCTTCTGTGTAAGACTTATAGTAAATATCTCCCAAGGTATCCCTAGGGCCTATCGGAGAGTGTGGTATTACACCTTGTTTTCCCACACCAGCCTGGCCAGCAGCAATACCAGCACTCGCGCCTCCTGCAGCAGATTTGTCTTGATGAGCACCAGAACCTGATCCCCCAACAGCGGAAGTTATTTTAACAGCCTGAAGGGAAGGATCAGGCTGCGCAGATTGCACCACCTTCTCAAATTCTGGTTCTTTCCTTCTCTCAGCAAATGGGCTGGTCAAGCCCTGTGATGTGAACGACCTCTGAACCCTGCGCCTTTTCAGGAAGGGTTACAGCAGTAACCTCGGGCTCCTTGGGCTCAGTAGGAGGCTTGTCAGCAGCTCTCTTTCTCTCATTCTCCTTAACAGGCTTCTCACCAGCCTTTTGCTTCTCCTTCTCAGACTCAACAGCCTTGAAGGGTTTGACGGTGACCTTGGGCCTTTTAAGCGCCGGCTCTGAGGGCTCTGTGATGACAACTCCCTTCTTTTCAGGGGTCTTCTTTTTAGCCTCTACAAAAAGAAAGTGTTAAAAGAGTTGACAAAGGAACATAAAAAGTAAGATCCAGGAAGCTAACCATGAGAAAATCTGTAAAGAGAGCGCAAGTTGCTCTTTTTTCCGGATCGGGGGGACTTCACCAGGTTTTGGCATTACAGACACACCAACCGCAGCCTCCCTACTCCTTTTCCTGATCAACTTCACAGCAGGCTCTTCCTCCGCTACTTCTTCGTCCCCTTCTTCTTCATGCGCGAGAGAAGATGGAGTGGCCCCAGCATCAGGGTTGCGAGAACCCGCGCTCCCTGAGCTCCTTGAACCAGCAGCTCCTGCCTTCTTCTCGCCTACGCGCGATAAACCTTCAAATGAGTCGCTAATAATAACGTAACCTTCTAAGTTACTTTGACGAAGACGGAGGATACCTTTATCAACAACACCAGCGGTTACGTGACTACTTCCACTCTTCTTGCTGGTGACATCGGCATCAATAGTGATAACCTTCTTCTTCTTGGGTTTCTTCTTCTTCTCTTCGGGGTCGATACCCAAGTCGCGCAACACACCTGCAAAGATGTTAGACCACGAACTTAGCTCCCCATTTGATGATCCCACAGACTCCTCGCTGGAAAGATAGACAATCTCTTTCCCAGCAGAAGTCACTATGCGCAAGGGACGAGGATTAGGTATATGCGCACCTTCGGTTGCAGTAAGTGGATCGGCGAAAGCATCAGCAACTGGGTACATAAAATGACCCTTAATCTGGTCATACCAGTATTCTTCTCCAGCCTTCAGTGGGCGCACACCCATAGATCCGCCAAAAGTGGGGAAGGCAGCTTGATACAGATGCGCCTCTACATGCCAAATCACATAAATAAACACAAGTGACGAAACAAGAAATCACAGAAACTATGAAAATTACTAACCTCTATCGTTGAACATCAAAATTGGAACGTCCTTACTATCTGCCGGCCACTGGTCACTCATCCGCGCCGCTACCAAGATGTTCTCACCGAACACTCGGTTTGGGGTGGCAGTAAGCTTCTGATACCAAGCCTCATTCTTGGGGATCGGCAGATCTTCCTTCAAGATTGGTTCAGACCATGCACGGAAAGTCATGGCGATCGGGATCACCTCCTCGCGAATATAAAAGAACTTTGGCTTCCAGTCATGGAAACTCTTGGGAGGGTTCAGGAGTATCTTCTTCGCGGTGCCTCGATTGGCAAACGAGTAGAATCCCATGTTTCTGATCAACTGGTAAAAGACCCTGAATCTTTCCACGGTTGGCTCTATGTCATGAGATCGACAAAGAAATTCAAAGTGTCGAACCCTAACCAACCCAGGGGGACTCATCTGGGAGGTATGAAACCCATAAAACTGAAGAATATGGGCCATAAAATTGGTCGCCGACAACCGGAAGTTGCCCTGATGAAAGAAATCTTCAAATAACGTTATGTACCCCGGCGGTGCATCAGCGGCCGTCTGATTCTGACCGGGATACCTGGCATCCCATTCCGGTGGAAACCGAAAGCTCCGAACAATCTGCTCGAACAGCCCTAAATCCCACCTGAGGACGGGAACAGGACCTTCTTCAACGGGATGTTCTTCTTGATGTTCTTCAGCCATTGATGATAAAAGCAGAAAGTTTGAATATCTTCTCAAGAAACTTGAAGATCTGCTACTATGTTCTTCAAAGGTTTGAAGATTCAAAGTGAACTCGAGAGCAAAAAGGAGAAAGATGACAACAGAAGATGAAAAGTGATTTGCTCTCATCCCTCATCGGATATATATACCCATCGCATTTAATGCGATGGGTAAACGTGCCGAAATCGCCGCGCACGTGACCAATCAGAAGACGACACGTAAGGCGAGAATTCCGGAGTGACGGTTACCACGCGCGCGTGGAGCTCACTCTCCTGACGGAAAGACCAACCGTCAGAGACAACATGATGACAGCCTTGTAAGTGGTCAACTCAAACGTCACCATCAACGACGTTTCTCACCAACTTGTCAGATTCAAATTTCGAGGGCTTTCCCGCCCAAAATTACTACAAGCTTCATGCAGAAGCTACTAAGGTCACGCCGTCTGCACCCAAAGGCAGTGAATCACCTTGAGCCAAATCTGGTAGACGCGCCGTAGTAACCAACAAGTAATTACACGCGCGCCGTCTACCAAAATCAAGCAAGCACTTCCTTTTTCTAAGTCCAGAGCTCCAACCACTCACTACGCGCATGGTGCAGCACTGGACTGGGGGGACTTGAAGGGGTATGGTCCCAAAAAGCCGCGCAAACCTTCCAACAGGTCGCGCGCAGGACCATACTCCTGAATCAGCAAGATCTTTTGTCTCAGTCTCGCGCGTGATACTTCATCATTGATTGAACTCGCGCGAGGTCTAGACAAGAAAGAGCAGTGAGATCAACACTTAGCATTATTGAAAAGAGTCTGCAGCACCTACACTCCTGCGCGGGCTAGTCTCATGCTCAGCAAGGACCGCATAGAAGCTGTAGCGCAGGACCACTTCAGAAGGTACAAAAAGTACAAGTGGCAGATGAGAGGAGCCAATCCGCATCCTCCAGGCTCTGCCCAATCGTGCTACACGATCGTCTGACGTGCAGGAGACAAAAAGTACCTAAGGACGCCTACGTGGCACCAATCACAGGGCAGAGACAACTGCCCCACGATCTCCACTTACCTGCTGATGGCAGAAGGGCGGCCAGGCCGACAACCTTGATACGTGGCTCCAATCACGGTGCGCCAGCACCAAGGAACTCCCAGAAGCCACTAACGGTCGACACCAGTGAGACAAAGAGCATATCCTCTAAGTTGTCGCCTTCCGGCCCAAGGCCCATCAGCCCACACCCTCTTACACCTCTCCGGCTATAAATAGAGACCTCAGTCCACAGGCTAAACATTCCATTCCCACTACTCTCACTCTTAATACTCACTTATCTCCTCAAAACGGTCGCTTATTCTCACGCCGGAGCCCGGTTAAGAGGGGAACCCCCATATTCCCCTCTTAACGAGTAACGGTGTTCTGTTTTGCAGGATTCCTCGGTCATTAAGGAGCTCAGAAAGCCATAAGAGGATTAACCACTATGATAGGAACATAAACCAAATTGATTAACCCCGTAATTAGTTCAGTGTTTCTTCATATGGTATATTATGATTGTTTTTTTAACGTATAATTACTTTATCACACATCTCCAATAAAATTGTAAAAGATTTAGTACTTTGACTAAAAAAGAGTGTGATCTAAACCCGAAAATTAATTGTCGAATGATAACTTACTGGCCGGACTAATAACAAAATTGTCTTTTCCACCGACTACAACTAAAGAGCTAATTTTTTTTTTGTATAGACCTAATTTAAAAAAAAAAATCAGACAACTTCCAAATTCCATTGTTGGGAATCCTCTTGTTTTATTTTGTATAGACCTAATCTTCTGGGATAAACCAATTCACACTACTAGTAGTGGTGGACTCAGAAAATTTCTTTCATGGGGTGCGAAACTTTTATAAGGTTCATTGGTCAATTGCTATATAACATTTTTTCGGTCTTGTTCGGTTCGGATCGGGTCGGATATAGGGCATAAATCTTACTAGTAATTAATTAATTTTCAAAAACTCAACTTTTCTTTTGCATGTTTAAGTATCAAAATCATTAGTATTCAAAAAATAGTGAAAACTCAATAGTTGTTTTAAGTTTTGTTTACCGAATATTGTTTTCAGAAAAGCATTTCAAAAAATTAATAATATAATATTATTACATTTGCTAGTAGTAGTAGTAGTAGTCAGTTACCTTTTTTTCGAACAATTTCATATTCATATAATTGAAATTCTTATTTAATGTTTTTATTATTACTTTAGTTGCTAATTAACGGATGTAACAAATATAGATATCTAGTTTTAGTTTTTTTTTTCTCAAATATTTTTTGTAAAACTCTAAAAACATGTTTATATAACCTAATAAAATATAAATAAATAAAAAAGGTGATGATATAGTAAAATAAAAACAACTGAATATCATGTAAAAACAACTGAATATCATGCAAATAGATCGGAAAACGACGCTGACTTATCTTTCGAGTACGTGGGGGTATTGGTAGGTGATGGAAAGGGGGTTTCTGAGGACATTGTTTTAAATTGGAAAAATCGAAAGTTCAGTGTTTGGGTGATGGAGGAACTACGTGATTGGATTGTCGAGTTCACAAAGGTTAAAGCTGAGCAGGAGAACGATGAGTCAGTGTCCGGTGATTCGGTTTCGGATGCTTCTCTGGACGACGACTCGGTGGATGGGGATATGCCGGAAGTTCAGCAGGAGAAGAAGGTCGCAGATGATGTCAGCAATGTTGTAGAACCGGTATTTTTGAAAGGGTATGATTGTGGCAAAAATGACTTTAATGATAGGCAATCAAGACAATTGATGGAGGGGAATTTGAATTGTAATGATGGCAATGATTATTTTATGCCTGCTATCAACTTTGATTTTGACCAAATCCTAAATGATAATAACTATAAAGAAGTGTCGAATCAATGTTAATAAAAGAAAAAAATGTAAGAAAGGTGAAGTGGGCCGACCCAGCAATTGTTACACAAGCAGCCAAGAAAGCCTGAAGGTGGGTAAAAGGTCCAAAAATGATGATGATTTATCTGGGCTCAATAGTCTATTTGGCCTAAATGGGGATGAGTCAAATGTCATAGAAGGTGAGCCTGATGAAGAAGTCTGTGAGCCGATTGACTTAAACAACCATCCTGCTCCAATGGTGCAAGTCGAACAAGAAGGTAACGAGGAACAGGAGAATGATACGAGTAGAGATAAAAATTTCAACAGTGAAAGCCGATATCAGGTGGAAGAGATTGAAGCTACCAAAGTGATGGGAGATATGCTGGGTGTCAACCTTGCCGATTTTGACCACCTGATTCGTGACTCACTCGTTCAGGAAGGTTTACAACTTGGTAAGAAATGAATCGCGTGACATTCTATTTTCGTGGGTTTGGGGTCAGTGGGAAGGCGAGATGGATAAAGAGGTTAAAAGCTTTTTAGAGGTGGTTTTTGTTTTGGGATCTCGGTCGGTTGGATCCGGAATAGATCTAGTTTTATAGGTTTAGTTTGGTGTATTTTTCCTTTGGTTTGGTTGTAGTGTCGTTTTTTGCCCGAGGGTCCTTTTTTGAGGTCCGCTTTGTGGCGTTTTTTTGAATGAAATTTACCTTTAAAAAAAAAAATGTAATGTACACAACATATTGGATAATTTAATTAAACAAGATTTAAAATAAAAAAAAGAAAACATTAAAATGAAAATGTTTAAGCCAAAGCGAAATTGTACCACTGAAAAGAAACTTGTACGTGAGTTTCCGAATACATTGATATTCTAGAAAATGTGTATAACTAGGTGATGCCCCGTCCGTGTTGCAGGGCGTTAACCGAATAATTCTCAACCAATAAAAAAACAGTACTATAGTTTTGCTAGAAAGAAAAAGTAAAACGATGACAAGATCGCAATTTTGACTTCAGGGTAAAGCAGTAATTTGTAAGGACTAATGAGCGAGTGTTAGGCAGTTCCTTAACACGATTTTTAGCTGGGGGCAAAGTCATATTTTTTTAGTAAAATCGTAATTTTTAGCTAGGGGAAAACAACATTTTTATTTGCACTGGGGGCAAAAACGTTTTTTTTTTTTTAATTGAGGGTGGTATCGTAATTTTGAACTGATGGGAAAATCGTAAATTTTAGCGGAAGGCAAAAGCATAATTATATTTTGAACTGGGGGCAAAGACGTAATTTTAAACTGGGGTCAAAACCGTAATTTTAAAGTGGGTATAAAATAATAAACTGGTAAAAAATCGTAATTTTGAGCCGGGGAAAAACATAATTTTATTTTGAACTGGGGCAAAAACGTAATTTTTGTGACAACCTGAGACTTCAAGCTCTTTCCTTTACGTATCACTTGTTCCGCAATCCTGTGTTGACAATTTGTTTTAGGTTTAGCAATGTGTAACTGTTTGAAATATAGAGTATTTGATAATTTGTGGATTTTATATGTGTAATAGTAAGTGTTAATGTTTATTGTGGATGTGTTGGACCTTCGCCATATTGGACCTTCGCCATAGACGACGAAGATTGATTCTTCGTCGCCACCATCAACATTGTGACGAAGCTTAATGCTTCGTCGAAGTTCATTGTTCGCCAAAGGGGGCCCTCGGCCCAGATCATGTGAGGCCTAAAGTGGCCGATCTTTATTCCCTGTACGCATAGCAGTTAGTAACAAGTATTGCAAAACATAAAACCCTAGAGTCTCCTCTCCCTTATTAATCTCTGTGCGACGGCAGTAGGAGGCCCCGAAGCTTTTCCAATTCGATTCTTCGAATCTATACGGTATCATGGTTAGTGTCCTGGTCTTGTTCGATAGATTAATTCCGATATGTAGTATTGATGTGCGTGAAAGTGTTATATATATTAGGTGTATATTTTAAGCCCCTTTAACACTTATTTTAGCCAAGTTTTAAATTTATAAAACACGATATTTACTAACACTAGACACACATATGGGCAAGTGCACCCATCGTGGGCGTAGTATAGTGTTGGTAAGATACCGAGGTCGTCCAAGGACACAAGAGCTTTTAGTACCGCTTTATCCTCAACGTCTAATCAAAATAAAAAGTTTAGAAAAATGTTTTTAAACTAAGAAAAATAAAAACTAACTAAAATGCTGAAAATAAAAATAAAAGAAAAACAGATGGACAAGATGAATCACTTGGTTCCGACTCGTATCTAGTGTAACCTTTGATTATTTCCGCACTTTTGCACATAATTAAGAGATTATTTTAGTTATTGTAGTAGGCCCCTCTTTTGAAGGTGACGTTACCCTCACCCCAGTAGTTTGAGTCAGCAAGGATACAATCCTAAAAGGGTGGATTATTGGAAGATAATGAATTAAGTTATTAATGCAAATTATGGTAGGCCCCGCTTTTGGCGGTGACGTTACCCTCGACTAAGTAGTCTGAGTCAGCAGGGATACAGTCCTAAATAGCCGGGTTATAGTATTAATAGTAGTTAACTTATGAGGGGATCAAAGAGTTTGGACCCCCGCCATCCAATACCGTGAAGCATTGAAGGAGGTCCTACTAAATTTGACCCAGGTCCATTGCAGGACCTCTAAACGCTGAACAATGGCAAGACCTTTACCAAACCGTTCCCTTAACCCCCGACCAGGTAGCCAACATACCTCCATATAGACCGTGGAGATATGAATGGTGAAAATCTTTTATTTTATATAGACAGTAAAATAATGCCAAGACACCACGGACAAACGATAAGGAAAGATCACCTTCAACATAAGCAACTAGTTATTAAAGTCATTAATACAAAACCAAATAAAAAGTGCAAAAGATTAGAAATAAAAAGTATTAAACTAGACACTTTGTCTTCACCAAGTGATGTAAGAGACTTAGGCAAACATGGCCTTGATTGTCAAGAAATCTTACGATCAATCTTGGATCCCGAGACGACTCACACACTCTACGATGGACAATGGATGATGGTGGTGGATGATGGTGTTATGGTGGTGGTGGGTGGTGGATGAAGTGTGAGAGAGGTGGTGTGCCAAGGGATGGTTTGAGCTTGAGCCAAGCACTCCTATTTATAGCCTGTACAGAAGCCTGGACACGGCCCCGTGTCCACTGGACACGGCCCCGTGTCCACTGGACACGGCCCCGTGTCCACCCTTTTCTCTTTCTTCATTAATACAGTTTGTCTTTATTAGCTCCACACGCCCCCGTGTCCGCTGGGCACGCCCCCGTGCTTGTCTGACATTCTCTCTCTTCATTAATTGTAATTCGCAATTACAATTAATGCGCCTGCTGTACTTTCGCCACGCCCCCGTGTTCACTGGACACGGCCCCGTGGTGGGCAATAGAAGCTTCTATAGGTTTGTCTTTTGTGCCAGGGCTGACCATTCTGGACACGACCCCGTGCTGAGCTGGGCACGCCCCGTGTCGAGCTGGGCACGCCCCGTGTCGAGCTGGGCACGCCCCGTGTCGGGCTGGGCACAGCCCCATGCTCAGCTGGGCACAGCCCCATGCTCAGCTTTCTTCTTGTTTTTGCTTTGGGAGTTGTTGTCGAGGGGTCGGGCATGCCACGTTTCTTCCTTTTCTTTGTATTTATGTTGGTTTTGGCTATATTTTTGTTCCTTTTGTTCGTTTAAGCTCATTTGACCCTGTAAATTCAAAAGGAAGACAAAAACACACTTTTTCCAACATTAGTACTAAAAAAGGGTTAGTTTTATGCCTTATTTGATGTAATTTATATGTTGCATTTTACACACATCAAGTATTGTGATATAATGACTTTGTATGAGGATGTAGGATCTTATGTGCATGATGTTTCATTGGTTAATCGGCTGTTTGAACCATGATTACGAGATTAGGGTTGGTGTGTTTCAATGATCTTTGTTCGATTAGAATTGCATGTGAAACGGAAAACTGTTATGTTAAGGTGGTCGATGATTGCTTCTGTTTAAGGGTGTGTAACTTGCAAGGTAATGATTGTTTGATTGCTTCTGTGATGTTGAGTGTGTAAGGGTTGTTATAAGATTAAGCTTTATGTTAAAGTATGATATTGTAAGTCAATATTAGTGTTATGAGATTATCGTTTTGATGATTGAACGGCAATTAGGGTTTGCTAGAAAGTATGCAATAACCGTCGTTTGGTCTTGTGAACCTACAGAAAAGGTGTAACTGTTAACTGTTGTTATATGATCAAGGCGTTGTAACTGATCTCGACGAAGCTTAGTGATACTTCGTCGCATGTAACTCGACGAAGAATAGTGATACTTCGTCATATGTAACCCGACGAAGAATAGTGATACTTCGTCATATGCAGCCCCGACGAAGAATGAAGTCTTCGTCACACCTTACCCCGACGAAGGTCTATCCTTCGTCACAAGGGACACTTCGCCGTGAAAGTTTCTAGGAGGAACAATAGATTGATACGATGCATTTGATGATGAATATTGGTGTTACAAGATACTTTTGTTGCAGGATAATAATAACTAATAATGAGAATTCCTAATTTAACTTGTGTGGTTAAAACACCCATCTGTTGTAGGTTGTTATGTGATATGCATATGAGATGTGAACATGTGTAGAACTGGGTATTTGATATATGATATACGGTGATCTTAGGATAGATGCAAACTACTTACAAATACGTGACTTACTGTGTACAAAATATGAGACTTGATTGATTATGTAACTGATGTTGATTGGTTACCATGGTAGGGTTTGGGTTGACCAACTTGGACGAGTAATTTAACATACCGATCAAATCAAAGGTGAGTTCATTTCTCTTGAGCATGCGTCCCGGTGGGTGGGATAGTTATTGGGTATCCCTGAGAGGGATAGGTCTTTTGGGTAAATCAAATGGGTATTCCTGAGAGGAATACGTCTTGTGGGTAAAATTTGAAATGTTGGATAATATACTTAATCCCTATCACCTTTAAGTCCCATCTTGTTTGTTACCTGAGAGGTAACGGGGTATTAGTTGGTAGCGCTATCTAGGTTTGGCACCCTCTGTTGGATATTATGTCCGGTTCGATAAGTCAACGCTGCCGACCGGGTCTTGACCCGTAAGAGTTACACCGTGGGCAACGAACTAAAATCCACTTAACTAATTTAACTGGTAATCACGAACGATACGCGGGTATTAAACTGAGAGGCGGGTACATGGACCGGGTGAGACAAGAGCACTCTTCTACGCCACTTGTCGTGCATGCACTCTTGCATCGCCACTTGTCGCGCACCTAGATCTTGGCCAATGACAACACATGCACTATGCATGTGTGCCACTTGGCAAACATGCATAAGGTTCCATGGCTTTAAGAGTTTAGGTCTTGAATTGTTGAACAAGGTATGAAAAATAAAAGGGATGCAAGAACTTAAAAACTCTCTAACACCCACAACCGGCCACAACCGCCGCCACTGTCGGCTTGGCCGCCGCCGCCGACCCACCCCGCTGCCGCCGCTCACCGCCGGCCGCCGCTACCTCACCGTCGCTCGCCGCCGGTCACCACCGCTGCTATACGGTTTCGCACTCGCATTCGTTGGTTCGTATCACTAGCACTTGTTCGTTGAACCTCGGTGTCTCGACCGGTTAGTCATTAACCGAGGTATATCTTTCTCATCGGTAGTTAAATATTTTTTCACTGTGCTCGTATTTGCATGTAACCGGATCCTGTCGGGTTTCGTCTTGTTGATCATTAGTTTATTTTTCCGCTGAGTTTTATTAATTAACTCGCTTAATTAATTAACTATTATTTATTGAACCGGGTTTTTGATGAATAAAATTTTGACCGATCACCACGGAAACCCAACAGTGGTATCAGAGCCTTGGTTACAACATACGAGTCGGTACCGGTCCTTTTAACCGGAATTAGAACACAAACTTTATTTATTTAAAGTTTATGATCTAAGTATTTTTTAAGGGCACTTTTATTTTGGTCAATTTTTTATTTTGTTTTGCTTGACCAAAACATTGCCCGGTTTATTTTGTGATTGTTGTGCGATGTGTAAATCCGGCCCGACCTTATTTTTTTGTTGTTGTATATTTTATTCGGTTTTGTAATTATTATTTTTGGCCACCGAGATGGTTCAAAGTTGTAATAGATTAGTTTATGGTTTTGGGCCGTCTTGTGGTTCAAAGTTGTAATTGATAGGCCTTTTTGTCTTTGTTGTATTTACTTGTCGAGTATTGTTGATACAAAGACCCGAAGCAAACCCGAAGCAAACCCGAATGCCAAGAGGAGTCTTGGAGTTAGTGGGAGTTGCTCAAGACAACAAGATGCACTCAAGTCCATCCTTGTGGTTGTTTGTGTGTTGTGACCCCGTGACCCGTTTGATCTTGCTATTAGGCTCTAGCAAGATCGAACAATTTTGGCCATATGGATTTACATATTTATCTTGCTATTATGGTTGCTTTTATTTTATAAATTGTTATAACATAACAACCTAAATACCAACATGATTTTAAAAGGAGTTTTAAAATATTAAAACAATCACATTAAAACAAGTTCTAAATTTTTTTTACAACTTGTTAAAGTTTTGTTATAAAACAAAGGTTGTTTTTTGAAACAAATAATAACCAATTAAGTTTTGCAAATTAAACTAGTTTTTATTTTCCAAAACTATCAACTTAATAGTTATCTATTAACTTAAAATTGGTTATTCCAAGTCGCGACAAACTTAGTTTTATAGGTTATCTAAAACTAATTGTCCCGAGAGGTGAAACGGTTTTTTGGTTATGTCGCAAATTTAATATCTAAATTAAAACCGACTATAACGACCCAATTTGGTAAAAATTAAAATTAATAGTCTATGCCATCCTACTACTAGTAACACTTGGGGTATAATGCGAACCATTAGTGTTGGAGCCACAGCACGACACTTGGTGTCTAGTTTATCCTTCCAAGGTGCAAGGGCTTCGTCGACACATCCGACCCTTCCACATGTGACCGTTTTAGGACGACTATTACTTTTCTTCTCGTGTTACGTGCCCCAGCTGTCTCGAGAACAAAAGTGGCATAGATGAGGCCAAACGTATCAATGCAAGGACAATAGGTTATCCTCGCAGCCTCATAAACCTCGGGAGTTGTGCCTTTCTCACAATTGACAGTCGTTGTCAATCCGCTTGAACCTCTTGCTAATGTTGCGTGCCCCAGCCGCCTTTAGAAAGAGCTTCTAACCGGATTCTCGTTCCTTATCGTCTCACCTCAGGAATTAAGGAGATATACATCGAAAATACTAATTAATATCACCTTGCTTATATATAACAGATGTCTAATGAAAACAACTCCTTCATTTTCAAGTCTATACTTGAAAAGGAAAAGAAATAAAAAAATTTGAATAACACCAACCTTCTCGAATGGCACCGCAATCTGAGAATAGTTGTCAAGATGGAGGAAAAGCTGTATATCTTAGATGGCCCAGTCCCTACCTAGCCTGAAAGTAATTCTACTACTGCTCGCAAGGCACTGGAGTAACATAACGAGGATGCTGTTGAGGTAGCCTGCCTTATGAAAGCCACCATGTCTCTTGAACTTCAGAAGAACATGGAAGATAAGGATGCTTATGACATGATCCAAGCAACTGGAAGGCATGTTCCAGAAACAAGCCCGACAGGAGCGATATGACACCATGAAACAACTCATAAGCTGTAAAATGCTGGAAGGATCATGTATCAGTACTCATGTGCTAAAGATGAAAGGATACATTGACCAAATGAACAAACTTGGTTATTCCACAAAACCAACCAATTCTATTGGTCGAGTCTGGTGGTGTTAAGAAGCCCAATAACAAGAAAAGGAAACATAAGAGCAAAAGCAAGAGAAAAGTTGTTGTTGCCAGAAATGCCACCAACAACAAGCATGTTGCAAAACCACACCCTCCTAGGAGCGACAGTGCTTTGAATGCAACCAAATGGGCACTGGAAGGGAAACTGCCCACAGTATCTAGCCAAGCTGAATATGAACAAGGCCAATAACATTGGCACTTCTTCCGATATTCTTATTTATGTTATCGAACTTTTCACTGTTTCTAGCAACACATGGGTATTTGATACCGGATGTGGTTAGCACATCGTTAATGTCTTGCAAGAGCCTGAAAAGTGGAAGAAACTGAAACAAGGCCACCTGGAACTCATAGTTGGTAATGGACAGAGAGTTCCAGTTCTTGCAACTGGAACGTTTTGTTTTTCATGTTCCCCTGGCCTTGTAGTTACTTTAAATAACTGTTTATATGCACCTGGTTTGACCATAAACACTATTTCAGTTTCTTCACTGTTTGAACAAGGATTCAATTCAAGTACGTTTTAAATGGTTCTTCTATTATAGCCTACTTGAATGATGTCTTTTATTTTGAGGCTGAACCTCGAAATGGTATTTATGAGATTGATGTTCAAACAAGTAATAACATATATCATCTTTCTAAGCGTAACAAAGCTGGCATAAATGAAATATATTTATGGCATTGCAGACTTGGCCACATAAGTAAGGCACACATAAAATGGCTCCAGTCCAAGGGGATTCTTGAATCCACTAGACAGGACTCCTTTGATGATTGCGAATCTTGCTTAGCTGGCAAACTCACAAAGCACCCCTTCACCGATGTTGGTGAACGGATCAATGGTCTTCTAGAACTCATTCACATGATGTATATGGCCCTTTCAGAACCATGACTAGAAACCATGACTAAAAACCAGCTTGATAGAAAGATAAAAGTACTTTGATCAGATCGAGGTAGTGAATATCTCAGCTTTGAATTTCTCAATCATCTAAAAGAGTGTGGAATAGTTTCACAACCCTCTCCACCCAGCACATCCCAACTTAATGGCGTGAGTGAAAGGTGAAATCGAACTCTATGATATGGTTCGATCAATGATGTATAGAACTAACTTGCCTCACTCCTTTTGGATCATGCTCTTATGACCGCTACCCGCATTGTCAATTTGACTCCGACTAAAAGGTAAACAAAACCGCCATATGAGATATGGCGTGGACGTAAACCCGTTTTGGAATACCTTTGAGTATGTGGATGTGATGCATACATCACAAGTGATTATGATGATAAGCTCGATCCTCAAGGCAAAAAGTTTTTTTTTCGTCAGATACTTTAAAAGAAGTGGATATTATTTCTACCATCCCGATGCAAATATGATCTCCATCAAACGGAAGGGACACTTTCTCGAGTAAGAACTTCTTAATCGAGAAACTGGAAATGACATGGTTGATCTTGAAGAAATTCGAGAACCACAAACAACCGCTAATGTAGTCGGTTTGTCTGATCAACAAGTAGTTGTTGCCAATGAATCAGACATAAAACACAAGCGTTTGCAGAAATAGTAGAATTCACAAGAATCTGATAAATGTATATGGCATCTAAAAGGTCCCGAAGTCTTATTAGTAGCTGAGTCTAATGACGAACCTGCTAACTACAAATCTGCAATCTTAGATTTAGAATCTGAGAAATGGCAAGAAGCCATTAACTTCGAGATGTAGTCTATGCATGACAATCAAGTATGGGACTTGGTTGAGCTACCCCCGAATCTCGGGCAGTAGGGAGAAAATGGATTTTCAAGAGAAAAACCGATATGCATGGAAATGTTCACACCTATAAAGCACGACTGGTTGCGAAGGGTTTCATTCGAACTCAAAGTATTGACTATGATGAGACCTTCTCGCCCGTTGTTATGATTAAATCAATCAGGATATTGCTTGCCATAATTGCGTACTGTGATTACGAAATATGGCAAATGAATGTCAAAACCGCCTTTCTTAATAGATATCTCTCTGAAGATGTCTATAAGGTTTGGCCTGAAGGTTTCGTCGATCCTAAATATCCAACTAAGGTGTGCAAACCCAATAAGTCCATTTATGGACTCAAGCAAGCATCTCGTAGTTGGAATCTTCATTTTGACCAGAAGATCAAAGAGTCTGGTTTTGTCAAGAATGAAAATGAGGCTTGTGTTTACAGAAAGGTTAGTGGGAGCACCATATCATTCCTCATCCTGTATGTGGATGATATACTGATCATTGGAAATGACATCCCTATGCTTAACGAAGTTAAACACTTTTTGGGATCTTGCTTCACAATGAAAGATCTTGGAGAAGCTACTTACATTCTGGGAATGAAGATCTATAGGGATAGATCTAAGCGGCTTCTAGGGCTAAGTCAAAGAACGTACATAGACAAAATGATGACACGCTTCAAGATGGAAAACTCCAAGAATGGAGGTGTTCCTATGACTAAAGGAACCGTGTTGAACAAATCACAATCTCCTTCAACGGACATTGAAACCAAGCAAACGGAAGCAGTTCCATATGCTTCAGCGATTGGTTTAATCATGTATGCTATGTACTAGACTTAACATCTTGTATGCTTTAAGCATGACCAGTCATTTTCAGCGCAGTCCTGGCATTGCCCATTGGACTGTAGTAAAGAACAGTCTGAGGTACTTGAGAAGAACCAAAGATATGTTCTTGGTGTTTGGAGGAGTGGAAAAAGAGCTCACTGTAAGGTGTTACACTGATGCTGGCTTCCAAAGTGACTGAGATGATTCTCGCTCACAGTTAGGATTCGTATTCACTCTCAATGGAGGAGCTGTCTATTGGAAAAAGCTCTAAACAGAGTATAGTGGTGGATTCAGCCATCGAATCCGAATGTATAGTTGCATCAGATGCTGCGGAAGAATCTGCTTGGATGAAGTAGTTCATCAACGACTTTGATGTGGTTTTAAGTATTTAGAAACCAATCTAGGTGTTCTGTGATAACACAAGAACCATTGCTCAAACCAAGGAGCCTACATCACTGGGTTAAGCACATTCTAAGAAAGTTCCACTATATACGGGAAACACTGGAACGAGGACACATCTTAATGAGCAAAATAGACACAGATCAAAACCTAGCAGACCCGTTCTCTAAATCGATGACTCAGGACATGCTATCGGTCTTAGATTAGATAACCATTTGTTTTGATTTAGTATTTGGATGTACGAACATTCAAACAGTTATACCTTTTGAATTCACCTTTGACTTACTGGTTAAATGCAAAGTTTGAATCCTACAGCTGTGTTCGATTTTTGTTCGTTTAATCCATGAATCTTGCATTCTAAATTATCCGTAGTTGGCCAGACTCGTGGGAACGAATCTGAATTAAGACTATTCTGGCTTTGGACTCAAGGAGTTGACTTCCAAATTCACAGACCTCATTGTGAATGACGCTGGATGTAACTCGCATCAAATCATCTTCATGGATCTTAGTCATAAGATGTATTTGTTTTAGGTATACTCATTTAGTATCCTCTGACCTGAGATACATACTAGAACTTTCGTTTACTAAAGACTATTCTTTGATCAGTGTCCAATGCTGTCGCGTAACTGCCAGTCATAAAGGCATTGGTTGGGAGTGGTTCTGAAGTTCAGTGGGAGTTGTATGTAGTCAAGATGGGATTTTGTACTCTTACATTATATGTAACAGTTAGACATCTGGGCGCCCTCGTTGATTCAAACTGGTGAAGTGTAAGGCCTTACCCAAACTTACTGTGTGTTTGATTGGACCACTTTGATTCTATGAACGAGAACGATAATGATTGAACGCCATGTGAGATTGAATCTGATCCATGTCTCATTGTTCAATTGATGTCTTTTACAGAAAGGATAGATGACGAGAATTGCCATAAGTCTACTGTCTTCATGTAGCAAGCCGTTGCTAAAAGAAGATACCTTGGTTAATGACTTTAAAGTGTCATGACCTGTTGGGGGCAGTTATGTGTAGCTAGAACACCGCTGGTTGTCTGCGTTGAGATCTTATCAGAAACCGTCCAAGTGGGAGCTGTTGGATATTATGTCCGGTTCGATAAGTCAACGCTGTCGACCGGGTCTTGACCCGTAAGAGTTACACCGTGGGCAACGAACTAAAATTCACTTAACTAATTTAACTGGTAATCACGAACGATACGCGGGTATTAAACTGAGAGGCGGGTACATGGACCGGGTGAGACAAGAGCACTCTTCTACGCCACTTATCGTGCATGCACTCTTGCATCGCCACTTGTCGCGTACCTAGATCTTGGCCAATGGCAACACATGCACTATGCATGTGTGCCACTTGGCAAGCATGCATAAGGTTCCATGGCTTTAAGAGTTTGGGTCTTGCATTGTTGAACAAGGGATGAAAAATAAAAGGGATGCAAGAACTTAAAAACTCTCTAAGACCCACAACCGGCCACAACCGCCGCCACCGTCGGCTAGGCCGCCGCCGCCGACCCACCTCGCGGCCGCCGCTCACCTCCGGCCACCGCTACCTCACCGTCGCTCGCCGCCGGTCACCGCCGACGCTAGACGGGTTCGCACTCGCATTCGTTGGTTCGTATCACTAGCACTTGTTCGTTGAACCTCGGTATCTCGACCGGTTAGTCATTAACCGAGGTATATCTTTCTCATCGGTAGTTAAATATTTTTTCACTGTGCTCGTATTTGCATGTAACCGGATCCTGTCGGGTTTCGTCTTGTTGATCATTAGTTTATTTTTCCTCTGCGTTTTATTAATTAACTCGCTTAATTAATTAACTATTATTTATTGAACCGGGTTTTTGATAAATAAAATTTTGACCGATCACCACGGAAACCCAACACCCTCACCCCGTACCTAAGAGGACGGGTGTGAACTAATGACCCAGTCATGACCAATGCTTTGATAGGAGCATTGGGGAACAGTCCAAATAAATCTGGAGCCGTTTTGTATTCGAGTTATTATCAACATTATTATCAATGAACTGAACTAATTACTTGGTAACCAATGTTTTTGTAAAACTATGAACTCACCAGCGTTGTCTGATACACTTGTTGCATGCTCGCAGGTCATTAGGTACTATGGATAAGGAACTTGCTGTCTGGATGGCTGGAGGGGTCATGGGTCGTACTGCTTGGATAGGCATGCTTGCCTAATGACTTGACATACATTTAGTTTTAGACGTTTAAACAATGTTTACTACTCGCTTTCGCTGAAACTATTTGACTCGGATAATGTTTTATGAATGTTTTAACTTAATGAATGGGAATTTTGTTAAATATCTTGTGGTTAGTTCAATGTGTTTGGTGGCTAAATCCTGGTACGTCACACGCCTCGCGGGGGTTCCCGCACGTGGTTTTTTGGGGGTGTGACAGTTTGGTATCAGAGCCACTGGTTATAGTGAACTAGGTTTTAAAACGTTTTTATAAAACCAGACTATAACCGAACAGCTTCGAAATCGACCATGACACTCAGCTCTAGATTGCATGGTTCGTCTCTCGTTTACTTATTGCATATCGTATTTAGTGAACACTTGTAAATGACATTGCATGTGAACGCACACTTAACACTATAGTATGAGTTCTTGTGTTGTAGCCTACGTCATGTGATTGGTAGTGTGATACTTCTCTAAACCTTCATGATCTATGTTGTGGTGTTTTTGTCCTGTTACTCGAATTTGAGGAACCTTTTAGCATGAGTTGGGATGAGCTGAGATAAACATGCAAATCGTATTATTATTATGGGTGCATACATAATAATAAAGTGGGGTGCATGTGAGTCCCAGTAAGGCCTAACGAGTGTGAGAGGGGTTCCGCTCTGTTGTCTGATGTAAACTTAGCAGTTTGTAGAAGTCATCATGGGGTTTGACTCCTACCTTACCTCGACTCTTAACCTTTTCCATTCTCTTATATAGAATCATGAGCGGACGAGGCCATGGGCGTGGTCACATTGCGATGACCCAGGCTGAGTTGACAAACTTAATTAACACACGTGTGGCTGAGGCTTTGGCGGCCTATCAAGCTGGTACGAAATGTGCCAAATATTCCTTATCCTTATGTCGTGAACTCGAATCTTATTTGTGTGTTGTATGTCCTTTCGTCATTAGGTCAACAAGTGAATCAGAATCAAAACAATCCGCCTGCTTGTACGTTTAAGAAGTTCATGGATTGTAGGCCACAGACGTTCAGTGGGACTGAAGGAGCTGTGGGGCTACTGCGTTGGTTTGAAAAGGCGGAATCGGTGTTCGCAATGTGTAACTGTCCTGCTGGGGACAGAGTGAAGTATGCTACAGGCACATTGGAGGATGGTGCGTTGACATGGTGGAACGCCCAGGTGCAAATGTTGGGCATTGAAATGGCTAATGCAACTACCTGGGATGATTTCACGGAGTTGATGCGAAAGGAATACTGTCCTCGTGACGAGATTCAGAAGCTTGAGAACGAATACTACAATTTGAAGATGGAAGGGTCCGAAATTGAAGCGTACACAAAAAGGTCACATGAGCTCGTGAATATGTGTCCTAACTTATCAGGACCACCACCCCAGAGAATCGAATTATATATCAAAGGTTTAGCACCGTCAGTCAAGAGCTTGGTCACTGCTGCAAATCTTGACAACTTGCCTCGAATCATACGTCTGGCTCACAAGATTACCGATCAGGAGGTGGAGCGTGGCTCGCTACCACCGCGTGTTTCTTCTACTGCCACTACTGCTGCAGCAACTACTCCTGCTACTGATGGCAAACGCAAATGGAATGATGTGGACAAAGTGTCCAACTCGATTCAGTCACAGAAGAAGCCAGACACCGGCAGCAGTCGCAGTTTTAGCCAGTCATCTTCTGTTAGTCAGAACCAAAGCAACAATTCGAATCAGGGTTCCTACGCGGGAAAGTTACCAAAGTGTAACAAGTGAAATTTTCACCATCGTGGGTCGTGCACTCGAGTCTGTCACAGATGCAACAAGGTGGGCCACATGGCTAGAGACTGCAGGGTCTCACTCTCAAGACAGCAGCAGCAGCAACCCCCACAGCAACAGCAGTCACAACAACAGGAGAGGCAGCAGCCTCAACAGAATCAGGGAAATCGCAAGGGGTGTTTTCAGTGTGGTGACAAGGGTCATTTCAGACGGGATTGCCCTCAACTGAATCAGAATGCTGGTAACAACAACAATAACAACACTGTGAATAACAACAACAGGAACAACGGTTGGAACGGTGCGCATGGTAGAGTGTTTACTATTGGTGCTGGGGAGGCTAGGAATGACAACAATGTGGTGACCGGTACGTTTTCTGTGAACAATCTATTTGCTTCTGTTTTATTCGACTCTGGTGCCGATTGGAGTTATGTGTCGTTGGAGTTCAGTCGTCGGTTAGGATTGAGTCCTGCACCTCTTGTAAACAAACATGTTGTAGAATTAGCTGATGGCAAAACAATTGAAGCTTCACATGCTCTTTTTGGCTGTAAACTTGATCTTATGGGTCAAATATTTGACATTGACCTACTCCCCATTACTCTTGGAAGTTTTGATATGGTCGTTGGCATGGATTGGTTGTCTAAGCACCAAGCGGAAATTCTCTGTAAAGAGAAAATCGTGCGTATTCCCCTTCCTAGTGGAGAATCCTTGTCAGTTCAGGGTCATCGTAGTGGTGCAATGGTTGGCATCATCTCAGCTATGAAAGCCCAGAAGTGCTTGCGAAAGGGCTACCCTGCTATTTTAGCTCTTGTTGCTGATACTCAACATGAAGAAAGGAAGATTGAAGCCCTTCCTGTTGTTCGCGAGTTTTCTGATGTGATTCCTGAAGAGCTTCCTGGTTTACCTCCACACCGTCAGGTGGAATTTCATATTGACCTTACTCCAGGATATTGTAAGTCAATATTAGTGTTATAAGATTATCGTTTTGATGATTGAGCGGCAATTAGGGTTTGCTAGAAAGTATGCAATAACCGTCGTTTGATCTTGTGAACCTACAGAAAAGGTGTAACTATTAACTGTTGTTATATGATCAAGGCGTTGTAGCTGATCTCGACGAAGCTTAGTGATACTTCGTCACATGTAACTCGATGAAGAATAGTGATACTTCGTCACATGTAACCCGACGAAGAATAGTGATACTTCGTCATATGTAACCCGACGAAGAATAGTGATACTTCGTCATATGCAACCCCGACGAAGAATGAAGTCTTCGTTACACCTTACCCCGACGAAGGTCGATCCTTCGTCACAAGGGACACTTCACCGTGAAAGTTGCTAGGAGGAACAGTAGATTGATATGATGCATTTGATAATGAATATTGGTGTTGCAAGATAATAATAACTAATAATGAGAATTCCTGATTTAACTTGTGTGGTTAAAACACCCATCTGTTGTAGGTTGTTATGTGAGATGCATATGAGATGTGAACATGTGTAGAACTGGGTATTTGATATATGATATACGGTGATCTTAGGATAGATGCAAACTGCTTACAACTACATGACTTACTATGTACAAAATATGAGACTTGATTGATTATGTAACTGATGTTGATTGGTTACCACGGTAGGGTTTTGGTTGACCAACTTGGACGGGTAATTTAACATACCGAGCAAATCAAAGGTGAGTTCATTCCTCTTGAGCATGCGTCCCGGTGGGTAGGACAGTCATTGGGTATCCCTGAGAGGGATAGGTCTTTTGGGTAAATCAAATGGGTATTCCTGAGAGGAATACGTCTTGTGGGTAAAATCTGGATTGTTGGATAATATACTCAATCCCTATCACCTTTAAGTCCCATCTTGTTTGTTACCTGAGAGGTAACGGGGTATTAGTTGGTAGCGCTATCTAGGTTTGGCACCCTCACCCCGTACCTGAGAGGACGTGTGTGAACTAATGACCCAGTCATGCCTAATGCTTTGATAGGAGCATTGGGGAACGGGCAAAATAAATCTGGAGCTGTCTTGTATTCGAGTTATTATCAACATTATTATCAATGAACTGAACTAATTACTTGGTACCCAACGTTTTTGTAAAAATATGAACTCACCAGCGTTGTCTGATACACTTGTTGCATGCTCGCAGCTCGTTAGGTACGATGGATAAAGAACTTGCTGTCTGGATGGCTGGAGGGGTCATTGGTCGTACTACTTGGATAGGCATGCTTGCCTAATGACTTGACATACATTTAGTTTGAGACGTTTAAACAATGTTTTACTACTCGCTTCCGCTGAAACTATTTGACTCGGATAATGTTTTATGAATGTTTTAACTTAATGAATGGGAATTTTGTTAAATATCTTGTGGTTAGTTCAATGTGATTGGTGGCTAGATCCTGGTACGTCACACGCCTCGCGGGGGTTCCCGCACGTGGTATTTTGGGGGTGTGACAATTTTGGCTAAGGGTAAAAGCGTATTTTTTTACCGAAGGCGAAATAGTATTTTTTAGCTACGGGCAAAAGGGTAAATGTATTTTGAAGTTGGGGCAAAACCGTAAATTTAAAGTGGGTATAAAATAATAAACTGGTTGGTCCAATGGGTATTGCTCGCCTCCCATTTGAACCAATGGCAGGGAAACACTATTCTGGGACAAAAACATAATTTTAAAGCGTGTATAAAATAATAAACTGGTTAGTCCAATAGGGGAGGGCCGGCCGCCCATTTCAGCTAATGGCTGCCATGTCACACCCCCAAAATACCACATGCGGGAACCTCCGCGAGGCGTGTGACGTACCAGGATCTAGCCACTAATCACGTTGACCTCATACATGATTTAAGTAAAAACTTTCATTTATTAAGGTAAGGTAATACATTACATAAAGCATAACCCATTATATTCAGCGGAAGCATAAATCATAAGTGTTACATAAACAGTAGAAACTAAAGCCATTAGACTTGTCTTGCAATCCCATGCTCTACGACCCATGACCACTCCAGCATCCCAGACAGCAAGTTCCACGATCCACATAATCTATAACCTGCGAGCATGCACACACGTGTATCAGACAACGCTGGTGAGTTCATAGTTTTACGAAAACGTTAGTTACCCAGTGTTTAGTTACGTTCATTGATTACAATGTTGATAATACCTCGGATACAAGACGGCTCCTGATTTACGTTTTGCCCATTCCCCAGTGCTCCTATCAAAGCACTGGGAATGACTGGGTCATTAGTTCACACCCGTCCTCTCCGGTACGGGGTGAGGGTGCCAAACCTAACTAGCGCTACCAACTAATACCCCGTTACCTCTCCGGTAAGAAAAAGATGGGACTTAAGAGTGATAGGACGAGTGTATTATCCAACATACCAGATTTTACCCACGAGACGTATTCCTCTCCAGAATACCCAGTTGATTTACCCAAAAACCGATCCCTCACAGGGATACCCAATGACTGTCCCAACCACCGGGACGCATGCTCAAGAGGAATGAACTCACCTTTGGTTTGCTCGGTAGGTTATGTTACTTGTTCCAAGTTAGTCAACCAAACCCTACCGTGTTTATCAAAGACAACGTTTTGTATGCACATAAATCACGTACCATTCGTACACATTATGCAAGTAACGTACAAGTAAACATTCATTGTTATTCAAATCGTACAAGACACCGTATAGTACAACAACCCACAATGTCACATAGCATGTATTTGAGCCATAAACAAGTTCTCATCACAAGTTCATATTTCACAATACGCTGAATATTTAACTAAATGATCATACAAGTGTGTGATTAGTCCTGATTCGTGTGATTCATAAGTTATCTCGGCCCAGATTTAACATACGACCCAACATGAGGTGCGACCCAATAGAGGGTGTGTATGGGTGTAGGTCCGTTTTAGCATATGGCCCATTAACGTATCTCGACTCAATAAAGTGTGTGGCCAGGTCTCAATTGCGCGACCAGGTGGGCTTGTGGCCCAATGTTTATGGTGCGGCCCAACAGAAATGGCCCGCTGATCAAACATGCAGCCCAAGTAAAATAACATGGTTCAACAGAATACTCGGCCTGATCATATCTATGTACGTCTAAATAATCATGCAGATTAAATCCCTATATTTCCTCTAACAGTTTTAAACACCATAACCATGTTACAATTTAATTTACTTATAGCTTGTACCCATCATCACATGGACTTTCAGGGCGACGAAACACCAAGGTGTGTGTGAAGAAACACTACGTTTCGTCGGCAAGAGGGTGTGAAGGAACACCATGTTTCGTCGACCATGAGAGTGACAAAACTTCAAGTGTTTCGTCGAGCCATGAGAGTGATGAAACTTCAAGTGTTTCGTCGAGGTGGTCTTTCGTCGAGGTGTATTCCCACGAAGACAGTAACACACAGATGTAGTAACAGTTTGATCCTCATCATCATACAATCGAATTTATTAGCTCATATACAATTTTAATGTTTCATTTCATCATGCCATCATATTGCTAATCCTATTAACAGTCAATTATTCAATCAAATCAAGTAACGTAACATTTAGACCGAGTCACCAATATGGATCAAACCCTAGTTTAAGCATAACCCTCGCTAGCATCAAGGACATGGATAGATCAAATCAAATCGGTTTCACTTATCACATCTAAATTTATCAGAACTACACTTCATCATTCACATGGTTGCAATCAACAATTTGAATTCACATTCACAATCACAGTAAGTGGTATTTAGCCAAGAACAATCAACAACAATCAAGACAAACACTAACCGTAGAACCGTAGGGGATGTATTAAGACGAGGAAAGAGGCACTACGAGAAGTGGGACTTGTCGGCTTCCAGGAACTGCCGCCTCAAGTGGGTGCTTGAAAGAGAATTAGGGTTTGTCACCCTTGAATGCATTTGAGGTAAATGAAATCTCCACACACATCCTTGTGTGCGTATGTATTCAAGATACATGGGCCGAGCCCAGTTTTGCTAGTATGCACTTTATTTTGCTAAACCCATAAACATTCAACCATAAGACACCCAATTACATTTGTAGTATACATATATTCACTAATGATATTCGCAGCCATTCACTTAATATCAAGCCTAGTTATCACTAAGATAACGTACACGTAAGTTATATCAGAACACAAAGCGTAACAGGGGAAATGAACGAGGAAAAAGGCACAGGAAAATAGCGAGTTGTCACATCATCCCCAACTTGAAAGAAATTTCGTCCCGAAATTTGATAAGCAATCCCAAACAGCACAGTGTTAAATCAGGATGACTGTGGATTTTCCCCAGGTGCCACATCATCCCCAACTTGAAAGAAATTTCGTCCCGAAATTCACCAGCGACAGCAAAAGTTGATTCAACCGTCTGAATAATTGAGGATACCAGAGCTTTATCAGATCTTTGCGTTCCCACGTGGACTCCGATCCACGTCTTAAGTTCCAACGAACTCTCGCGATCAGGATTTGACTATGCTAACGAATCTTGACGTCCCGGTCCATGATTTCAGTGGATTCCTCAACAACCGAAACTTGTCATTAACCTCAGACTCTAATAAGGGTATCTCAAGCGTTTAATCGGACAAACACTGCCTTAGGTTCGAGACATAAATGACATCGTGAACGTTACCTACTTCGTCAGGTAACTCGAGTTTGTAAACCATGTAGCCGATTCTTTCCAGAATTTTGAATGGCCCAACGCAACGTGAATTAAGCTTGCCACGCTACCCAAAGCGCACCGCACCCTCCCAGGGTGAGACTTTCAATCATGACACGTTCGCCTGCAGCGAACTCCCAACGTTTCCTAAGCTTATCAGTTTTCCCGACGGTCACTCGTTGCCGCCAAACGATTTCTGATCCAAGCAACCTTCCCAAGAGTTTCAAGTACAAGTCCTGGATCTGTGGTAAGGTTGTCACCCACCTTAACCCAACAAAGAGATCGGCCTTGCCGTTCAAATAATGCCTCAAACGGAGCTGTCTAAATACTAGAATGGTAACCGCTGCAGTAGAACCCAACCAAAGGTAAATGTCCTTCTAACTCTTACTAAAGTTAATCACACACATGCTCACAGCATGTCTTCAAGTGTCAGGATGGCTCGTTTACTCAAACCGCTTGTCCTACGGTGATAAGCAATGCTCATGTCTAAACGTGAGTCGAGGGTGTTCTGTATTGCCTGTCATAAATCAGATGTAGTTCAAAATCAGAGGTAACAGGAGTTGGCACCTCGTGCCTAAAAGCTGCCTCTCTCAGAGGAACATTCACAGCCTGTGAAGACTTGTTAGTTTCTTGATTGCAAGAAAGTGTGCTGGTTTCGTGAGACAATCAACGATCACCCAGGTGGTATTGTTTCCGTTTCGAGCCGTAAGTGGACAGAATCCATGGCAGTCTGTTCTCATTTCCATATGGGTGTTTCTGGTTGCTGATGCTTCACCTTGACTTTCCCACAAGTCAAGCATCATTCACATACATAGCTAGGCGGGCCTTCATGCCCAATCACCAGTGTAAGATTTATAGATCCTAGTATCTCTCATCAAAACCCTGTCGACTAAAATGTCGAGGCCGGTGTGCTTTGCTCAATCACGAGTTCCCTACAGTTGCCGTATAATGAGACCCACATTTGTTCCATGAGGTAGCTAATATCGTCCGACCTGCCAACGGTTGCTTTTCCATGCCCCGCATTGGTTTAACTTGGAAATTCTCTTCCTTCAATTCTCCAACTTGAATAGAGTGAGTCTGATCAGGTAAGTTAGAGTCGATGGTGAGCTGTAAAGCTCGTGCACATTCAGGTTTCACAGTCGTAATCATTCAAAAGTTCCATCCAGCGATGCTATTACATGCTTAGCTCTTCCGAAACAAAAGTACACGGGAGGCCCTTGTGATCGGTCTAAGTAGTGCATTTGGTACCGCCCAAGTAATGCCTCCAACTTAAATCCAAAGACCATGGTTTCCACCGCAGGTTGTGACTCGTGCAACTCTTCTTGTAAATCCACTACGTAAGCCATCACTTTCTCGTGTTGCATCGATGTGTAACTGGGACTCTGATTCGAACCATCAAGGTATACCGCTAGATCACCCGTACCCTCAGGTAAAGACGTTGCTCAGTGCATTGTAGAGTCGAATTTCAAAAGTTGAAAAAATGTTCCCTTGTTTTGTCTCCCATGAATTCACAGCACCCCGCTGTGCTAAAGAGGTTACAGCGGCGCAATCTTCGATAATCCCGCGATGAAGCTGTGATAATATCTAGCGAAACCAAGGAAGTGATCCAAAAGGTCATCGATAAAACGGTCGATTCATATGGTCCATAAAGCTGCTGGTGTGTTGATTAACTCAATGGTCATGGTGTACAAAGTCGCACTGGCCGTATTGCGTTCGATATGCCGTTCCAGGAATATTCTCCCCTTGGACTTCCGTCTGATAATAGCTTGTTCGTTAATCAATCCTCGAATGGAAGCTTGTCCCTCGCAACTGGTCAACAGGGTGTTACTACATGGTCGAAGCGAACGGTTCTTGACTGTCACCTTGCTGAGTTCTCGATAATCAGTACAAATACGAAAAGGCTTATCGAAAACTAGGTCCGACAAAATCCTGTCCACCAGTTCCTGTAGTTGGTTAGGCAATTCTTGCAACCCTCCTGGTGCAAGTCGATAAGAGTACAAGTATTCAGAGCTGCCTCTGGCGTGAGATCAAACTGAGATTCTGCCTAACAGTTATGGATGTAAACCTGAAAGTTCCTCGGGTAGTACACTGGGAAGAATCATGAATAAATGGTGGATCCTCGATCCTCTTTTTCCTTAGCCCTAACCTTAGCGACAGTTGCTAATATAGCGGAGTAATCCCTCCGTAGACACTTCTGACCTTCATAGCTGAAATGGCGCTAACCTTTGCACCACTCTGACACTTTAGAACAAATAACGATTCTCCACACAAAATTTTTCTCCTCACAAGGTATGTCTGCGCGATTTCTGGATAACCACTCCACACTAATTGCTGCATTGTAACCATCAGGGATGGTAAAAGAAAGGTCGATGTCGAACACTTGTCCCACAAGGTCAAGTTTGCATCCCAACGAACACATTGGATTTCATTTGACTTGCCCTCAGCCAATTCCACAACCGATTCGGTTTCAAGAAGCATTAGGGTTAAGCAGAACAAGGACGAAGCGATTGGTTACTCATACAAGCTACCATGTTGCTATTACGCCTGGCGTCGCCTAAGCCAGTCCTAAATGCCCTTCCACGAGTACCACTTCCAGTGTTGTTGCTATTGCTACTAGAATTCCTAAAACTGTCATTGTTACCTGGGTTGTTGGCGTCTTGACTTACATCGGCCATCCCTTGCTGAAGCCACCATCATTTCCATACCGAAAGTCATGATTTACGAGTACCTTGATGTCATCGTGACTGTTTCTTCTAATGTCGTTGCTCGAAACGGAGTCCTGCGGCCTTACACCATTAGGGTCCATCCTTTCACATTTAGTGTCACGTCCTAAGGCACTACTCCTGGTGTGGGCAGTTACACCTTCCA
The DNA here is from genome assembly GCA_030545235.1 of Helianthus tuberosus. NCBI lineage: Eukaryota > Viridiplantae > Streptophyta > Magnoliopsida > Asterales > Asteraceae > Helianthus > Helianthus tuberosus. The sequence continues at coordinate 155,049,154 of CM060351.1, forward strand.
CCCTATAGTCAATTGTCATTGATTACGTCCCGATTGATTCGTAAGTGTTGACTCCCATAAGTCGCTTACTAGGGTTAAGGATTCGATTGAATCCAATTTGCTGGTGTTCGTTGCCGGGACTAAGGCCGTTCTAATACTGAAGTCGGTGAGATACTACGATCATCCTCTTGCCCCTCGATTCTTGCAAGTTGGTCGAGTAATACACAGTACGTTGCTATGGTGTTGCAGAAGTGATCACACTCACGGAATCTAAGGCGTCAATACACAGAGTTCCAACCAATGAAAAGGGGTGAGGAGGTATCGACCAATCATCCGACACTGCAACATCTAACTCAGGGATGTTCGTACAAGCACCTAACATTCTACACAGTTCGCTAGGCGTTCAGATGGGTGTTCAGGTAATACTCAATAGCATCGAGATTCGTAAGGATTCAGAGAGGAGTGAAAAGATCATGTTCAAGTAGGAGATAATCACTGCTACGACTCCTATAGACTTTTGTGTTTCACAACAATCAAATAACAGAACGGAACCCCCTTTTCACTTGTTAAGCCTCACTGGGACTCGCATGCACCCCGCATTATTATTATGTGTGCACCCACAATAATATTGTGATTTGCATGCTCAACTCAGTTCCTCCTAACTCATGTCAAATGGTTCCTCAAGCTCGAATTCCAATCAGAGGTTATCAAAACGATAGATCACAAGAATCTAAGGACTACGACATGCTATCAACGTATCACAATGTAAGCAAGCAATTCATGTAATCATGCTATAGTGATGAGTGTGTGTTTGTACGCTACATCATAAACAGATGTACACTACTCATGCAATGTATACCACAGATGAAAAGACGAACCTTGCAATCTGGAGCTGAGTGTCATGGTCGTATCCTCGTTTTTAGAACTGTTCGGTTATAGTCCGGTTTTATAAAAACATTTTTAAAACCAAGTTCACTATAACCTGGCTCTGATACCAAGCTGTCACACCCCCAAAATACCACATGCGGGAACCTCCGCGAGGCGTGTGACGTACCAGGATCTAGCCACTAATCACGTTGAACTCATACATGATTTAAGTAAAAACTTTCATTTATTAAGGTAAGGTATTACATTACATAAAGCATAACCCATTATATTCAGCTGAAGCATAAATCATAAGTGTTACATAAACAGTAGAAACTAAAGCCATTAGACTTGTCTTGCAATCCCATGCTTTACGACCCATGACCACTCTAGCATCCCAGACAGCAAGTTCCACGATCCACATAATCTATAACCTGCGAGCATGCACACACGTCTTATCCGGTTCTCGCCGGAGAGGTAACCCCATTATATCCGGACACGCTGGAGAGTCTGCTACACCATACCCAGTCTTGCTGGAGAAGAAATTTGTATTTCCCATAAATAGTATTTTTTTCAAGATTTTAAAAGTGCCTCTTTTATTAAGGCTTTCATCTAGAATCAAGGAAATTTGTATTCCCATAACATATCTTATTCTAGACCAATTAGTATCAATAAACAAGAATTAACAGCAATTAAGTGTTATTGCTTATTTATCGTACCTTGCAATGTTCTAATCATCATTCTTACGGCATACCAATATCTATCACATTATACTTATACAAGTAATTAGCTCATTTTGAAGCTCATATTAAGGCATCTTTCTTAAGTTCAAGTCTAAATACTATCCTGAGTGCAACCAGAAAATATCAAGTTCCTAACTCTTCGTTTAAACTTAGGTATTTTATTACAACACCTAATTGCTTAAACAAGTGGCTCTGATACCACTTCTGTCACAGCCCCCGACCCTACCCTGGACGGAATCGGGAGCCGCGAACCAGTTTAGTGGTACCGGTGGTTATTTAGAAAAGTAGTGCAGCGGAAATTTCATCAGGACCGTGAGTTAGGAAAAATATCAGAGTTTTAGAAAACACCGGATTTTATTTACTAAATAGATGAGATAAAACAACTTTAATATGGGATAAACCCGAATACATAAAACAACTTTTCTTAATTTAATTTAATTGATAAATTAAGCCACTTCTGTAAGCCTTTTGGTGCCGTATCATCACTCTTATCCCAATCTACTGTAATTACCTGAAACGCATTTTAAAAAGATTTGGTCAGCAGGAAATACTGGTGAGTTCATTCAGTTTGTACAAAAAGACACATTGTTATAAATTACAGCATAAGAGCGATTACAATGGCTACTATCTTATTTTTATCTGGCGCCGTGTCACACCCTGGTGACGATGGTCGTACCACTATTGGGTCCTTTCACCCAAGTAGTGATGATTATCACTGTTAGGTTGGTGAACCTAACCGTGAGAGATTAGTAATGTGCACAATACCCCACTTGCCAGTGATTCAAGATAACCAAGACTTAATCCCTATAATTATAACTGGAAAACATTTGGGTATTGTAAAACACTTTTTGATAAAAAGAGAATGACTCACCTTGTTAGCATATAGTCTTGTTTAAACAAGCATCTTGATTCAAAGCATCTACTTTATGGTTCTGAATCTTCTGATGATTAAGCATCCATTTTGATTGTAAGAGTATGGTGTAGAGTTTCGGGTAGTTAAACATTTAGTTTAACAGAGTGGAATACGTATTAGTGTAAAACCACATCAAACCTAACGATGGTCACGAGATCAGAACCTTAACGAATTTCACAAATTATAGTCTTGTTTAGACAGCACTTTGGCATTCGTTTAACGAAATTCACAAAGTACAGCACTTTGGCATTCGTTAGTTGGTTCCCGAATCGATCGGACAGAACATCGCATTGGTGATTATTGGTTAGAACACCAACGTATAGAGAGAAGAATAGAAGGAATGAGCAAAGAAAAATGAATCCTAAGCTTTCTATTTATATGTAGGAAATATGAAATTTCTAGGAAATTTCATATAGCTTTTCTAGGAAGTTACCTATACATTTTCTAGGAAGCTTCCTACCCATATATATATATATATCTTCTTATACCTTCCTTGCACCTTCCTTTGATATTATCTATCTCATATATATTTATTTTCATGTATATCTATTTAGGTGTTTAATTTACTTACTTAATTAATCTTACTTAGCTTAATTAATCTTGCTTAGCTTAATTAATCTCGCTTAGCTTAATTAATCTCGCTTAGCTTAATTAATCTTGCTTAACTAATTAATTAATCATACTTAACTTAATTAATCATACTTAACTGATTAATTAATCTTACTTAGCTGATTAAGTTTAACTTATCTATTAAGGTTTCTTAACCGCTAAGTTATCTTAACTACTAAGTTTACTTAACCACTAAGTTTTCCTTAACTATTAAGTTTACTTAATTGCTAAGTATTCTAGCTTAGTAGTTCCCTGGTTACAAGTTCTAATTTCTAGCTACAATGGAACTCGTATTAGTGTATTACTCAATTCAACTTTAACGATAATCACGAGATCAAAACTCACAACGAATGACAAAGTATAGCCAAATATTGGCAGCACTTAAAGATCCATTGGATTGGTTTTAATCGATCGGATAAAGTATCGTACCAGTGATTAGAGTTATTACCCTAATACGGGCAGAGTTTCAGGATTTAGAAGTTCTGACATTAGAATGACAGAACAAGAGAACAAGAGAAAGAAAAGAATTGAACGATTTGAAATGAAACTATCGTCCTCTATTTATAGGCGGAAACTGGGGCGCGTCGCGGCCCGCGTAAACTCGAAGGAACACCTACACGGCCCGCGTAGTCGTCTGGTCGACGCGCGTCATGCCACGTGGCCTTCATGCTTATCCGGTGATTTTCGATCTGTCGCGGCCCGTGTAGTCTATCCTTATGTCTTACGCGGCCCGCGTGAAATCCAAATTTCTAAATTTCTTGGTTTTTCATGAACATTAGGGTTTCAGGGGTCCGGGTTTTCACTTACGGAGCGTTTTAGAACATTTTTGGGCGAGTCGTTACAATTAACGTATCTCGACTCAATAAAGTGTGTGGCCAGGTCTCAACTGCGCGACCAGGTGGGCTTGTGGCCCAACGTTTATGGTGCGGCCCAACAGAAATGGCCCGCTGATCAAACATGCAGCCCAAGTAAAATAACATGGTTCAACAGAATACTCGGCCCGATTATATCTATGTACGTCTAAATAATCATGCAGATTAAATCCCTATATTTCCTCTAACAGTTTTAAACACCATAACCATGTTACAATTTAATTTACTTATAGCTTGTACCCATCATCACATGGACTTTCAGGGCGACGAAACACCAAGGTGTGTGTGAAGAAACACTACGTTTCGTCGGCAAGAGGGTGTGAAGGAACACCATGTTTCGTCGACCATGAGAGTGACGAAACTTCAAGTGTTTCGTCGAGCCATGAGAGTGACGAAACTTCAAGTGTTTCGTCGAGGTGGTCTTTCGTCGAGGTGTATTCCCACGAAGACAGTAACACACAGATGCAGTAACAGTTTGATCCTCATCATCATACAATCGAATTTATTAGCTCATATACAATTTCAATGTTTCATTTCATCATGCCATCACATTGCTAATCCTATTAACAGTCAATTATTCAATCAAATCAAGTAACGTAACATTTAGATCGAGTCACCAATATGGATCAAACCCTAGTTTAAGCATAACCCTCGCTAGCATCAAGGACATGGATAGATCAAATCAAATCGGTTTCACTTATCACATCTAAATTTATCAGAACTACACTTCATCATTCACATGGTTGCAATCAACAATTCGAATTCACATTCACATTCACAATCACAGTAAGTGGTATTTAGCTAAGAACAATCAACAACAATCAAGACAAACACTAACCGTAGAACCGTAGGGGATGTATTAAGACGAGGAAGGAGGCACTGCGAGAAGTGGGACTTGTCGGGTTCCAGGAACTGCCGCCTCAAGTGGGTGCTTGAAAGAGAATTAGGGGTTGTCACCCTTGAATGCATTTGAGGTAAATGAAATCCCCACACACATCCTGTGTGCGTATGTATTCAAGATACATGGGCCGAGCCCAGTTTTGCTAGTATGCACTTTATTTTGCTAAACCCATAAACATTCAACCATAAGACACCCAATTACATTTGTAGTATACATATATTCACTAATGATATTCGCAACCATTCACTTAATATCAAGCCTAGTTATCACTAAGATAACGTACACGTAAGTTATATCAGAACACAAAGCGTAACAGGGGAAATGAACGAGGAAAAAGGCACAGGAAAATAGCGAGTTGTCACATGCCAACCACTATTCCCGCCATGTGAATTGTATACGTTGAAAACTAGTTGATGTCCGCCCGCGCTGCGGGGCGATGGCCGAATAGTTTTCAATCAATTAAAAAAACACTACTATAATTTTGCTAGGAAAAAAAAAACTAAAACGATGATAAGATCGTAATTTTGGGCTTAGGGCAAAATTGTAATTTTTCAGGACTAATGAGCGAGTGTTAGGCAGATCCTTTAGAAGAGAAAAAAAATTAAATCGAGTCAACCAATTAAAACAAAAAACTTTTAAAGTTTTGCTAGAAAAATTAAAACGATGGGGAAAACGTAACTTTAAACTGAGGGGGGAATCATAATTTTGTTTCAGGGATAAAATCGAAAATTAAATGGACCAATGGGGTTGAGGGCAAAATCGTAACTTGGCTGTGCGAGAAAAAAAACTAATAGCAAAACTGTAAATTTAAACGGGGAAAAATCGTAATTTTGAACCGACGGCAAAATTGAAATTTTTAGCTGGGAGTAAAAGCGTAAATTTATTTTTAAATGAAGGTAAAAACATAATTTTGAGCAGATGACAAAATCGTTATTATAAGGAAAAAAAACCTAATGGCAAAACTGTAAATTTAAACGGGGCAAAATCGTAATGTTGAACCGAGGGCAAATTTGAAAATTTTTAGCTGGGAGCAAAAGCGTAAATTTATTTTTAAGTGAGGGTAAAAACATAATTTTGAACTGATGGTAAAATCATAATTTTAAAACGGGATAAAATCGTAAATTTGTTGGGCCAATAGGGGAGTGCCAATGTGCCATGCATGACTATAAATATAAACGGGGCAAAATCGTAATTTGGCAAAAAAAAAATTGTGGGTGGCATGTGGCCGCCCAACTCAACCAATCCAATGAAAATACTATTGCCGGCCATTGTTTTTGTATACGTTGAATAATTATCAAATGACCCTTAACCTCTAACATCTTCTCAAAATGCCATTTTTTCTGCAACTCCCGTCAGAAAAAATCTCTAGTGAGTATCGTTTTCGTTTTTTTCTTCCGGTTCATATACTTGCTTTAACCGTTCATTATTTCATGGGGGCGATGTTAAAATTTAATGGGGGCGCACATAATATTCGCATACGTATAATACTAAAAAACAAAAATTCAAGAGATGCGTCCACCCACCCACAGATGGGAGCGGGTCCGCCCCTGACTACTACCTTGAAGCTACAACTTAGTAGTTATAAGTAGAGTTGGAAAAAAAGGTATGGATTTCCAAACCGGTTCGTACGCCGACATAATTTGAACTACCAAACCCATTTGAGCCAAATCGTTTTCCACCCAAATCAAACCGCCAGTTTGTTTATGATTCCCTCGGTTTATGACCCAAACCGATCTCAACCCGACCCAATTTTTTTAAACATTTGTTTTAGTGCAGGTTTATGACCCAAACCGGTTTCAACCCATCCCAAATGATTTGAATAAGGTTTTAGTATTTTTCACCTAAACCGGTTTATGACTCGAACGATTTTTTTTCTCAAAACGATTTTGACCAAATTTGACTACACATATTTGGTTTATAACCCGAACCTGTCTGGCTGTCTGGCAAAAAAAACTACCCGATTTGTCCACCTCTAGAGTAAATCTGATATTTTTATAAAAATTATCGGAAAAGACAAGAAATTGAAAATACCAAAAGAAAACCCCAAAAAGTAAAAATATTTAAATAAAATAGCTTTTGTAGTTTTGTACTTTTGTTAATAAAGATCTTAGATATCCATCTATATCTTTATTTTGGTCCTCGCCTTTGGCCTAACTGCCTAAAACAGCCTAGGATGTCGATTGTAGCATTCACTCCTTGTAAAATTGCCTAAAACAGCCTAAGATGTCAATTTTAGCATTCACTCCTTGTAAATTATGAACCAATCATTTGAAATTAAAACGGAAAGGGTAATAAGGCCGCTACCTAGTGGCATTTTAGAGGTGGAATAAGACTTAGCGACCATTAGATCCTGAGTTTGATTCTCACAAGGGGGTTTTTCCAAATTTATTGGGTTTCCTCATTAATTTGTGTATAGACATTATTGCCTGGTGGAGATGTATATGATCAGGTGGTTCCGCTGGTGACAGGATAAGTGATCTGTCAGTAATCCAAATTTACCATTAAAAATAAAAATTGAGTATCACAATATTTTTAAAAATAATAACATAAACTGAAATTGTTATTTAACTAGAAATGTGTCCCGCGCGTTGCGCCAGGTTAAACTGAAGAACAACTTTAAACAACTCTTGTCGTGTTAGGATTCACGTGTACGTGGCATATTTTCGAGTTCATGTAAAAAAGTTTGGTTCATTTCGGGTTCCACCCAATAATCCATTTAACCCCTGCATATTGTATATCTCTTAAGTTTTTATTGTCAAATAAATCATTATCGTGTATTAATGTTAAGATCTGATAACTTTATAGACATCAAATTCGTTAATGAACTTGAACCAAATTTATTTTATTTTTGAAAAAAAAATAATAAAATGAACTTTAAACATGAACCAATTATTATTTTTGTTTTTTTTTTCAGAAAAATAAAGAACTTTATGTTTAAAATGTGAAAACTGTATCTGATAACTTTTCAAGAATACCCCAAGACAAAACACCGTCATTTTAGGGGGTGTTTGTGATTGCTTATTTAACTCAAAAAGAACTTTTTGACAAAATGATTTATTAACTTATGACTTATCCAAAAAGAGTTTTTAAAAAAGTGTTTGGATGAGCTTGTGAGGTAGAAAAAATCAATAAGTTATTTTAAAAAAGTGTTTGTATGAGCTTATGCGGTGGGACAAGGTGATATTTAATGAAAAGTTAAAATGAATTTCAAAAATCCAAGGTTTCCTAGCTTTTCAAAATGACTTTTCCACCTTATGCAAAAAGTTGTTTCAAAAAGTCATTTTCACTTATCCAAACATTATTTTGACTTATTGGTTTTTTCAAAAAACTAATAAGTCAATATGTTGTTTCAAAAAGCTAAGCCAAACACCCCTTTATTTTCAAACCATAATCAATTCTCTCTGCGTTTACAGTGACAAAAAAACAAACTCCATCACTATAACAACATCCATTCAAACCATAATCAATTCTCTCTGCGTTTACATCACTATAACAACATCCATAAAACCACCAGCATCACAAAAGACAATCACCTCCACAAAACCACAATAGGCACCAGAGGACCACCAACTACATTCACTATTCCTTTCTGATCACCCTTGCCACCTTTATCTTGTCTTCAAACCAACCTTACCCGATATCACCAAAAGGGGCGGACCCACCTTATGGTGTGGGCGGGCGGCCGCACCCCTTGAAAAAAAAACTTTTAGTGCTATTTTTCGCGAAAAATCCCAACCGCACCCCTTGGAAATTTTCGTCCACACCCCTTAGAAAAAAATATTAGGAATTTATATATAAAAAATGTGAACACAGATTTAAACCCGACCCAATTATGTAAACAAGTTCGCCCACTAATCCCTTTAAATAAAACTTGTATTATTGTAACCAAACATCAAGCCCAATTATGTAAATTATATTAAAGTCCAACCCAAATAACTAATTCAATTAAACAAAACATTAACCCACTAAACCCAAATACCAATTGTCAATTCAAACTCCCGCCCTCCCTCTGCTGTCAGCGACGTCGACAAACAACCCCCACCCCACTCCTGCAGACGAGTTCGACGACCATAATTCTCGCCAGAATCGCAAAAATTCCGGCCACAACAGTACCGAATCGCAAATATAATAGAGGTACCTTGATTTGTTTTTAGTTATTTTGATGTTTATGTGTTTTTTTCAAGAGATAATAGACATATATTTGTTAAAAAGGTTTAAAATTTTATGTGTTTTGATGTATTTTTGGGTTGTTCTCAGTGGTGGACCCAGAAATTATTTGTTGGGGGTGCGGATGAGGTGTTCAACCATATTTTCAAGGGGTGCGGTCGGGTTTTTTGCCAAAAATATACACTAAAATTTCTTTTTCAAGGGGTGCGGCCGCCCACCCTGGCCAAAGGGTTGGTCCGCCCTTGGTTGTTCTAGTCTTTATAGGATGGGTTTGATGAATGCGGTTAAATTGGTTTCTTCCACCAAAAACTAACTTGAAAAGTTTAGGTTGGAAGGATTTAATGAGTTCTTGGAGAAGGTTAACTCTTTTTGTGACATGTATGAACTTGAGGTGAAAATTTTAGATGATGAATATATTAACCCAAGGTGGCCAAGAAGAAAGACGGACATCTCAAATCAGCATTATTACGAGTGTGATTGCTTCAATGCGGTTCTAGATTTGCAAATTCAAGGATTTGGGAACCGTTTTAACGAGGTAACATCGGAACTACTTCTTTGTATGAGTTGTTTGAGTCCGTGTGATAATTTTTGTGTGTTTGACATTCCAAATATACTAAAACTAGCTGAAAAGTATCCATATGATTTCGATGAAGCCGAAAAATAAGGCTTCCGGTCCAACTCGGAAACTACATTGGTTTTGTGAAAAAAGATACACGATTTGCCAACTTGGAAGGTTTGTCGAGTCTTGTAAGGTTAATGGTTTCAATAAATATTCACGTAAATTTTACATTGGTATATCGTTCATTGAAGCTTGTTCTCGTATTATCCGTCGCAACCGTTGAAAGATGTTTTTCGGCAATGAAGAATGTGAAGACCGACTTGTGTAATCAGATTGGGGATGAGAATTTAAGTGATAGTTGTATATGTTATATAGAGAAAGACTTGCTTAAAAAGTACCTCTAGATGATGTTTTGGATAGATTTCAAAAAATGAAAACCTGTAGGGCGACATTTTAAATTTGTTTGTAACAACGTTTGACGTGCTTTTGATGATTAAATACATTTTAGTTTGATGTTTTTTTTTGTTTTACATGACCCGACCCGAACCGATTATTTTATTTATATATCTAGGCGCCTAAAATTTTTAAAAATATTCCGCGCCCCATGGAAAAACTTTTGGGTCCGTCACTAATTATCAAATCTATTGGATTGGGTTCATTGCCGCCGATTCAAGTTGAAAGCACCACCGCCGTCATCTCATCTTTAAACCTCCATCGACATTTGCATCTCTTCTTCTAACCACAATCACGACCGTAGTTGGTTTATTTATGTTCTTGAATCGGTAAACACGAAATGAGAAAAAAAATCGCCGGAGTATGAAGACGAAAGCATAAAAACATGTCATGTAATATTTTCTACTTTGAGAATTGTATACCAGGCGAAAGGCAGCTACGTAATTTCGTAATAGGGCAAGTTGGGTAATTCGATTGGCACTGTAACTAAGTCCTACGCTAAATGTTATTATAGTAATGTCCTACGCTAAATGTTATATATAGTAATGAGAAAGTGTTTTGTGACATGGTAAAACATAAGATAAAAAAAGTGGCTTTTAACTTTAAAAAATAGGGAAAAGATCAAATAAGAAGTTTATTTTGGCTAGGAAGTCTAGAAAGCAATAGGATTAGGACATGTGGCAACATTTAAAATAAAGAAAAAGGATATTTTAGTCAATCCAACCCTTTCTTCTTCCTTTTCAAAACCCAGTAACTTCAAAACCCACCATTTTCAAAACCCACCATCTTCAACCATTTCTTCACTTTCTATCTCAATAATCACTACATTATATTGCGATTTTCATCACCAATCAATGATTCAAACACCCGATCAACGTGTTCTTCAGCTTTTTTGAAGAAAACCCAGATTAATTTCATACAAAATCTCGTTTTTTCCGGTGATTTTGAAGATAATCACTCGATTCGTTCGATTCGAGCGCTGATAAGTGTTTCAATCATTCAAAAATCGTCAATTGTTGAAGAAATCACTTCGATCCATGTAAGAAATTCTTTAATTTGATTTTTACGATATGGGTTTTTGATTTAGTCATTGCGTTTTACGATCTTGGCGGGGGTCCGGGGGCAGCGCCCCTGGTAGCGGGGTCCCAGGGGCGGCAGCCCCTGGCGGGGTCCAAGGGGCAGAGCCTCTGGCTCGGAAATTTTTTTTTTCGATTAAATTGCTGTAATAAAAATGCATCAGAAAAATTAATTTTCTGTAAATTGCCTCTGGAAACTGCATTGGTCCAGACAGTTCACAGCACAGACAATTCACTTTCTTTGGTGTTTTCTGCCCATTGTGTTTTAAAAAACACATTCTTGAAGTGTTTTTGGTGCATTGCGTTTTAGGTAAAACACTTTTTTAGGTGTTTTCAGTCCATTGCATTTTACAGAGAACACTTTCTTTTGTTTTTTAAGCAATTGCGTTTTAGAATGAGTCATTTTTAAGTGTTTTCTGGCCATTGCGTTTTACAAATAAGACATTTCTTTGTGTTTTTTGTGCATTGCGTTTTAGGTAAAACACTTTTTTATGTGTTTTCAGTCCATTGCGTTTTAGAAAACAGACATTTTAAGTGTTTTCTGGCCATTGCGTTTTACAAATAAGACATTTCTTTGTGTTTTTTGTGGATTGCGTTTTAGGTAAAACACATTTTTATGTGTTTTTAGTCCATTGCGTTTTAGAAAGTACATTTTCTTTTGAGTTTTTAGGCTATTGCGTTTTAGAAATAAGACATTTCTTTGTGTTTTCTGGCCATTGCGTTTTACAAATAAGTCATTTATTTGTGTTTTTTGTGCATTGCGTTTTAGAAAAATGTCATTTTTTAGGTTTTTTTTTTCATTGCGTTTTACGTAACTGGGGTTTTTTCTATTGCGTTTTACGCAACTAGGTTTTAATTTTTTTTTTAAATATAGCAATAGTATACTCGTTTTAAAGATAAAAAAACGCTCGTTTTTTTGGTGCAATTTTTATAAAAAAATAATGTCGTATGAAAGAGTTATTAACGTTTAAAAAATTGGGGGGGGGGGGGGGGAATTGGAGAAGAGAGAAACTATTGGCTTGGATTGACTAGAATGCCCCTAAACAAACTCACGTGCCTCTTTTCTTCTTTTCAATTTCCCTGATTTAATCTTAGCCCTTGATTAACTAAATGGATGGTCAAGATCACTTCCTAGCCTTCCTAGCCAAATTAACTTTCTATTTTATCTCCACCCTTAAAAAATAAGCAAGTTAACTTTTTTAATTTATAAAGCATTAAAGCCGGAAGTTGTACTATCAAAATTCTGATCATGTACTTCATATTTGTGTTGGGTTACGTAAAAGGTATTATGTTATCTTCTTCTTGTTGGTATGTTGATGCTGAATATTCTCACAAAGCAAGATCTCAGACAGGTTACGTGTTCATATATGGTGGCGCAACAATTTCTTCGAAGTCGACTAAGCAAATAATTACAACATCATCAAATCATGTAGAATTGATAGTGCTATATGATGTCGGACGAGAATACGTGTGGTTGATGACATGGCAGGAGTGATGGAATTCTATCACTAGTGATGACCACTGCCACTACAAAAAGCTTGTGAGTGATAGAATAGTGGCTGATGACATGGCAGGAGTTGATTGGATATTGTAAGTGATAGAATTCTATCACTAGTGACCACCCCCACTCCCCTTATGATAATCACTTCCAATAATTCTATACGATTTATCACAAAGTTTTTGTTTTTGTTTGTAAGGTTTATTGTTTGTTTGATCAACCTATTAGAAAATACTAACATATACATGTATTTTAAAAACAAAGTAAAAAAGCAAAAGGAAAAATGAGTATAAAAGTGATTAAGTAATTCAATTATTATTTCTAAATGATTAACAAACGGTATTTCACCTTTCGTGTTCATAGTTGCTTCAAAAATCTCAATAATTTCATAGATTGCAACAACAAGTTATTATTATCTATGTGACCGTTCAACCCAAACTAAAAATTCTAACATGGAGTTCAGAGACATATAAGCACCTGAAAATAGACCCAGTGTAAAAAAATAAATAAATAAGGGCTCGCCACTAGTTCGAGTTGAGTGCTCTTGACTCGTGTTTATTTGGGTAGGTCCTTGACGGAGTTAATTGGTTGAACTGGTAAACCGGATTAGTGGTTGGAGTACATTATCAGATTGACTTATTTTTTATTATTTTCTCTTAAGCATTTAATTTAGTACTTCATGAGAATGCTTTTATGCATTCTTCATATTTTGTTAATATTATAAAAACATGGTTGTACTATATTGTTTTTTTATGAACCCATGGTTCTTGTTATTTACTGGTTATATCTATCTATCTATACTTTCTATAAAAGAATAAATCCAAGTGACATAAGAAAAACTGATGTGTTAGCAGGAGAAATTACTGATGTTTATTCTAATTCTAATCCTATAAAATTCAAAATTCTGGCTCCACATTCAAAATTCAAACCATCTATATTCTAATTCTAATCCTATAAATAAGATATAATTATCTGGCTCCACATTTAAATTTATTTCGCTCATATCTACATATGAATTTGACTCCACATTCAAATTTCAATTTATCTCACTCCTTTATATTTGCGATCATATCTCTCTTACTCAAATGCATAGCTCTCATGATTGAGCAAGTTAATCTTCATATGCAGTTCTTTGTTCAAATATCATTGTTCGAACATCGTTGTTTCATGGAAGCTCTGTTTCACACACTCACCTTTGACCTCGGCTTTGCATATTCAGTCTGTTCATCTGCGATTACAGCTTTTTGTACTTCACGAAATTTTTCTAACATCATTGTTGCAACATCGTTGAGGGTATGGTTTTTTCTCTAATTTTGAATCTTAAAATTTGAACTGATTTGTTCTAATTCTCTGTTTATATTTCAGCCTAATCAGAGTTGTTTAAAATTCAAACAATCAGTTGCGGGTTATTTTAGGTTTGTGGATTCTTTTAAACTGTTGATATATGTTGATAATATTTATTTTAAGGTGTTGATATATTTCAGCTTTTTTTTTTTCGAGCGAGCAGTGGGGAGTTCTTCTGCACTGTTTTTGAAGTCTGAAGTGCATAAAGTGGAGTACTTCTTTATGATAAATGAAGAAGTTAATGATAATTATGAGAACATCGTTTTTTTTTTGTTCTTTCAGTTTATTGATATTTAACTTTTTACTACGATTATTATATCTTTCTTTTACATGAGACTTGAAGAAATATACAAGTTAAATAACATATATGAATTTCGCTCCACATTCAAGAGTTAAAAATGTCATCATACCCTTCTGTAGGTTCTTATGATTTAAAGTATCGGTTTATCAAGCAAGTTGAGGATCAAGTATATAAGGATATAGCTACTGTTCAAGAGCTGAAGAGGTGTTTTGGTGATGTCTTTCTGCACTTCGGAATTCAAAAACAGTGCAGAAGCTTTTCATCACGTTTTATATCCTTCTTTTACATCAGAGTTGAAGAAATATACAAGTTAAAAATGTCATCATATCCTTCTGTAGGTTCTTATGATTTAAAGTATCGCTTAATCAAGGAAGTTGAGGATCAAGTATATGAGGATAGGGCTACTGTTCAAGAGCTGAAGATTATTAAATTTCGTTGTTCAGTTCTTAATGTAATTGTTGGTCTATCGTCATATGTGATATGTAAATTTTAATTCTATTAATCTTTGTAGAGCATTTTATTTTTACTGATTTGAGCATCAACAGTTGTTAGTGTTGATACCTGCTATTGTAAATGTTGAGTTGCTATTGTTGCCAGCATCTGTTATTCCCAACAACAGTTTCGAAAGACAATAGAAGTTCTGAACATTCTTAAAAAAATAGACAAAAATCGATAAAAGTCTGTTGAAAACATCTGTTTTTAAAACAGATGTTTGGCAAAAGATTTATCCACTTTTTAAAGGTATTGTCTGTTCTCATAATTCCTGTTTTTTGTAACGACTGTTGAGTTGCTACTGTTGCCAACATCTGTTATTCCCAACAGCGGTTTACAAAGGATTGTCAACCATTAACCAAATAAAAGTTCAGAACATTCTTAAAAAATAGGTATTTTGAAAAAAATTGACAAAAAATCTTTAAAAGTCTGTTGAAAACAGCTGTTTTTAAAACATCTGTTTGGCAAAAGATTCATCCACTGTTTAAAGGTATTGTCTGTTCTCATAATTCCTGTTTTTTGTAACGACTGTTGAGTTGCTACTGGTGCGAACATCTGTTATTCTCAACAGCAGTTTCCAAAGAATTGTCAATGATTAACACAATAGAAGTTCTGAACATCTGTTATTGCTCAACGTCTTTAAATGAAGAGGTTTTTTACCGCTGTTGATTTACCACTGCTCAACAGTTCTGAACATCTGTTATTGCTCAACTATTATTGCTCAACAATTCCTGTTTTTTGTAACGACTGTTGAGTTGCTACTGGTGCGAACATCTGTTATTCCCAACAACAGTTTCCAAAGAATTGTCAATGATTAACACAATAGAAGTTCTGAACATCTGTTATTGCTCAACGTCTTTAAATGAAGAGGTTTTTTACCGCTGTTGATTTACCACTGCTCAACAGTTCTGAACATCTGTTATTGCTCAACTGTTATTGCTCAACAATTCCTGTTTTTTGTAACGACTGTTGAGTTGCTACTGGTGCGAACATCTGTTATTCCCAACAGCAGTTTCTGAAGAATTGTCAATGATTAACACAATAGAAGTTCTGAACATCTGTTATTGCTCAACGTATTTAAATGAAGAGATTTTTACCGTTGTTGATTTACCACTGCTCAACAGTTCTGAACATCTGTTATTGCTCAACTATTATTGCTCAACAATTCCTGTTTTTAGTAACGACTGTTGAGTTGCAACTGGTGCGAACATCTGTTATTCCCAACAGCAGTTTCCGAAGAATTGTCAATGATTAACACAATAGAAGTTCTAAACATCTGTTATTGCTCAACGTCTTTAAATGAAGAGATTTTTTACCGCTGTTGATTTACCACTGCTCAAGAGTTCTGAACATCTGTTATTGCTCAACTGTTATTGCTCAACAATTCTTGTTTTTTGTAACGACTGTTGAGTTGCTACTGGTGCAAACATCTGTTATTCCCAACAGCAGTTTCCGAAGAATTGTCAATGATTAACACAATAGAAGTTCTGAACATCTGTTATTGCTCAACGTCTTTAAATGAAGAGATTTTTTTACCGCTGTTGATTTACCACTGCTCAACAGTTCTGAACATCTGTAATTGCTCAACTATTGATTTACCACTGTTTACAACATTTGTGTCCGATGAAGTGGTAGTAGCCTTTGTTTGCCATGTAGATTATTGTTGGTCTTTAAATGAAGAGGTTTTTTTTTATATTTTTTATGGCAGAGGTTTAAAATTTGTCCTTTTAGTTTCTTGATATTTAATTTTATAGTTTTCCCATGAAAATTTATTTTTTAAATGTTTTGCATTAAATGGCTACTGATATTTAATATCAATTTATTCGTTTATATTAAAAGTCTGTTGAAAGGACTGCTAACTTACTATTGTTGTATAAGATCTGTTGTTGCCCAACAGTGGTTTCCAAATATTGCTGAAGGGTATTGTCTGTTCTCATAGGTTCTGTTTAATCTGAGGACTACTGAGTTACTAATGTTTCCTAACATCTGTTGTTGGCCAACAGTGGTTTTCGCAACAACTGTCATCCATTATCAGAGCAGAGGTTGTGACGTGGACAGATGTTAGCCATCAGATCTTTCTAACTTCAGACACGTCAGCATTCACCTTTTCAATTTATAAACCGCTGTTTCATCCCCAAACAGAGGTTTTACTTTCGTCTGGAGTTTAAAATTCAGCAGAGCGGTTTCCACCTTCTTCTTCAACACTTCTTCGTCAACCTCTCGCAACTTTCAATTCCGATCATGACTTTGGTGATGAAAAAATCGCATAACTACCCTGCTATTTTTGAGAAAACCGAGAACAATACTCTCTATCATTCGATGATTGATGTTCTTACATCATCAAAATATAAGGTCATTCTTACCGCCGACGCACCCATTTTCCAAGAGACGCTTCGCGATTTTTGGGCTAATGCGAATATTGAAGAACAAAACAATGTGGCCGTAAGTATAACTTCAAAAGTCGGAGGTGAATCGGTTGCTATTACCCCCAGTACCATATCAACAACATTTGAGGTAAACGACTTGGCAGGTAAGACCTCTTTGCCGAAAAATGAGATTCAAACATACTTGATGGGGAGAGGATATGATGGAGAGTTGAATCAGGCAACTATGTTTAAAGGTAATTTTCCACCGCCAATGAAATTCCTGTTCCATACTCTCTTAATATGTCTCTCAAATAAAACTACTTCTTTTAATGAAATACCTTTGAAAATTCAGTCATTGGGGTATGCAATTTTGACAAATACTGATTTTAACTACTCCCAAGCACTGGTTGCTGATTTGGTTGCAAATTTAAATAACATTAAAAAGGGCAAAATTGCTGCTATTAAAAAGGGCAAAACTGCTGCTATTAAAAAGGGGAAAGCTGCTGCTATTAAAAAGGGGAAAACTGCTGGTTTTCTTATGTTTCCTAGACTATTAAGCTACTACCTGCAAAAACATGTTTCTCAATAAGCTTTTGAAAAAGGTGAAGCTATTAAAATGAATAGTCTAACTTTTAGTCGCCTTATGGCTAAAGAGTCAGATGTTTTCAAAACTGAAGCAAAGGGGAATGAGGAAATTTTAGATGAGTCTACAACTGCTCCTCAAACGTCTGTTGCTGAGCCCACTGCTCTTGGTGATCACAGCACTACAACCACTGCTGTGAAACCCCCACCAACAAAACTCAAAAAGACTAAAACAAAATCCAAAAAGCCCACCGAAACCAGCAAAATGGGTCCTCTGGAAGATGAGATCCCAGAGGTTAACCTCGTGACAACACAGATGTCACTACAAACCACTGTTGCTACTTCCTCACAACATGTGGAAAGATCTCAACCCATAAACCAAACTCCTCATGATTCCTCACAAAAGGAACATGTTGTATTCACAGGGTATACTTAAAAGCCCTTCTCCCGCGGCAATGTCTCTTTCGACAGCAATCCCTTCATCTTCCATTCCACCAAAGTTTGTAACACTGCTTCAAGCTATTGACATTCAGAGTGATAGCAATCCCTCTCACGAATGCTTTACTGAGAGTTTAACTTCAACAATAGCTATGTCTGAACCTTTTCAATTACCTAACCCAGAAATAGTTGAGGAGGCTACACCTCTTGAATTTCAGCAAATTCTTGATGGTATTTTAAGTGGAGCAGCTACTACAAATGTCAAATCCACTGATTTACATTTGGACAATAGTTTCATCAGTCAGACTCCCTTGAAGGCAAACACAGCTGTGTCTATCAAGGTATCCACTGGTGAGTTCAAGTTAACCACGGGTGAGATCACTAAGGTAACCACTGATGCAGAGGGAAGTCCCCAGAACCAAGAACAAGGGGCATCTGCTAATGAAAATTTGGAGATACCTCCTTTTTCAAAAGCAGATACAACCACCTCTGGTGGGAATTCAGATGATCATATTAAGTTAGGTGATCGATTAAAATACCAGGATTTGACGGACAGGATATCTAACTTGGAAACAACTGTTGCTGATATGAAAGATCAATTGAAGCAGTTGGTGGATGCTTTCAAAAGTCGACCTTCTCATCAGCAGTTATGCCAAGAGCTTTAGAATTCAGTACAACCCATTCTTTCAGCTCAAAGGGAACTGGCTGAGATTCAACTTAATTCCCACATGAAGCTAATTAGAGTTATGGTTGAAGCAAGATACAAAAACACACAGGCTGACATCAAGGGCATAAAAGAATGCATTGCAAAGTTAACTGGTACTACCCCTGTACCTGTGTTTGAAAAGGACTATGAAGATGATGCTGAAAAGAGGGAAAAGGATTCCATGAAAAAGTTTGGCAAACCAACACCAAGGAATCAGCCAAAACAAAATCCAAAGCCAAGCAAACTTCTGGAAAATCTTTTGGAAAATCTGATACTGGTAAGAAATGTGACACCTGTGTCTGTAATCATTGTAAACAGTTCAGTTATCAATAAAATAATGTTATTTGATCCCAATATTTGTTAGTTTATGTTTGAAATTTTTCATGTTTTGATTTTCGTTCAATTTCAAACTCTATATCGCTTTCTGGAGAATTATACGCAAACTGGTGCGTAAACGTAATCATTTTAATGCGAAAATTACTCCGGAACATCAATATATGCTTAACATACCTTAAATAACCTTTACATAACTTAGAAATAAGTTTTGAAAGCTTTGGTATGGCAAAATCAAGTTTATTCGCTTAGAGGGACTAAATTCGACAAACTGCGAAAGTATGCCGATTCGTACTATAACGGACATTCTGGAATATGATCATAAGTTAAACATACCCTAAATATCCTTTACATAGCTTAGAAATAGGCTTTGAGGGGTTCGGTGTGCTAAAATAAACTTTATGCTCATTCAGGGACTAAAAGCGTCAAAAAGTGCATAAGTTTGCATTTTCGCGCATATCTTATGTTCTGAATACATCCGGACATCCAGAAATTTATGTAATTATTAAAATATTATGTTTTAGTGATTGGCTTGATAAAAATCCATTCGTCGCGTAATTTGGATCGTTTTTCGCGTTTATTCGTGTTTCGTCGTAATTAACCAAATAACGTGATCGTACGGCCAAACGAACCGACATACGAGATATTTTTGAACATGTTTCATGTCCACTATGGTTAGGCATCATTGTAGGGCCTTGAAATTTGCTTAACGGGCCTTAAATGGGTCAAAACAGGCCTTATATAACTGCAGGGACCATTTCTGTAAATAAGAAACATGTTTGCTGAACTGGGATCGGTCGCGGGCCGCGTAGGCCGGACCTGACTCGTACGCAGGGCGCGAGCGCCCTACAGATCAGCTGAAAATGTTTTACAGCCTGTTCCAGCTGTTTCCAAGTGTTGCAAATGGTTTTTCAACATACTATGGGCTATTTTGGGTGCCCATGGTTTCACAAATCAGTGGGTATGATGTGTACGGACTAGATTTAAGCACGGTTTACGAGGAACGATCCTAATGGTCCTAGAAATCCTATAAATACACATGCTCTTCATTGTTGCAACTCACACAATCTGATCTATTTGCTCTAAGTGGGGGCTTAGCACCTCATACCTGAGCAAGTTAGATCTAGATTTCCATTCTTGGACCCTTTGTAAGTATTCTTTGGTTCTTTTACGCGTTTTTAGCACGAAAGTCAAACTATGTTTGACTTTCTGCATTGACCAGTTTATGGTCAACATGAAGTTCATTTGAACTTCATAACGTGAGCGTAATCACGATGGTTTTAGTCTCTTATGACTATACCTACTGATTACCACGTTATTTAGGCTTAGTAACGAGTCGTAGTTTCGGCCAAAATGCATATTCTTGCGTATTTTATAACCAAACTACTCTTAGGTATCAAGACCCTTTGTTTTGATACCAAACCCGTTTTCAAACCTCGTTAAACATGTTTTAACATGTTTAGCTCGTCACTTTAGATTTAGTGCTTATATAGGGTCGTAAAGGTAAGCGATCTAAACAATCGCTTAGACTTTCTAACCCGACCCGTTTGGTCAATCATTAGGATCCGAACAAACACATTAGGTGACCATAGTTGTATAGGGAATAACCTTCCGAGGTTATACCTTATGGTCACGACGTTTAGTTAGTTGTATGATAGGTAGTTTATATGCCTTAGGTAAATGACCAAAATACCCTTTTTGCGCATAAATTCATTTTAAGCATATGTAACCTAAATTTTGACATCTAAACTGATTAGGAAACAATATTAGACATGTTAAGGCATATATTACTTGTCATAGGACTAGTTAGGCGGACCGATCGCGTTTTACGCGAACGACGCGTTAAAAGTAGCATAAGCTACCTAAACGGGTCGTAATGGGTCGTAAGCACTTAGGTTAGGTTTCATTTTAGTATGTAGGCTTTGTTAAACCATATTACATGAGTTCCCATACTCATTTGGTTTACGAACCCTCATTCTATCCGATCCTCCGATTTAGGTCCGGTTTATTAACATAGTTACCTATACTAGGTGCCGTTTGATTCCGTGATCTTTCTAGCATTGCTTGGTGGTTATCTAAAGATTATTAAGCAATCTCAAGTGAGTACATAGACCCCTCTTTTACTGTTTTCAAACTGTTTTGGGGTGAAACACATGTGCCTACTTGTTACTTTCGTGCTTTCCATGTTTTACATCATATGCTTGCTATGTTCATTAGTACAATTATAGTACATGATTTCATTATGTTTTGCTATGTATGTTTACTTAGCATGCTAGCACATTGTTTTACATTGCATTTCTTTTGCTATGTATGTTTACTTAGTATGCTAGCACATTGTTTTACATTGCTTTTCTGTTACATATGTTTACTCAGCATATGAACACATTGTTTTACATCTCTACCTTGTATGTTTACTTAGCATACTAGGTACATTGTTTTCATAAAACATGCTTACATTTGGTATGACATTTGGTTTGCTTAACGAACTAAAATACGTTCATTAACATTAGCTACGCCGCTCGGTAGTAAGTAGTGGTACCATAGGACTTGACAACTCCCATTCCTGATATCCTAGGTTTGTTTGGATGTAAGGAATGACTAAATCCGAAAACATTTTGATAACCTTTACTCTAAGGTTATCCTACAGTCTCAAGGCTTGAATGTATACGTTTAACTTACCGCATAAGTGTTTGTATCAGTAAAGCATGCATTTATTTTGCAAAACATGACTTTTGATTTATTCAAAATACTTTGTTTTGTACATTTTTACAATTGGTTTAAGTAGTCACATTTTACTTACCATACATAACATTTGTTTACACATTACACGATTTACATTTGACAATAGGCATTGATTATACAATAAGCATTTCAACACTTGTTTAAACACTACATTTTGGTGGTTTGTTGTGTAAATGATTTACATACCGAAACGACATATAATATGATAAAATCATGGTGGATACGCCGCTGGTACTTCCTATATATAAGTGCTTTTATGGTATTACATATCGTAGCGTTATTTAAATCATTTCAGTTTAGACATATTACATTTACAACATATTCTCACTTAAACATTGTTTTACAAATAACTTAATTTATACAAACTCATTTTTACTTTGTTATTCGTTTAACCATACATTATTCTTTTATATATATATATATCATCTGATTTTATTATCGTTTTTCAAATGTTTTATGAAAGAAAACACTTTAAACAAGATTCATGACCACCTTTTATTAAACATTTCTTTAAATTTAAGTCATGAATCCTATTTTAATAAAACATATGTATCTCACAGGCATTTTTATGCTGACGTACCTATTTTCACATGTGTTTTCAGGAGCTGTTGCATAGGATGATCGAGACACACTTAGGCGGACCTGTGCCTTAGTGACTTAAAACGAAGCTATAACTAGTTTAATTGTGTGATGTACTCTTGTTTCTCTCTGTTTAAGACAATGAAATCCTTTTTGTTTGTAAATAAAACATAACTTTAATTACCATGGTTGTGAAACAATAATTCTGTTACAACACTCCCCAACGTTTCCGCCACGTTTTGTTGTTTTACGTGGTCGGGGTGTGACAAGAAAAGGGGAATTGATGATTCCGCTAACAAACAGACAGATAAGGAGATTGAACGAAAACAGAAGAGGAAGCATACAAAAGAGGAAGATGAAGTGCTCAACATTGGAACTTCAAATAGTAGAAAATCACAGAAAGATAACGAATCTCCTATTGTCATGTTTCCTAAACCAATATCACCACCAGAAAAACCAACCACTGCTGCGAAACTCAAAACCACTACTGAATCTAAGAAGTCAGATTCTGATACACCTAAAACAAAACTCTCACCAGAAAAACCACCTGTCAAAAAGCAGAATACAAAATCCTCATCACCACTGCCAACCTCGACTGAAACAATTATTGATGCAACAAATGTTTCACCATATGTTAAGACAACAGCGGTTGAGACACCAGTTGTTTCAACAGTTGTTAGTCAATCCACTGATTCTACCCAATTTCAATTTCCATCACAATCAACCCTTACAGTCATGGCACCTTTTTCTTCCCTAACTCCTCCTTCTCCAAAATCTGTTTACACAAGAAAGAGAAAATTCATGGTGCATGAAGAAGAGAAGGAAGAAAAAGATATACCCGCACCAATTCCGTTATCAGCTACTCCGTTCATTCAAACTTCACCCAAACCATTCGTCCCACCTCCATCAACAAAGATCAACCCATTGGCAGTAACTTTCCCTCTGGAACTGCTTGCAGTTCAAGATGAAATGACTCAATTTTACACAGAGGATGATCCATCTAAAAGGACCTTCCCATCTCTTCAGGGATTCGAAACTCCAAAGAATATTTATGAATATCTGAAGCTAAAGGGCAAGCAAGCAGAAGATAAGGCAAATGAAGAGTGTAAAGGGCTAGGAGACATTAATTTATCAGCTCGCATGCAACATTGGCTTGGTGAAGTCAAGAAGTTGGAAGATTTTGCTAGAGATCTGAGTAAGAATAAGTCAAATCTGTCACCAAATGCTGAGCTAGAAAAGACATTAAGAAATGATTTCTTAAACACTATCATGGAAACCAAGCCCTACGAAGCCTACAGATCTGATTTCAAAGACTGGCCCCTTGAGGCTCTTAATGAGGAAGTTAATAGAATTGAAAAGATGAATAAAGATCCTCAAATGCCAAAATCTGCTCCCAACCGGAAACAATACAAAAAGGTTAAAGTGGATGAAGTGTTGAAGTATAAGAGAATGAAGGTAGAACTTGTAGCAGCTAAGGTTGGGACTGCTAGACAAATTGGAAAATGGGCTAAGCAGTCTATTGATCGAGCTTACAGTAGGTTAGAAGAGCGAAGAAAGACAGATCCATCCCTTCCTAAAAAGCCAGTATACAAAGATGAAAGGACTGTTATACGTCGGCAGACCGTTACATCTAAAAAGTTGTTCTCATCAGCAGATGTATCCATCGCTGCCTTGAACCAAAGAAAAAGACAACAACTGATGGATGAGGAAGATGAAAATAGGTATGCTGAGCACAGAAAAGAGTCTATCAGAAATCAATTACGATATGGATTGGATGATGCTTCGTTGCAATTACAAGCTCAAGTTGCTCAAACACTTCAGAATTTGGCAAACAGGCCTCAATCGCCAAACTCCTCTCAAAGAAAACTTCTCCCAAGAAACCCATCAGACCCAAAAATACTAAAGTGGAAGTCTGACAAACAGACCCATGAATTGACTTTGATCAAGTCTGATGGTAGTGTTGAAAAGATATCAAGGGAGAATGCACTTGGTCTGAATCCAGTTGACCTCCAAGATATTTTTAACCTTCAGCTTGATAGGGATGAAGATGATACTGATTCCTTGGATTTTGAGCTCCAATTCAAAGGGCAAATCCGGGAAATGTTGATGAGAGAATAAAGATCTGCTGATTTCTAAAATCTGCTGATTCCTTGATTTAGTTTTGCTGAAAGTTGTTGAGGCAGGTGATTGTGTGTTTGTAGTTAACGTTTGTTGAACTTTAAGTTGTATTCAAATTCTATGAAGTACGTATGTCTATAAACAGTTTATATTGTCTTTTTGGGTAAAAAGTTAAATTGTATGTAACTGATATATTAACCGGTAATCTATGTTTATAGTTGTCTTTTAGCTATAATAGATAACACGTTTTGGTACAATATCTATGCACGTATCTATATAATGGATAACATTTTTTAGGAAAGTCTGTTGGAAAGCAACAGAAGTTTTTAACAGTTAATAGACAACAGTAGTTTGCTATCAACATAATGGAATTGCTGTTGAATAAACCTATTAACCATTAGTGTATATCAATTTTATAATTCTGCACTAATTATTTTTTTACTCTCTGTCAATATGGGCTATGCATGGTTTTCTAAGAAACGACCTGTGTTTGTACACGGGTCTTACCGCTAGTACTTTCTATAAATGGAGAAATCCAAGTGACATAAGAAAAGCTGATGTGTCAGCAGGAGAGCATGTCCAACAAGGCTTTTCTTATGTCATTATTACATCATAAAGCCTAATATTAAAAGACTTTAAAATTCAAAGTTGGCCCACATTCATATTTCAAACGCCTGCCATCAAACCACTGCCTCAAATCCAGTTCAAAATTCTGTTCCCAATTCAAACATCTATTCCCAGTTCAAAATTCTGCCATCTAACATCTGTTCCCAATTCAAAATTCTGGCTCCACGCTTTTATCTCTCCCTCAAATCCAGTTCCCAATTCAAAATTCTGGCTCCACATTCAAAATTCAAATCATATATTTTAATCCTATAAATAAGACATAATTATCTGGCTCCACATTCAAATCTCTCTCGCTGATATCTGCGAGCGTGTCTCTCTCTCTCAAATGCATCTTTCTCGTGATTCAGCCGCTATTCTCCGATTACACTTCTTTGTTTGAATGTTTGATGATTCTGTTTACATGTTATCGTTCCAGTATCATTGTTCCAACATCGTCGTTTCAATGAAGTTTCCCATCACACATCAACCTTTCAACATCGAAGTCGCAGTATAATTGTTGCAACATCGTGAAAGGTTGCATGTGTTACCTTCTTTGATGGGAGAGTTGCAACTTGAACGGACGATATCTATCTTCTATCGTGAAAAGTCAGTTGTGCTACATCAGTTGAGAAGAGACCTTTGCATTTTAGGTTTGTTTCTTATTTTGATTAACTGTTGATGATGTTCAGAGTTTTTATTTACACTGACATTTTAGAATATGTTAAGATGCATGTTTATATTATTAAAATGAACTACTACATAGAAAAATACAAATTTAATGAAATATTTATAAAGTATTACACGCTAGGGTTAACACTTGCTAAGATTTCGTAGACTTTGGCCTTTCTCCATGTGATTTCATGCTCTCTTTTGAATTTCAGGTCAGTTAGCATGTTGCAGATTTTCGGATCCTGTTCTCGAAGTTGTATCAGAAACTCTTCTGCATTCTTCTAGAACTCTGATGGAGGAGAGTGGAGGACTTCATCGAGCAATGATATGCTGTTCCAGGTTTTGTTGTAATTAGTGTCATTGATTATGTCGACTTTCCTGTTTAGTTCTTGGTCTGTTCTTTGTTCTTTGAGTGACCACATCGAGAATTGTGTTTTAACATCGCTGGTGTCTGACCAGTGGTAGAAGCTGAAGTTTGCCATGTATATTTTTTGTTGGTTTTCTGATTTGGAACAATTTTTGACAGAAAGTGATTTGTAGGACAATTTGTTGATGTTTTGAATCAAAAGTAATCATCGGTCTTTTATAGAGTTTAAAAAGCATCTACATGGTAAATGAAGAGGTTAATTGTAATTGTGACAATCTGGTTTTGTTCTTTGAATTTTGATATTTTGTCCCTTGGGTTTATTGGTATTTAGTTTTACAGTTTTTCCATAAGACTTGGGGTTTGAAAAGGTTTTTGCATTAAAAGACTGATGTTTTGAAATACACATTAATATGTTTATATTTGATGGAGAGGGTAAAACCTGAGTCTTGGAGTGTTTAATTAATGAGTTTTATGTATATTTTATGTGTTTACTTGCTTAGAATCAGTTAACTACGAGAAATAGTTGTTTTGCAGGTAAAGCACATAATTCAGTGTATTTATGATGATTAAAGATGAAGTTGCAAGCATTGGATGGGATATTGCAGCTCCAGAATGATGTTGAAGCTTGTTCGGGTGATATAAAGGCTAGTGAGTGAAAGAAGTGTGAAAGAGCAATGTTCGGGGACTAATTCGGTACTTTGTGGAAGTTGTGTGAAGTCCATATATGCAAGAAGTAAGAAGATCATAAGTTGAGGGGCCATTTGGTACTTATTCGGAAGTTATTATATAGTATAATTGTGAGAAAGATGGAAGAAATAAACTGCAAGGACCAATTTGTCATTTGCTGAAAGATGTGAGAAAAAGGAATAGTGGAGGTGAGTATTCGATCGTAGCTTACGAGTCACAACTCGTAGCTTACGAGTTCCTTTGTTGTTTGAAGATTTTGGACAGAAATCTGATTTCGTAGGCTACGAGTTGAGATTCGTAGCTTACGAGTTGCATATTCAGCAAAAGAAGATCAAAGGGAAGCCGACCGTAGCTTACGGTTTTGAAACCGTAGCTTACGGTTTGGGGTTTATGCACAAACAGAAGTTCTAACTCGTAGCTTACGAGTCCAAACTCGTAGCTTACGACCCGGGAAGTTAGAAAAACGCGAATTAAGGCCTTCTAAAGTATATATTAGGGTTTTAATGTTGGAGATCATTATCTATCACTCAAGGTCGATCCAAGGCACTCCAAGACTCAATTTTCAAGGCTTCTTTCACCCAATTCCATCAAGATTCTTCATCCGATCATTGAAGCAATCATGAATTCATCATCAATTCAAGCTTTTGAAGATTCTTCGTGCGAGATGAGCGGCTAAACTTTTTGTGGTTTCCTCCGGATGGAGGGTTTTTGTAAGTTAATGAATATTATGTGTTGATATAATCGTTTTGACTTGGTGATCTAAGCATTCGATGCTTTTCACCATGGATTTGATTTCTTGATTGTAAACAATTGCATTTATTTAAACCTTAATTTCTAAGCATTCAGTTCCCGAGAGTTCTAGTAATTGGGATATATTTGACATGGGGTTAGGGTTTGTAATTGTAATTGATAACTATTCGATAACCTCCCGTTATGTATTGACCGGAGTACTTAGTCGTTGGTTATCACAATTGATGAATTAAGTTAAACACTTATGTCTATGTGAGTGTTTCGATTAAACACATAATTAAATCTAACTACAAAACCTGAAATCTGGAGGAACCATCTTTTCTCTCATTGATTTAAAACACAAATTTTATTCGTTAATTTAGCTATTTCTTACAATCAAACAAACCGATTTTCTCATTCAATAATAGTTAATCAGTCCTTTTCATTAAGACATTTTCCACAGTCCTCCCTTGGTTCGATACCCTGCTTATTCTATACTAATAGTTTAAATAGGTTTTTGCATGTCCATAACGACAGACATCAAAATGGCGCCGTTGCCGGGGAGGCGTGCGCAAAGTGTTTAGTGTTAAGTTATTAGTTTGTTCTGTTTTGTTCGGATTTACGCGAGGTTTTCTTGTTTTTGTTGTGCAGGTGATCTAGTAAGTGTATGCATCATACTCGAAATTCCGGGAAGTCATCACCATTAGTGTTCGACCCAGAGATCGAGAGAACAGTAAAGCATACAAAGCGAGTACTACATCGTGAGAACAAGATCCTACAATCACCTATACCAACATCTAAGACAATGGAGAACTCAGCAACTCCGGAAAAACAACCGCAAAACCCACTTCCACAACAACAATTCTCACCAACACTCACTAACCCTTCACCAAACACTACCATACCAGTTCTGCCACCACCGCAGTCTACACAACCTACCTCTACATCTCCAGTACCATCATTCTCAACCTTTTTCCCAAGCTTTGATAACAATCAACCAACTTCCACCCAAACTGTCAATTTGCAACATTCGTCTCCGTACGTTAGAATCATTCCCGATGATACTGCATCACCGAGTCAGACTCAAGGACCTAACGCAACATCAATTCCGCCAGCCACCTGACCGGTTATTTCACAGCAAAGTCAGCCAATGCCAAACCTGTACAGATCGACTGTTTATGATCAAGGAAATAATTCAGGGGATTATGAAGACGGTTTTGAGGAATATGATAACTACATGGGTCAAAACGAGAGACAAGTGGTGAATACGGGTATTTACGAGAGACAAACAATTGGGGCAGGTGGATTCGAAAGAGTTAATCAAGGGAATTTGGGTTATCAAACGTCTGTGCAGCAGCAACAAGTTCCATATCAACAACCGCAGGTGCAACTGATACCGATGCAGCAGCAATATAATCAACCTGACCCAATCAATCAGCAGCCGATTCCGAGAAGGCCGGTAGTGGATATTCCATTACCACCACCGGTACCTCAGATGCAGGGTCAGGCAAGACCGCTGCCACGAAACCTACACCGACCGGTGATTTTACCGGAAGGAATTCCACGACGAAATAATCAAGGTCTAGTTCGAGGTATAGAGAGCCACTTCAGGCCTGCTATAGTTAACAACCCATCACCGGTTGTGATCCCGCAATTACAAGGAGGGCGGTCATTCGAAGTACGAACACAATCAATATCCAGTCTGCCTAAGTTTCATGGTCACGCACATGAAGAACCATATCTACACATTGCTGCATATGATGCACGTTGCAACACAATCAGCAGCCAAGGGTTCTCAGTTGATGATGTGAAATTGGTACTTTTCCAATTCACACTTGAAGACAAAGCACAACAATGGTTTCATTCGCTACCGTCAGCTTCGATCTTCACATGGGGCGAAATGCAGCAACAATTTTTAGATGAGTTCTATACTCATATGCGTACTAACAATGCAAGGAAGGATATTCGAGGGTTTCGACAACAGCCCGGTGAGTTATTTCACGAAGCGTTCAATCGTTTTAAAATGATGCTCAAGAACTGTCCACATCATGAGATATATTTGTGGGAGCTTATTAATACATTCCACGAAGGCTTAACAGATGAAGATGCCAGGGATGTAAATTCAATATCCAATGGTACTTTTGGAATGAATTACGAAGAAGATGATTGGGAATATTTGGAAAGAACCGCAAGGGCGTCAAAACGCAAGGCTCAATCTTCTAGAAGTGCACGACAGTCAACAGTGAGAGCAGTAGAGAATCCACCGGAGGTAAATGGTCAGTTTCAGTTTTGTGGTCATTGTGGAGATATAGGGCACATTGCTGATCAGTGCCCTAACATTATCGGTAATCTGGATGAGGTGAATATGATGCAGGGAAGTGGGAACAGGTATTCGGGTTTCCAAGGAAACAACCAATATTACCAGCCCCGGAACCAAAATAATTATCAAGGGGGTAATAATTTGGGTTTCCAACGAAATTACCAGCATAGTAATGGTCAAGTGAATAATGATATGATGGAGGTGTTGAAATCAATTCAGCTCGAATTACAAAATCAAAGGCTTGAGCAGCAAAATCGTGCTCAAAAGGATGAGATGCGAGATAAAGCAGTCCAGTCATTAACCACACAAATGGCCCAACTTGCAATCGATGTGAAGGAGTTGAAACAACAAAACGGGAAGCTTCCCAGTGACACTCAAACGAACCCCAAGCACGGGAAGAATATACCAGTCAGCGGGGTAAGTTTCGTTCCTAAAAACAATTTGAATGATAAATTTTTAACTTCTTCTGTTTCCCATGTGATTGCAGGTTTAAGTGGCGCAAATGAGGATGGAGATGGGTGTGACTCAGGAGAGCCGGTCATCCCGATTCAAGTTGGAAAGTTCAAAATCCATCGAGCGTTGTTAGATTATGGAGCGGGGGTGAGCATTCTTCCTAGTAGCTTGTACGACCAGTACGACTTTGGTCCTCTTCAAGCGTGTGATAGTATGGAAATGTTTGCGGATGCAAGTTTGAAGCAACCTCGAGGGGTTGTAAAGGATGTGGTAATTCAGCTCGGCGATTTTTACTACCCGGTTGATTTTATGGTGGTCGATTATGCACCATCGCTTACATACGAGCAGCCGCAGGTAGTTTTGGGTCGCCCATTCCTATATACCGCGAACGCCCAGATCGATTGTCGAGGCGGAATAGTCACCATGAGCTACAAGAATCGTAAGTTGTATTTTAATGTGTTCTTAAAAACTATTTCTTACGATCTTGTTAATGATGCTTGTCACACAGTTGCTACTAATGAACATGATTCAAGTGTGAGAAAGGACAGGTTAGAGGCGAGTGGATATCGGGTGAAGAAGTCAAGTGTGAGAAGAACATTTGGCGGAGGAAAACCACCTGATGGTGGGTTTGGATGGGGTAATGAAACTGTAGTTAACCCCAACCGAAGTGAAACGGTGACCATCCCAAAAAACTGGATGGATATGTACGGAGAGACATGGGAGGGAAAACGTACAGCTGAACCACCTTGAACATTAGGTACGGTCTGGCTGAAGACCTAAAACTTAGCGCTCTCGGGAGGCAGCCCGAGGATGTAGAGTATTGTATTTCATTTTGGTTTCGTTTGGTGTGTTGTGTTTTGACAGGTTTCTATGCGTTTATCTTCGCGGAAGCAATGATTCAAGTGTGGGGATGTTTTGCAACATCCCCGATGAGACATCATAAAATCCTATATTGAATGCGTATTTTCCGGTCTTGATCGCAGCAGTTACACCGCTACAGACACTCACTTGTTTCTGATCAGGTGCATGTGTTTCTCTATCCTGTTTCGGTGTGTTTTTGTTTTTGGTGGTGTTAAAACTTTAGTGTGTTATGGGAGTGTGTTTAGTTATTTGTTTTAAGAGTTAGCTGTTTGGTTTGTTTGGTTGGATTCCCGGGTACATTTTAAAAGCACCATACATTGGGGACAATGTATCCCAAGTGTGGGAATGGGGGAGCCCGGGAAGGGATTTGTGGTTAAAGCTTGAAGAGATTGAGATGTTATTGAAATCGATGACATTTGGTAAAAATTGAAAATTTTGAAAATTTTAAAATTTTTCATCGCCTTAAACAAGCTAATTGGATACGAAAACCTGAAGTTTCAATCACTAATAGGCTTCTTACCGGTAGTAAACTAGATTAGTCCTTTGTCATGGTTGTCCTTTTAAGTTTCATGAGAGTAGGTTTGACAAGTGTTTTATAGAAAATGAGTTGAAAAGAGATGCCTATCTAGGGGTAACATGTTTTAATTGCATATGCTACATGTCGTCAACCCTTTTACCTTTTCTTGGTGAGATCTTGTGCCTGTAGACGGATAGGATACATTATATAATGAATTCGCTTGTTGAGTGCAGGCTACATGTTATTCTGTGTTAGAACTTGTGTGATTCGATACACGCTGAGACTGTGGGTTTGACATGTGCACATAGATGATAAAGGCATTAGGATTTTCTTGTTACACCTTTTTGTGTATGTGTTTCTTTCATGTATTCACCAATTTCCCTTAGTAGCCCTGTTGAGCCTAATTACCTTTCGTTTGTTCGCCCACTGTTTATTGTGAAAAACCGACCGTGATAATATTGTTATGAAAAAAGAAAAGAGAAAAATAGAAAAATATATGAAAAAAAAAGAACAAAAATAGAAGTATTGTGAATATCGTATGTGTTCTTGGGTAGAAACCAACCCAAAAGTATAAGTTGTGTTTGAATAAAGTATCACGGTTTGGTTATTGTTTGTGAGCCAATTAGAAAAGAAAAAGAACCTAAAAATATATTCCTACCTTTACCTTAAGCCCAAAACCCGAAAGTCCTTTTGATCTGTGCCATGTTAGATGATATGGTGGAGGTGTGATTGTCATACAAGCCTATGATTGCAGGATTTCATGTTTGCTTTTTGGAGTGTTTATATACTAGCACATTACACGCTAGTCCAGATATTAACCCGAGGGGAGAGTATATTGTGAGGGGTGTGTAGCATGTGATTAATTGTAAACATGTTAGTTTTAGATAGACAAGTCTTAAGTTTTTGAAATTGCATCATTTACTTGTCAGACTGTCAATCTCGAATGTGTCAGTCTATAGGATGGGTATGACTTGGGACTGAACAGGTTGAATCTGTTGAGGGGTTTAGAGGTGTTGTTGCTATGGTGATTAGTTCTAGTTGGTTTGCTTGGGGACAAGCAAAGGTAAGTGTGGGAATGTGATGGAGAGGGTAAAACCTGAGTCTTGGAGTGTTTAATTAATGAGTTTTATGTATATTTTATGTGTTTACTTGCTTAGAATCAGTTAACTACGAGAAATAGTTGTTTTGCAGGTAAAGCACATAATTCAGTGTATTTATGATGATTAAAGATGAAGTTGCAAGCATTGGATGGGATATTGCAGCTCCAGAATGATGTTGAAGCTTGTTCGGGTGATATAAAGGCTAGTGAGTGAAAGAAGTGTGAAAGAGCAATGTTCGGGGACTAATTCGGTACTTTGTGGAAGTTGTGTGAAGTCCATATATGCAAGAAGTAAGAAGATCATAAGTTGAGGGGCCATTTGGTACTTATTCGGAAGTTATTATATAGTATAATTGTGAGAAAGATGGAAGAAATAAACTGCAAGGACCAATTTGTCATTTGCTGAAAGATGTGAGAAAAAGGAATAGTGGAGGTGAGTATTCGATCGTAGCTTACGAGTCACAACTCGTAGCTTACGAGTTCCTTTGTTGTTTGAAGATTTTGGACAGAAATCTGATTTCGTAGGCTACGAGTTGAGATTCGTAGCTTACGAGTTGCATATTCAGCAAAAGAAGATCAAAGGGAAGCCGACCGTAGCTTACGGTTTTGAAACCGTAGCTTACGGTTTGGGGTTTATGCACAAACAGAAGTTCTAACTCGTAGCTTACG
Source organism: Helianthus tuberosus (assembly GCA_030545235.1). Taxonomy (NCBI): domain Eukaryota; kingdom Viridiplantae; phylum Streptophyta; class Magnoliopsida; order Asterales; family Asteraceae; genus Helianthus; species Helianthus tuberosus. Next base: position 155,082,766 of record CM060351.1, read on the forward strand.
AGTCCAAACTCGTAGCTTACGACCCGGGAAGTTAGAAAAACGCGAATTAAGGCCTTCTAAAGTATATATTAGGGTTTTAATGTTGGAGATCATTATCTATCACTCAAGGTCGATCCAAGGCACTCCAAGACTCAATTTTCAAGGCTTCTTTCACCCAATTCCATCAAGATTCTTCATCCGATCATTGAAGCAATCATGAATTCATCATCAATTCAAGCTTTTGAAGATTCTTCGTGCGAGATGAGCGGCTAAACTTTTTGTGGTTTCCTCCGGATGGAGGGTTTTTGTAAGTTAATGAATATTATGTGTTGATATAATCGTTTTGACTTGGTGATCTAAGCATTCGATGCTTTTCACCATGGATTTGATTTCTTGATTGTAAACAATTGCATTTATTTAAACCTTAATTTCTAAGCATTCAGTTCCCGAGAGTTCTAGTAATTGGGATATATTTGACATGGGGTTAGGGTTTGTAATTGTAATTGATAACTATTCGATAACCTCCCGTTATGTATTGACCGGAGTACTTAGTCGTTGGTTATCACAATTGATGAATTAAGTTAAACACTTATGTCTATGTGAGTGTTTCGATTAAACACATAATTAAATCTAACTACAAAACCTGAAATCTGGAGGAACCATCTTTTCTCTCATTGATTTAAAACACAAATTTTATTCGTTAATTTAGCTATTTCTTACAATCAAACAAACCGATTTTCTCATTCAATAATAGTTAATCAGTCCTTTTCATTAAGACATTTTCCACAGTCCTCCCTTTGGTTCGATACCCTGCTTATTCTATACTAATAGTTTAAATAGGTTTTTGCATGTCCATAACGACAGACATCAATATTAAATGTACACGTTTTGACAATTACAAATTTCAGTATATAAACTCATAGTCACTTCACCTGTTTTTCAGAAAATCTTCCTACGAAGATATCATACTTTCAGGAAAGTCGAGTAATATAGTTTATTCAAATGACGTCATTCACAGATGCAAAATCAGATGATTTAAAGCAGCGTTTGTCAGGCAAATAGAGGAACATGTGTATGAAGATAGGGCTACTCTTCAAGAGCTGAAGAGATGTTTTGATGGATTGCAAGTTGGCATGTTCACTAGAGAGAAGGTTTCCAGAGATCTTATGCGGATGCCTTCAACTTCCGTTCGTGAGCTTTGTGTTGTCAGTAATATAGAGTGCGGTGATAGAGACGTGGAGTTCATGACGATGCTGAAGGATATACATAGAGAGGTTCAGCAATCGATGGAGTTGAAGCTAAAGTTTCTTAATTCTTGCTGTTATTGTTAGATTTGAACTTTAATGTTGTTCAGTATGTGATGTAATTGTTGGAATTTTAATGTCATGAATAAATTTTAATCTTATGAATCTATGTTGCGTTTTAGTTTTACTTATTTAGTGTTTGAGTTTGATTTTGATTTAGATTATGTTGATGTTTAATTGTATCTGAACATCTGTTTGGTAAGTCAACAGAGGTCAATATTTGGAGTTTTCAAAGGTCTGTTGTAGTTAAAGTTTCGTAAAAGAGAACATCTGCTGATGATGAAACAACTGTGTATGCTATCGACTGTTTGATTTACTACTGTTGACTAAATGAATAAATTTTAATAGTATTAATCTTTGTTGTTGCATCTTCATTTTAATTATTTCAGTCATTCCTAAGTTTTAATAGTATTAATCTGCGTTTTAGTTTTACTTATTTAGTGTTTGAGTTTGATTTAGATTATGTTGATGTTTAATTGTGTCTGAACATCTGTTTGGTAAGTCAACAGAGGTCAATATTTGGAGTTTTCAAAGGTTTGTTGTAGTTAAAGTTTCGTAAACGAGAACATCTGCTGATGATGAAACAACTGTGTATGCTATCGACTGTTTGATTTACCACTGTTGACTAAATGAATAAATTTTAATAGTATTAATCTTTGTTGTTGCATCTTCATTTTAATTATTTAAGTCATTCCTATTGGTTAATAGATGTTAACGAACAACATATGATATTCAATCTTAAAATGCTTAACAGAGGAGTTGATACTAACAGTAGTTGGGCTAATGATGAATAAGTATTATTATATAAGGTCTGCTATAAGTATTATTATATAATTTTGTATGTCAATAACAAGTTTTTGGAAGAATTTACGGTATATTTTGTTGTTATAAAAGGTGTGTTGTAGCTAAAGTCTGACAAAAGAGAGCATCTGCTGTTATAAAAGGTCTGTTTTCAATCTTAAAATGTTTAACAGAGGATTTGATACTAACAGTGGTTGGGCTAATAGCAGATATTAGACTTACGACTGTTGAGTTACACCGATTGAAAACAACTGTTTTTGAAACTTATCCTTGCCTAAAAATACATCCACTGCTAAATGGTACCATCTGTTGTCATAATTTCTGTTTATCCTAATGACTGTTGATTTACTATACTGCTGACTGTCATCCATTATAACAACAGAGGTTCTGAAGCGGACAGATGTTAGCTAAAAATAAAACAACTGTTGAAAGTTATCATCTGTTCTCATAACTTCTGTTTATCTAATGATTGTTTGACTCACACTGTTCCCAACGACCAACAGAGGTTATGTGTAAATATGTGTTATGCAAGGTTTTCAATGTAAATGTAAATAACAAATTCAATAAGGGGTGTATGTGTAAATATTTTTCATCTGTTGAAAAATATGGGAAAACGAAAATACAACCGTCATTATTTTTTAGCATCATTACACATCAAACATCTATCATCTGACTTCTTTCAAAAATCTCTTCTTCCCAGTCATTTTCTAGGGTTTCAACTTTCTTATTCTCCGTCTTCTACACTTAAATTACTGGAGGTTTTATTGTTTTTTCTTCAGCAACTGGTATGTACATTCATATTGTAATGAACTTTATATTGTTTAACCGATTTTATTTTAAATCCTATCTTGCTATAAATACGATTTTAAACGTTTATTGCTATATATTCAAGAAGGGTTTAGTTAGGTGTTTGAATCCTTTATTGAGAACATAATAAAATAGTAAAAATTTTAACTCATACTCTGTTTCTATGATTAATTTCGGTAGATACTCTGTTAATACAAAAAGTTAACGTTCATCTTCGAAACCAACTTTTTAATTTCAATCTTTTAACATCTTTACTGATTCAGGTTTTATCATGTATACTACATTTGTCAAGTTTCTTGATAACCCAGAATCTTTGAAACTGGTATGACATGTTTTTATATACATAATTTATTTTTATTGAGATATATATTTAACAGTTGTTATGGTTTATATTTTCTTACACTACTTAAAAATTATATACAGGATGTACCTATAGCCTTTGCTAATCAAACGTGGGGAGATTGTTGGCAAAAAAATAAGTTGCGAATCTATCATGAGTCTGGTAAAAAATGGGTTATGAGGGTCAGAACAGAAAATTCAACACCAATAATAACTGACGGTTGGGACAATGTTGTTAAAGATCTCAATCTGCCGAGGGATACTTTGTTGGTTTTCAAAGCGTTAGGTGATTTTGGGCTTGAACTTTCATGTTTTGTTGATGGGATGTATGGTGAATCTTATTTCACGTTTAATCGTTATGCAAGATTTGGTTTTACGGTATGACTATTGATCTTAACTTCAATCCTTTTGCATCTTAAACGTGTCAACACTTATTCTCATAAGTTACATACTTCACGTATAGTATTCATTATTTTTAATTTTATGCAGGTAATCGAAGACTGCTTCATTAAACAATTTTACGTAAACAGCCCACCAAGTGGCAAATTTCAAATCTGTTATAAGGGTTCCTATTGGAATGTTGAGGTGTCTAAGGTTGATACAAACTTTGTATTTGCTAGAGGATGACCTGAAATGTGTAATGATGTTGGGATACTTGAGGATGATTTGCTTGTGTTTAGAAGAATTGATGATGTTGTTTTTGAGGTAGTAGTTTATAGAGATGAGACTGAGATTTGCTTTTCGAAGAAACCTGAATCTGACGATGATAGTGTACTTGAGATATCGAAGGCTGATTATGTTGAGAATGCATTCAAGGTACGTATGTATTTAGCATTAGCAGTAAAAGTTTTAATTATTTTAGCATTATATTAATTATTTCATTAATGTTGACCATGACATCTATGAGGATGAAGAAGTTGTGTCTGTAAGTGAAGGAAGAACCATTACTCAGGTACTTACTAAATTATTAAAATTATTTATATTTATTTTTAATTTAACACATATAAGAATTTAATGTTTTTACAACTATTAGTAATGTTGTTTACTGATGTTACATTTATCCAATAATGTATTATTTAGAAGAAGTTACCAACCAATGCCGAATGCACGTCGAAGAGACGCATGTCTTCACGATTGAATAAAATACAAGATGTAAGTTTACCATCTTAAAGATTGTTATATTACTATGGTTATTAAAGTTACTATATGACAACAGGTTAAGAAGAAATGTAAAGTTACTTCTGAAAGGAAGGAGACGGTCAAGAATAGGACTAAGGGAAATGCTGACAAAGCTGTCGACACAAGTGATCATATTGGATGTTCTTCATCTGCTCACAAAGTTAAGGTATCTATACTCGCCACTTAATTAGTATATCTTATATAAACTGTTTTTTTTTTGTGTGCATATATTCAACATTCCTTTAATTCACATGTATATGTTTACTTTTTCATCAAGGGGAAGAGAGCCGCCAACGTTCAGAAAAAGCTTAACTGTAGAAATAAGATTACAAAGACTGCAAAAAAACATTCTGGACATCTTCTCAACCCCCGAGTTCTTTCATTTTGACCACAAAGGAGACTATAGGCTGGTATACCATTTTTATAACAAACTAATGATTTATGTTTATTTGTCTGACTATTATTTTTTTCTACACAATACATGTAGCGTCTTCCTGTTGAAGTTGTCAGACGAGCAGGTCTTTCTGTTGATCTTCATCCTTTGAAAGTTCAAAACATGGTTGGAGTTGTGGAGGTTTATAATGTTAAGTCGGAGTTAAATGAATTGAAGCCACGTTATGCGTTGGACGGTTGGCGAAAGTTTATGACTGAGAATAACTTGAGGTTTGGTGATATGTTGCACTTCACATATGTGTCTTCGCAACAGAAGATCGTATTAAATCAAGTTACCTCACTTTAACAACGACATTTAAGTATGTTCTGATATCAGATATTATAACTATGAATTTTTTGATGGTGATGTTGTATGTTTTTTTTTAATTATTAACTTGATGTTTTGTTGCTATGTATAGCTAACATGATAAAACACTGTTATTAGCTCTTTATGTTTTATATATAGATGATATCATGCTTCTTTTTGCTAATAGTAACTGCAATTAGTAGAAACTTGGTATATTAATCGCAAATGTGACATTCTTCTGCATTTATGGGTTTATGAATTTAGAATAATGGATGGATATATATGACTGTATTTGGCATGATGATGTTGCGTTTCATGTTGTAAAAAACCAGGGAATTGTTAGATTATGTGTTAAATTATAGTTCTTTAAGTCATTGTTTCGTTTTCTTGAATTTTATGTAATTTTGTAAAGAAGTACAATAACAAACAGTGGTTTGAACCCATATTTGCCTTTTGGTCAATAGTTAATGGAAACCCATGTTAGGTTCAACAATGTTTTGAAGAGGAAAACAGTGTGAGAAGACAGTAGATCTGATTAAGTTAAACATCTGTTCAGACTTAAACAGATGTTTGGCCTTTTAAATCAGAGGTTTGGACTTAAACAGTTGTTTGACCTTAAATAGATTTTTGGCCATAAACAAATGTTTCAGCTTAACCACATGTTTTGCCTTAAACAGATGTTTAGCCTTCTATATCAGATATTTGGACTTAAACAGATGTTTTACCTTAAACGGATGTTTGGCCATAAACAGATGTTTGGCCTTAAATTAAACATCTGTTTAAGGTCAACATCTGTTTGACTATTGGTCAACGTCTGATTGACTTTTGGTCAACATCTGTTTGAATTTTGGTCAACATCTCATTTAGTATTCAACAGAACTTTGAATAACTCAACATATGTTTAATTTGTTGTTTCGTTTTCTTGAATTCTATGTAATTTTGTAAAGTAGTACAAAAACAAACATTTTTACAAAATCCCAAATCACCCTATCATTTAAGTTCATTGAAGTAAAAGTGGAAATGATGTTATTCGTGTGGTCCTGTTGTGTTTTTGTTTGACCTCCTAATCCGGTGATTTGAAGACATTGTTATTGAATCGAATGAGATGCTTGATGTAATGTGGTCCTATTAATAACAAATAGTAATTAATATAATAAGTTTCCCGAGCCCGGGAAACAATCTCGGGTAATAACCTAGCTAAATAATATTTTATAAGGAGCATTGGATAAACCTATTGATCATTAATTTATATCAATTTTGTAAGTCTGCACTAATTATTTTTTTTACTCTCTGTCAATATGTGTTATGCATGGTTTTCTAAGAAACGACCCGTGTTTGCACACGGGTCTTATCGCTAGTTATATATAATAAATGAAAGTTATTTGGGACACGTGTCAGTAGATTAGGGTATCCTTTTTTTCCATTTTCCCACCCAAGGTTCCATCCCCTTTATTCTCACTTTTTCACAAACCCTAAATACCAATGCTTTCATCCGCTACTTCATTCTTCTCCTTCACGCTTACATACAGGATCCCCTTTCTTTCTGACGTTCATCCTTCTCCTTCTTCACATTTCCATCTCCTCAACAACCTCCGGCAGAGGTTACTTCTATTGGATACATCTGCGTTTGAAACCCTAAATCATGTACCGTCGAGTAGTTAAACAACAGAATATTCATGTAAGATCTATTTTCTCATTCAGAAAATTTATTTGGTTTTTATCTACTTTCTGATTTTGAACACGATGAACCCTTTTGTACACTCAGAAGAAGAAGAAGCTCTCCTAGGGTTTCTTATCGCACAATTTGATTAATAATTGTCAGACATGGCTGCTCCCCATGCTAGGGCTCGAGCGTATTATGATTACCTCACCAAGGTCCTGTTAATCGGTGACAATGGTATGTTGTGATAATGTTTTTATTATTGTGTGTGTATATATATATATATATATATATGAATAACTCTCTTTGTAGCTTTTGATTTTGTCTTTGATTTGTTATTGTTTATTCAGATGCTTGCATTTTTGTACCATGTGATTACGAGTAGATTGATTTTGATATGTTTGTAGTTTTTGTTTTTCACAATCTGTTTTGTTGGTTTATTCACCCATGTTAGTAATGTTGGATGCTCCTATGTTTCTTGATACTCTGTTTTTATTTCAACTTTCACACTATTATTCTAGCAATCCAAGAAGAATATATAGATTTTATGCTTATTATTATTATTATTTTATAGACTTTGTTGATTAGAAGTAACCTCTGCCGGACGGTTGTTGAGGAGATGGAAATGTGAAGAGGAGGAGGAGAAGGACGGTAAATTCATTGTTGGATTGTTTATGTAATTAACTAAATTGAGTAGCTTTACTACTCAATTACAGAGGAGTTTTTGAGATTGTTTTCACACTTTATTATTCTTGCAGCAAGTTCCGCTTCATTATTCATGTGGCAACTTTATATTTGCAGGCTTATGAATTAAGGTTGGTTGTTATTACTTAATTTGTGTTTACTTTAAGGATTTTCAGTTTCATGAGGTCATTGTTTAGAAACTGATTTTGTTTTCAGGTTTGTTGATAGGTGATACCAGCCCAAAAGTTTAGGCTTCATCGCTTTTTGTTATTTGGTATGGTACTCATTTACAGTCCCACTTTCAATGAGGTTGTTTTAGTCATGTATTTGATTTTTGCCCTTTTCTTTATAATTGAAGTTAGGGAGAGACGAATTAAGATGGTGAACCGGAAGACAATCTCAGATGAGTAGAGGAATTTTAGTGCATGATTGAGATCAGTCGGACCCATGTACTGTAAGTCATATTGAATGTTTTAATCTTACAATCAGTTTTAAGTTGTTTTTTAAGAAGGTGCTGTTGTCATGGACATCGAGGTGATTTCACATGCCTCCATGTTTTATGTTTGGTGTAGAGCAATTGCATAAAAACTAATATGTGACTTTTTTTTAGTCATAATATAGTCTAAATCTCTTCTTTTTCCATATAATTCATCTTCTTCCTTCTTCATTGCACTTTGCACAACACCAAGGTAACCTCATTTGGTCTGATTTATTTTTGGTATTCGTAACATTTTGATTTACCGTTTATTGCTGCATTAATTCATTTGTAATCACTTGCAGATCACCCGTCGTCTGAATTTCAGCAATTAAACGGAGTTTTGTTAATCAGCACCGTAAATTTCCTTCACTAATCTATCCATTGTTAATCTTTTAGGGTACTACAGGAACCACACACTTGGTTTTTTGTTCTTTCCTTCTTTAGGATTTTTGTTAATGAAGTTTTGTTTTTTGTTTTTGCATATCATCGACTCATCCCCAATGATTCAACAATACTGATATTTAAATATTTTATTTTGCCATATAATTGTCGCATCATCTTTTCCTTCTTTATCGCACAACACCAAGGTAACCTCATTTGTTCTGATTTATTTTTTGATTAACAAATAATAATTGATTTACCGTTTATTGATGCTTTGATCATTTGTAATCCCTTGCAGATCACCCGTCATCTCAATTTGAGCAATTAAACGGAATTTTCTTAATCAGCACCGTAAGTTTCCTTCACTAATCTATGCATTGTTAATTCCACGTGTTTTTTTATTCTTAGTCGTCGATTCTATTTCAGGTACACTTTTTTGCTGTTAGTTCCACGTGTTTTTTTCAGATTAATTGTTGCTATATATATATATATATATATATATATATATATATATATATATATATATATATATTGGTTTTGTTTTGATGAAAAGGGAAAACGTTCGAGACGATTGATCCAAGAACGGAAGAAAAGATAGCGGATATTGCTGAAGGAGATAAAGATGATGTTGATTTGGCTGTTGAAGCTGCACGTTGATCCACAATAAGCACTGCCCATCTAAGTTTCCTCCAATGACAGTGGTTATAACAAGTTAATAAGGCAAAGCACTGATCTGCCTAACAACTGTTGGATATAAAGACTGTTGTACATAAAGACTGATGATGATCATCCACTGTTGAAGACCAAAGCACTGATGAAGACCAAAGCCCTGTTGAAGACAAGCACTGATGAACCAAAGGCCGGATCAACCAAAGGTGAACCACTGCCCAACAACAACAGTGGTTCAGCATCAACAACAGATATTCTACCTTTGTTTATGTTAACAGTGTTTATATGTAACCAGTATTTATCACATCAGTGTTTTATAGTCTGTTAGGTTGTTAGATGTCATCACCTCAGTGTTTCTATGTAACAGTATTTATCACATCAGTGTTTATATGTAACAGTATTTATCACAACAGTGTTTATATGTAACAATATTTATCACATCACCTCAGTGGTTTGATATGTACTATAAATAGAACAGTGGTTTGATCTTTATACTAATAAATAAAAATGAAGTACACTTGAATGATTATTAAGCTCCTCATTTTGATTGTTTGGGTATAGTATTCTTGAAATTGGTCTTTTTTTTGCAAACATATGTTTATGGGCAAACATCTGTTTAAGGTCAAACATTTATTTAAGGCCAAACATATGTTTATGGCCAAACATATATTTATAGCCAAACATCTGTTTAAGGTCAAACATCTGTTTAAGTCCAAACAACTGATATAGAAGGCCAAACATCTGTTTAAGCCCCAACATCTGTTTAAGTCTAAACAGATGTTTAACCAGATCAACTGTCTTCTCATATTTTAACACTCTTCAAAATAGTTAAAAATGATAGTTTTCATTAATCCTTAAAAGTCTGTTACAACCACTGTTTTGGTTCAAACATCTGATTGTTAAAAGTTATCCACTGCTGAAAGACAACCTCTGTTTCTTCATTCTTCATGTTGACCACTGACTGACCAAACATCAGTGTTTCAATCACTGTTGGCTATCCACTGATAGTTAAAAAACACCACTTCTCACATTTTTATTGTTAACATCCACTGATATTGACCATTAGTGGTTTCCCTAAAAAACAGCCACTGCTCACATTTTTATTGTTGATGTGGTTAATTAGTGATAGAATGAAAATATTAAATAAAAACTAGAATTTACAATGAAATTAACATTTTACCTAACCGTTACATTCCAATGAGATAAGAGTTCATCCAACATTGTTTTCATGATAAAAATTAAAGTTAAAATAAAAAATAAAAAAAAACTCTTGATGACAATTTGTTGCAAATCAAATCAATAATTAATGTTAATTTCTTGAGCTTTGGACATTGAAAATATGCAAAATGGGAATTTCAAATTGACGGTTATTATCTCTTAATTAAATTTAAAATAAAAATTAGAAAAGTCATAATGACAATTGCTTTCAAATCAAATCAGTAATTACTGATAATATCAATAACTTTTGAAATTCAAAATATGCAAATGGTAATTTAAAATTGACGTTCTCTCTCTCTTTTTTTTTCCTACTTTGCATATTTTGTGAATAAAATATTAGTGAATAAAATATTATACCATCCTTTATTATCATATCATTTCTAATATTTAATTACTTTAATAAAGCAGTATATAAAGATATGCACTACTTACCTTTCAAATCACATTTGTCATTGCATTCAATCTAAATTGTGAATGGAGAAACGGTAAGCTTGAATTCCAACCTTGATATTTTTTATGAACATCCATGCTAATTGTATTATCATATTATGTTTATCATTAGTATATATTTTACTTATTCTTTTTTTTATGTACAGTCTTCAAATGGAGGTTGCAAAGGTTAGCATGCTTAACGATCTTAATACATTCTCAAATAACTATTCGATCAGAGTGAGGATTGTTAGCATGTCGAGGAAGATGATGAATCCAAACAAAAATGAAACATATCGCCTTGATATGATCTTCATGGATGAGATGGTACCCTATATATTTGTCTTATAATTTTTTTGGACATTTGAATACACAAATGTTATATAACACGTTTTTTATTTAATCGGATGTTTCATATTATTAGGGAACCATGATACAAGCCAACTGTCTGCATAAGATGCTAGAAAGATTCAAAGATTTCCTTCAGCTGGATCAATGTCTTCTTATCACCAAACCGTCTCTTACTGCTAATAAGTCCTCTTCTAAGTATACCAACAGAAATGACAAAATATCTCTGTATTTCTATACTTCTGTTGAGAAATGCCTTGACTGGTCTGGACCGAAATACAGTTTTAATTACGTTAACCTCAAGGATGTTGTTCAAAATAAAATTGAAGTTAATACAGTTATTGGTATGTAAATCACTACATGATATATATGTACTGTTTTGAATGCATATATGTACAGTTTTAATTTCGTTAACCAAACATCTGTTTAAGGTCAACATTTGTTTGACTTTTGGTCAACATCTGTTTGAATTTTGGTCAACATCTCATTTAGTATTCAACAGAAACTTGAATAACTCAACATCTGTTTAAGTCGTTTTTTCGTTTTCTTGAATTCTATGTAATTTTGTAAAGAAGTACAAGAACAAACATTTTTACAAAATTTCAAATCACCCGATCATGTAAGTGCATTGAAGTAAAAGTGGAAATGATGTTATTCATGTGGTCCTGTTGTGCTTTTGTTTGTCCTCTAATATGGGTTCATGATCTAATCTGGTGATGTGAAGACATTGTTGTTGAATCCAATGAGATTCTTGATGTAATGAGGTCGCATTAATAACAAATAATAATTAATATAACTAAGTTTCCCGAGTCCGGGAAGCAATCCCGGGTAATAACCTAGTAACTTAATAAAGACTAAAAAAGTGCATACACATGTGTGTATGAATACATTGAATAAAACGTAGTATGTATGATAGCAAGACTATGTGTTATAATTGCGAGGACGGTATCTTGGGGTGTTGACGTGGACCTGTGAGATGCTCAATGGTAATTCACACAAAAATAAGAAGGATTTGTAGATGATGCTGGTAAAAATGTTGATGTAGAGGATGGGAATTGGGAGATGGGGCTGAGCAATTCATGGTTCTGAACCGATAAAACCGAGGAACTGAAACCGAACAATTTGATCAGAACCAAATTGGTGATTTAAGGCCGGTTTTCCTATTTTCATATTTGGGAAAAGCGTGGAACCCAACAACCAAACGTACCCCCATTTGTTACCTTTTATACCCCACTAGCCTAAGATCCCACGATTTTCGCGGGTGGCTTAACACAAATATATAATATCTACTGGCATTGAATCCTCGGGTAGATCACGAATGCAATATACACGTCACATTTTCTTTCAAACAACTTAAATTTCTTAGCAAAGAGAAATGATCTCACTATTCAAAATACTTGCCTCACCAACATGAATGAGTTTTCATGAGAGAAAAGAATCCAAGTCATACCTGGCTAAAGCGGCTGAAAACTTAAATCTTACAAACTCGAAAACTTAGATCAACTGCTATTGTGGGCTACCGTTTGGTCACTGAATAACAATGAGGCAAAGTACCTGTCCTTTTTAGCGTCAAGATTTGCTTCTATTGCGTCCCCTTAGTCAGTAAGCAACGACAAAGTATAAAGATAAAGGGGAATTACGATACATATTTAAAGAAAATCTAAGCTTACGTGTTCGTCTACTAATAAAAAGCAAAGTGGGCCTTTGTTGTCGTAAGGATTCCACTTTATACAACACAGATTTCATGTAGGTTTGGGTTGGCTACTGGCTCTATCTCGGAGACTATTTTAGCCATTATTCTTGGTTTCCTGTAAGATAGGATATATATAAAGGTGTTAGTTTAAATTCATTAAAGTCAACAAAACTAAAACTTCTAACAAAAGAATGTCATGTAAGCAGTAATTCTTTTTTAAGAAAAAGCCTACTGTATTAGAAACCAAAACCGAACATTACAGAAACATTAGAGGGTTTTGTAACCACTCGACCCAAGTAAGCTTTAATTTATGGTGCACTCACTTGTAAAGCTCAGAGTTCTTGTAGATTTCTGCGAAATCAACTCCGAGAGAGAGTGTTCTGTAATACTGACTTCTAACATCCACGTTGCAGGGTTATATCCCTCTTTAATCTTACTTATACCATCTATCACCTGTTTAAGGAAAAAAAATATTACGGGTCCAACTTTCAACCAGTTTGACCGGTTTCTGGGTCAAGTTAACTACTTAAGCTCACTTTGCTCTAGTAATATCCATAGCATAACATATACATAATACCAGGTTAACTACTTAAGCTTACTTTATAAATCAATGAAAACATATAATCAAAGTAGATAGATCTAAAGATGCTCAACTATCGAAGTCGATTGCACTCAATGGTGGGCATCTTAGTTGAGAATATGGTGGATTTCAGTAAAGTGATAGAGACTAAGGGGAAGGCAGCATTGAAAACACCATGGTCGCTTAATTCCGCCGTTGTACAACTAATCACCATTATCTCGTCTCTCATATTCTTCACGTGCTTCGTCGTCGATCTTATTTGTCTGAACTCGACTGTAGACCCAAGAAATAAATCAATTGGATAATGTAGCTATACTTCAGCTATTCTTATATATTGACGGTAAGATTCTCTATTATCACTAAAAACAATGAGTACATTAACAACAATAAATTTTGCATTTAAAGATGTAATTACAATTACCTTGGACATAATAATCCATCCATATAGCCACATTTTTACAGAATACCAATGATCATACCCTACACAAAAGATCAATTAAACCAAATCAGAAACTTTTAGCTCAAATACATATATTGGAATAATAATAATAAAAACTTCCACAACTCTAATCACTAAATAAGATGCCCATTCCGGGTCATAATCTATTTTTTAAGCTTGCTTCGTAATGCAAGCTATTAATGGAACAACACACGCATAATGTCACTGGTAAGAGCAACCACACATTCGTCAATACGGAAGCGACGAAGGATCCTACAAAACATCCCGAATGTGCATTAGCCTCTATATCATGAATCAGGCCAAAACCACACTCAACACGCCCTGTGATGCTTCCCATTTTGCTGCACTGTTATGGTGGATCATTGTCATCATTTCCATTGCCCACAAAGAAGCAAACAAAGAAAAAAAATAGGCATTTCATTTATAAATTCTAACAAAAACTACCAAATTAGTACAAAATGATAAACTATAAGATAAAGAAAACAATTTAGGTTACATACCTAGTATTCGAATGGAACTATGAATAATCAAACATATGCCCATACCTCAAAGAGAAGGACCCCGAGTCGATAAACATCAAAAGCAAAAGAGGCCGGTGAGCCTGCAGCCTCCTCAGGGCTTGTATACAAATCGGTTTCCATTTCTAATATACGTTTCATGGGGAAGTTTTGTTTCTTTTCCGTTTGTTCGCTGCAACTCGCCTCTAAATTCTCCAACTCGATTGCAACCATGTGTTTTCCGATACCGTATGGGCAAGATTTTGGCCCGTAAGACCGGTTTTCTGGCTAGTCAACACATCGTCATTATATTCAGAATCCGAATATGAACCTGAGCAATATGCAGAATCTATAAACGACACACGGTTTAACGACGACATTACAAAGCAAGAGGCCCGGATATTATAAACAACAATCCCTTGTGAATGTGCCAAGTTTATGATTTCTACAATTTGCATGAATATATGAAAGCATTCAAAAGCGTTAACAACTCATGTTCTCTTCTCTCATCTAACCACTGCCTCAAGCTAACATCTTTGTGTTCCACCGGTCGAATAAATGCACTGGCATCTTCTCGAAACTAACCGAACTGAGTTCTGACTCGGTTCAACCGAGTCAACACCGTCTTATCTTGCCTTGTTCTGTCTGCTATAATCCCGGAATCATGATCTGATCTGGGATTTCGGTTTGAATCCTCTGAAGAATTTAACCCTCTAGAGCTACCGGATACTTGATAACCAAATTCAGATACATTCTCCATTTTCATCCACAAACATTTTAGCTCCTTACAAAACCTTCCAAACACCCATCATCAAAAATCAAAACTTGTATACATAAAAAAATAAAAAATAAAAAATAAAAACAAAAAAAAACTTTAATATCATACAGAACCATATGATATAAAAGATATGTGTATATGTTACAGTCCAAACAGAGAACTCAACCTGAATAACAATATTCAACTACTACAAAATTTATAAACTAATTGCAGCAATACAACATAAAAGAAACAGAGTAATACCAGTAACCACCATGAGAGAATCTTGAGCATCTGCAAAACATGAATCACAAAGCACAAACCTTTTTTCTTAAACTTTCAATACCATAAAAGGGTTTTTTGTTTTATTTATTTTTAGTTATTTTATTACCACAAAAGGGAAAAATAAATAAAAAGCAATGTCGGGTTTGTTGCACAACGGATTTTGTTTCACATTAAAATGCTTAAGTTTTCCTAAACAAAATTTTAAGATCATATTCCACTTCCATTCTGTTATATAAATATTTTTATAGATATGTTTATAAAAGAAAGATGTAAAATTGCTCACCTTTACCAGCCATCAGAAGCGCGCATATAGTAGGCAGTGATTCGACAGGGGTCCAGTTACTGCTTGTGACAGTTACTGCTTGTGACAGTTACTTCTTGTGACGACTGAAATAAGTTTTGGTGCCTGTGAAATCACCTTTGACAAAAATTCTGAACTTCTGACTCCACCAGCATGCCACTATGCAAGATTCAACAATGTGAGTTTTTTTTTTTTTTTTTTGAAATGATAATAATAACTTTAGATAAGAATATTAATGAGGTGAACCTTATGTTGATGCGCACGATACTCAAGTCTTGAGTAACTTCCTTTTGTGCATCTGAAAATCCGGCTAAACCCAACCCGATTCCCTTAACATCAAGGATTTGAATACCTGAACGTAAGAATCTTCCCAGACATGGCCCGAATTTGCTGTGAGGAAAGTTCTTTAAACAAACAAACTTTTAAACATAGATTACACTTAAAAGGATCTCATTATAGAGGTGGCACTTTCAACCTAATTATTTAGTGGTTAACGAATATGAGAAGATAAAAAACTACCCAGAGTATTTTCAATGCATAAAACCTACTAAATCATTCTATTAGTTCAATGTAAGCCATTTACATATGACATATCGACATTTTAGTTTGTAGGACCAAGCAAATTCTATGATTATTTCATGTTAAAACATAATTAAAGACCTTTTAATACTAAATTTTCAGAAATACTTATGGTATCAATGATCTAAATCAAATATAGGTCCTTACCTATAGTTATTCCTTACAGAAGAACTGCAGCATGTCGATTCATATCTTGCAAAAAAGATTCTTTAAATGGCTCATATTGTACCTCTAGTGTCATTATCTTGCCTTTTTTGGATACACGTCAGCTATGGGTCATTATCATAAAGGGTAGCAACTGGTGATGAAAGTAAGATACTTGGTTTTCCATTCACTTGAAATTCAGTCACCACGGAAGCAATGTCGGGTTTGTTGCACAATGGATTCTGCCTCACATTAAAATGCTCGAGTTGTCCTAAACAAAATTTTAGGTTTATATTCCACTTCCATTCTGTTATATAAATACTTTTACAGATATATTTATAAAAGAATGATATAAAATTGCTCACCTTTACCAGCCTTCAGAAACGCGCATATAGCAGGCAGTGATTCAACGGGGATCCAGCTACTGCTTGCGTCGACTGAAATAAGTTTTGGCGCCTGTGAAATCACCTTTGACAAAAATTCTGCACTTCTGACTCCACCAACATTACCACTATGCAAGATTCAACATTGTGAGTTTTTTTTGTTTGAAATGATAATAATAACTTTAGATAAGAATATTAATGAGGTGAACCTTATGTTGATGCGCACGATACACAAGTCTTGACTAACTTCATTTTGTGCATCTGAAAATCCAGCTAAACCCAACCCGATTCCCTTAACATCGAGGATTTGAATACCTGAACGTAAGAATCTTCCTAGACATGGCCCGAATTTGCTGTGAGGAAAGTTCTCTAAACAAACAAACTTTTAAACATAGATTACACTTAAAAGGATCTCATTATAGAGGTGGCACTTTCAACTTAATTATTCAGTGGTTAACGAATATGAGAAGAGAAAAACCTGCCCAAAGTATTTTCAACGCATAAAACCTACTAAATCATTCTATTAGTTCAATACCATTTACATATGACATATCGATCTTTTAGTTTGTGGGACCAAGCAAATTCTATAATTATTCCTTCAAGAAGAACTGCTGCATGTCGATTAATATCTTGCAGAAAAGATTCTTTGAATGGCTCATATTGTACCTCTAGTTCAACCTAGCTGATCTTGGGGTGCCATATATAATATTACAAAATAATGATAACAACAACAACAATAATAATGAATAATATTACAAAATATATAGAAAAAATACAGTAGAAAACAATACCTCTATATGATCATTCCACCTGATCTTGGGGTAACTGATGCTTGTTTTGTCCCTCAAAAATCGCTTGAAATTGGTTCATTCTAAGATATGAAAATATGAAATTGCCATTGAAAACAAATCAACAATTCCAAATAAAAAAATTTCATTCTTGCAATTATATAAACATTAATACCCACATATCAGATGGCAGATAGTTCAACATCTTACTTGCTGAAACATCAGGCATCAAAATCATGAGTAGTCCAATAAAAACCTAATATAGTTCTACACATCAGATGTCTTATAGTCCAATAAAAACGTTTATAAGAGTTATTTCCAAGTACAAACCCTAAAATTAATACTACATTAAATTGGTGTACGATTTGGGTGTTATTCAGATTATTTGTCAGATGGATGGAAAAGAAAACGTAAACAAACATACATAAAGCAAGTAAGAAATGAAATTACACAAGCATTCAAAACAATAAATCAAGGAGTTAAGGTTAAGAAAGCCCTAAAACGATAAACGTTGTAAGAAAATTGATGTATAAGAAAATTGTCGTCAATACGAACTCGATGCAGGGGAAGACGATCAACTGATGGAGCGTCGGCTGTGGTCCCCTAATCGCAATTTATGATACCATGATTGTTTTGAATCAAGCGCTGGTACCTTGCGAAATCCATACTGACAAACAATTATTTTACTCAAACCCTAGTTTACTACATAACATGATTTTTTCCACAACAATAACAGCACAGACCAATCAACACCAGAAACCCTAGCAGTCAAACAAAATCACCAAAAATCAAAGCCGAAACACGTAAACGATAAATCCGAACTGTAAAACAAAATAACGCGAAGCATAAAAATTGCTGGAAATCATAAAGTAAGTGATCCGAGTGATGATCTTAATAAAGTACCTGAGATTGTTAGGATATGACATGAACGAAGACAATCAGCGATCAAAAAAACAGATGACTTGTTAGGGTTTGTGGTTGATAAAAGGGGGAACAAAGAATCAATATCGAAGGCTGATGACTCGCGGAGTTCACTCGGCTTCTGATATCTTTAATTTTTATGTGTACGAAATTATCTTTCTATAACCGAGAGATATTTGAGCCGACTTCTGACGATGCCATCAATGGTAGCGCCTGAATAGTATAGCAATGAAGAAGAAGGAAGACATTCTTCAATCTTCAACAAAGACCCATCAATTTTAGGGTTAGAACAGAATAGGTGACGAAGAGGAGAGAAACAGAGCCGTGAAGGAGATTCATCTCATTATCGGTAAGAGGACTACAATTTCATTCTGAGATTGTGAGAATGATGAAAGAAAATGGAAAAAAAGGATGTAGAAGAAGAAGCAACGGCGTGAGAGGAGAGGAAGAATGATGTGTGTGGAGGAAGATACGTTTAGGGTTTGGAATGTGAGAAGGAAAAAGAGCGAGGCTGCTTGTGGTTTTACCGCTCATATTGATTCAATAATGAATGATAGAATGCCAAGTGGCAATGAGTGGTTTAAGTGAATGCCAAGTGGCATAAGATTATTTTGTTTTATTAGAAGTAGTAGATTTCCAAAAAAAAAATCACTTTAAAGCCTGTCAATTTCACCCCTCTAAAAATCCTTATTTTTATTAAAGCTTTCTCGTATACATACATCATTAATTAATATAGATGAAACACCTTTGGTGATTAAATCAGGAATCTCCTATACATAAATAATGAATAGAACTTGCCTAGTCCCCTCACCAAGTAGAATTTGTGCCTACATAGCCCTTCATCTGCACGAAAAGAAGAATGATTTCTACTATGATAATCGATGGTTGAGTGGAGAAATAGACGGTAATTGATCAGGATTTCCACCTCAGACCTGAAAAGGTACTTTTGGGGATAATTTTAAGATCATCATGAATAGTTACACAAATTTTCAAAAACAAAAAGCTAGGTTTCTCATCGCCTAATGTAAGTGTACATCATGAGCTCCAGTAATAGTCCATGACGGCATGACATATCTTTAATTGCATTCTTCTTTTTTCCTTTTTGATAATTACAAGTATATGTGATGTTTAACATATATATGTTTCAAGTTGAGATAAATTTTAAAAGATATTTTATACATCAAGCTGATATTGAATTCACCTCAAGCTGATTCAAGCTTGCATCATAAAGACTAGATGAGCTTGAGCTAATTCAAAATTCCGTTGAACGACCTAAAGCTCATCTTAGACTTGTTAACTCTAATTAGATATCTCATTTAGTTTTTTATTATGTAATTGTATTTGTTTTTGTTTTTTACTTAAACTACACATCTGAGCAAATGATAAAGTCCCACAATCGATATCATGAATTTTAAAGTGATTAAGAATATATAGAAGCTACATTATAATGTGTGTATCTCTTTCATTTGAACGTGTTTATACAAATGTCCCAATTAGAAAGAAAAAAAGTGAGATAAAAAAGATACATGATCCGTAAAGAAATCAAACATCTCTTTGTATGAACTTTGGTGTCAAGCGGTAATGCCAAACATGAAACCAAAGATGATAATAGAGCATGAAACCGGAGATGACGATAGAGTATACATGCGAAAGTGACAATGAGTTTTAACCTTCACTTAAATCTAAATGTAATTTTGTTAAATAATATTAAAGAATCATGATATTTTGTTCGAATTTAAATTTCTAAAGGTGGTTGATAAAATATTTTAAGTGACAATGAGTTTTAACCTTCACTTAAATCTAAATGTAATTTTTTAAATAATATTAAAAGATCATGAGATTTTGTTCGAATTTAAATTTCCAAAGGTAGTTGATAAAATATTTTGTAAAATTACAAATTCAAATTAAAAAAAATAATTAAAGATTTGAATTGTATTACTTCCAAACTTAAGGGAGATGATACATCAAGTAAGACCATGTGTAGTGGTTTAGTGAATAATGCCTCTACCCTTGGGCGTTTTGTGCCACGTGACAGTCCAGTCAGCATGGGGTATTATTGGGCGTTATTGCAAAAGTGGCGTAGTGGGAATAATGCCCAATAACGCCCCTTCCAATCATTAAACAATTATTTTTTTTAATTAAAAACTTAAAATACTTCATTAAATTAAGAAAAAAACACAATACTAGAAATAAAAAAAATAAAATCCGACTAAAGTAAAAAAAAATACATTAGTTTTCGTCTTCGCTTTCTTCACCCTCGCCAACTTCGTCTTCCTCGTCCTCCGTTTCTTC
Source organism: Helianthus tuberosus (assembly GCA_030545235.1). Classification (NCBI taxonomy): domain Eukaryota; kingdom Viridiplantae; phylum Streptophyta; class Magnoliopsida; order Asterales; family Asteraceae; genus Helianthus; species Helianthus tuberosus. Next base: position 155,103,461 of record CM060351.1, read on the forward strand.
TTCACCCTCAGGTGGTACAAACCGAACCGACCATGCGTGTTGTACCAAATCAACCATTAACGCGGAATAGTACGGTTCGTAACGCAACTCCCGCGCATTATTCACTCTTTCTTCCATTGACGCCTGTGGATGCTCCTATTGAACGGCTTCTGGCATATCGTCTTTCCTTCGTCTTCCAAAATCATGTTGTGCATGATTATACAAGCGTACATAGAATCTCTCATTTTTTGCTTGGTCCATGCACGACAAGGATTTCTCAAATATTGCCATCATTGTTTAAGAACCCCAAAGCATCTCTCAATGTCTTTTCGTGAAGACTCTTGAACCTTTTTAAAGTATGTTTTTTTTTTCATTAATAGGATCACTAAACGTCTTCACGACAATCGAATACCTAGGATAAATTCCGTCGCACAAATAATATCCATGAGGGTAGTAGTTTCCATTTGCGTAAAACGACGCTTTTGGAGCTCTGCCAGAAATTCAGTCCTCTAACAACGGAGATTGTTCAAAAACATTTATATCATTGCATGACACGACCACGCCAAAGTAAGCCGACCAAACCCAAAGGTCCTGTGAGGCAACCGCCTGAAGAATAACAGTGGGTCCTTTTTGGTCACCCCGTGTGTGTTGGCCTTGCCATGCGGTCGGACAGTTATCCCAACGCCAATGCATGCAATCCAAGCTCCCGATCATACCAGGCAAACCATGCTCCGCCGAATGTACCTCGTAGATCTTTTGAAGGTCGTCCATGTGGGCGTTCTAAGATAACGCGCACCATACAAATCAATAATACCTTTATTAAAAAAACATACACAAACATAAGCTTCAAAAAAAAAAAACTTGAAAACATTATAGTAAAGTATAGGAATTGTACCACGACAAAAATACTCCAAGGTGTCTCGCGTTGTTTTCTCGGCCATTTTTAAATACTCGTCGTTGATGTCGGTTGTGTTTCCATAAGCAAGGACTCGTAGCGCCGACGTACACTTTTGGATACCGGTAAATCCAAGTGTCCCTTTCGCATCCACTTTTTGTTTAAAATAATCGTAGTTGGTTTCCAAGTCGTCGACTATGCGTAGAAACAACCGCTTACTCTTTCGGAAACGACGCCTAAAAATTTCTGGGTTCGAAAATGTCGGCGCCTAATCAAAATAATCTTTCATCAAACGATTGTGTGCCGCGCGTCGGTCTCGTTCAATATAACCTCTTTTTTTTAATTTCTGGTTCGGGGCGGCGACAATGCTTCACATATCTCACCGCTAGTTGACAAGCACTCGTAATCGCCTCTTGCTCGACCTCCTCATCGGTGGATTCATCGCCATCCGCAAAAAACTATTTGTAGTAAAAATTCACCATGGATGAAGAACTAGGGGAATCCATAATTTTTATAAAATGGTAGTGTTTGTGAGAGAGTTTTGATGTTTAAATTTGAATGAGTTTGTATATATATAGGTAAGAGGTTAAAAAAAAAAGCAAACTAGCCGTTACTAGCCGTTGCTAGTTCCTCATTGGCCAGTCAAACCCCCTTGCAGCGTGATTCAAAAAACGCCACTACCAAATTCTTCCAAAAACACGCCCAATAATGCCGATGTGTAGTGGCGATGGGGCGTTTTCCGGCGTTTTTTTGAATTTTTTTTACAAAACACGTCTCATTACGAGCGGTCTAAAAGAACAATAAAAAAGGTACTTAAGGTTTGAATTTTAGCGGCCCCTAACACAAATCCTAAAATGAAGGTCACGATCAAAATGTCTAAACATTAACATGTTCGGTTGTTCCACATACAACACCGCGTCACCGCCTACTATATCCTAGATATTTTTGCCCACCCATTGTAAATCGAAACCGTCCATTTACGTTGCTGTGATCGAACGGACCTCATTAAAAGCAAAAAGAAATGAAGGAAAAAGCTAAAATAATTATAAATAAAAGGACTACCACGAACTAAATGACCCCACGTGGATACGTGAAAGCCGATCAAAATAGGCACTTTCACAGCATATATAATCCAACCACAACAAAGAAAGCATCTATTTTGTCACTCAATTTTTTTAAACAACAATCGTTAAATATATAGTTTAAATAAACAACATGCATTCTACATAATTTAAAACCTTTAACCTTTTGGTTGTGAAACACAGACACTGTCACGTATCGACTGGGATATCCGTCGACAGGAATAGTAGATTACAACTCGTAGCGTCATTAATATATATTCATAAAACATTTGGAAATTGTTATGTATCTCAAAATTGAAAGTTTGTTAACAATATGAGTTTATTTTTTCACCACTGTTCAATAAAAACTAAATGCTGATAAATGTTCAACCTAAAAATACATAACAAAAACAGATAGAAATGTACATGCATGTATAGCACAAAATGTTGTCAATCCATAAAAGATATAAAATTGCTAACAAAATAGATTATAATCACCATTATTTAAAAATTTGAAGTTGATAATGTTGATTATATCATAAGAACATGGGTAAAACATAAACCCTAATTAAATAAATTCAATCATGAATAATAAAAACATGTGTACCTGGTTAGCCAGTAATCGCATCAGAGAATGAAGTAGACGTCATGTTCGTCAGATTGGTCGAGTTCCCCTTTAGAGTGTACAGTTCTGATGGGTTTAGGTGTTCTTGATGAACACGGTTATGAGAGAGAGGGGAGACGAATTGATAGTGATGATGTTATTATAATTGTCTTAGCATAAACCCTCTCTAGTAATCTCTATTTATATACACCCAAGGGGAAACCCTATTTTTATCTACTAAGGGTAAACACGTCCATCAAATATTTACCAATTAATGATATAGGGGTAATTACGTCAATGATCAATATTAGATAAATGATAATAATGGCCACATAATATATTAAACATATAAATATATTCTTACATTCTCCCACTTGGCCGAGTTATCATTTATTATGAGTACTAGATAAGCCTGATCAGGAGTTAATACTCATTTTAGCTTTAAACCAAAACCATAGCAGAGAAATACAGCCGTTGAGTTAGTAATCAACTCAGGACCCCCATTAATCATACTATAGTCCCAATTTAAAACCTAAGCAGTTAGGATCAATTGACAAATAAGCCCTTAACGTTGATTTGTATGATAATTGTCTATATGTCATTTAGGCTAGCATGAACATATATTTAGAGACAAACAAATCTAAACGTACGAGGAAAATTAATAATTAGTCATTCATAGTAAGATATGCAGTTGTACATGGTCATCAATAAAACCCGTCATTAGGGGTGTTCAGAATTCGTTTCGATTCGAAAAATTCGAAATTCGATTCGAATTCGATTCGATTATCAAGAATTCGTTTCGAGTCGCAAGAATTCGAATTCGAATTCGATTCGATTCGAGTCAAGTTAATCGAATACGAATCGAATACGAATTTACAATTTTAAATTCGATTCGATTCGAAATTCGAATAAGAATTATACATGTATTTTTATTTTTATATATATAATATATATAATTTAAAATTTAATACATATATAAATTAATTGGGCTATATAAAATTACCCATTTAAGTTATTACTAAGCCCATTACATATGATATGGGCATATGGCCCATGACATGATGAACCATCAAACAAATACCATATCTATTATTCGAATACGAAGCGAATACGAATTGAAGCGAATACGAATTGAAGCGAATTTATTCGAATTCGAATCGAATTCGAATTTTTATTCGAATTCGATTCGAATTCAAATTTTTATTCGAATACGAAGCGAATACGAATTGAAGTTTTTATTCGAATTCGAATTCGAATCGAATAGTATGTGTCTTATTCGAATTCGAATCGAATTCGAATTCAAGAGAAAAAAAAAATTATTCGATTAATTCGATTCGAATAATTCGAAAATTCGATATTCGATTCGATGAACACCCCTACCCGTCATTATTTTAAGCGCTTACATAATATTTATGGGTGATTGACCTTTTGTTATTGGATCCATAAGCATATCATGAATGTATTCGATACGAAGATTTAGTTTCCTCAATTCGTTCATAAACAAATAATTAATTTCGTATCGAAATTTAGTGCAGCACCTCTCGAACTGTTACTGTTCAAGGAGACATGGTAGCTGACTTTATCACAATAAGTCTTCAATATATTAATTATATGGAGTTAATAAACTTATGAGTCCACTGATAAATTTTCAACAACATTTAGTGACTATATTATGTCGTTATAACTTAGGTTGTTGATATCAGTCCATTATGACTCCTCCATGAGATAGGTTTGGTCTGCTGACATAAAGATATACCCGAAATTACATTTTATCATCTTTGAATATCACAAAGTTAAAGTAATCAACCGGTTTGAGTTCTCACTTCTTCTTTAAATCATAGCCTCTCGTTTCTTTTAAAGATATTGTAATACTCTATTAGATGCTTCACATTAATCTAGACATATCTAGTGTGTTGCAATGTGCGTAATATCTAAACGAGTATAGACTTAAACTTACATAAGGCTTCTAATTAATGAAGCATAAGAAAATAATCTCATTTATCCTATTATCCTCTAAAGGAGAGCAGTGTTGTTTGTTACATGTGTAAGGACCCATTTAAGGTTAAACTTATGGAACGAAACTAATGTCCCATTGGGTCTATCTCGGTATGTTATGATATCTATCACTTAAGAGATATCTCTGAGATCTCTTGTATCAAAGTTTGTGTTAACAATGCTTTGACTTATGTAACATATACTTATCAAAAGAATATCATCTATATAGACAAATTTATTTTAGTTACTCCCACTCATTTTGAGGTAGGTACATTAATCCACTTGGTTCTTGATGAAAATAATTACGTTAAGTTTTCATCACATTATGATGTTTGCATTAACCCATACATGGATTTTATTGGCTTAAAACAAAGTGTTCTTCAACCTTCAGTTTAAAAACTTTCAGGTTGTTTTATGAACATGTAAATGTGTAAGTCAGTTGTTAGGGAAAAGTGTTTTAATGTTCATCTAATGTAGCTCAAACTATTATAAGCTACTAGAACAATGATGATCCTCAAAGAAATATTATGTAAGATAGGTAGAAAGATTCTTTGATAATTTATCTCTTCCTGAGTATGACCTTTTGACAATCAATTATGATTCTTCGTGTCTTAACGCTTATATCAAGATTTGGTTTAGTTATGAACACTCTCAGGTAATTCAATCAAATCCCAAACGTTATACGAACACATAAAATCAGTTTTACTAGAAAACAATTTTATTCCATTTAGAAGATTGATTGACGCTAATGGTTTAATTAGAAGAGATAGGATCAGTAAACTTTTCCAAAATCCATTTCAACTTCAATTAGGGAGATTATGTAATCATCAAAGTAGTAGGTTAAACCTAGATGACCTCCTGAGTTGATTATTGAGTTTAGAAGTTTCAGTTTTATGGATTAGCTCTTGATTAGGTTGCTATCATTTTTAGGATTCTAAGTTTGTAAGAGTTGGTGCAGTTTGGTGTACAAGAGATGTAATCGGAGTTAAATTCAGAGTAAAATTTAATGACTCTCTCCCCCCGCCTCTTGTATTCCTTGCAAATCATGATAAAGACTTTGACTGCTTCCACTGACCTTAGAAATCTTAAGGAACTCGGCATGCTTAGGGTCAATATTTAACGACTAACAGATTCTAATAGAGAAAATATATTAATGACGTTAGTCGTTGTAATTTCTCTTGTTGAGGATTATGTTAGTTTAGGTAAGAAATCTAAGTGTGCCCATAACTAAACAACAATGAAACTTTTGTAAGTGTAGCATTGGATTTTAAGGAGACAAGTTTTGATGGAACAGTGTCGAGATGGAGCAGTGTCTTGTACAAGAGGTGTAAATTGAAGTAATATAAAGTTTTCACTCCCCACCTCTTGCAACTATTGCAAGTTATTATTAAGACAGTTAATGCTCCAACTTACCTTTGATATCTCTATAAATACTACAAGAGAAGTTTCAATAAAGTACGTGACGTGGGAACCTTTCATACACATGTTAAACTTTATTTGATTTCCTTAATGTCCACATGTCATAAGAAACTTAGGGACATATTTAATAGAAATCATATTAAGTATATATATGAATAGATTTCTTTAAGATCGTGGGCCATATGAGACAAATTTAGATACAAGTGGATAGTCTTTAAATGATAAATGATTTGTGTCTGAATATTCCATTTTGAATAAGTTCCACGAATGTCAATGAATAACTTCTGGTGGACCCATAGTTAAGCCAAGTAATATTTTAGGACTTTCACATCATGATTTGAAATCACTTAGAATGAGACTAGATGAAAAATCATCCTCATTAACCATGTCATGATTTCTCATGAATTTCGGTTACAATGGATGAAATTTATAGGTCTCATTTTCCTTTTGTCAAATTCTCATTTGCATGATAACAAAAGTTGTGAAAGTGTAAGATATCATCTAGTTTCATCTTATTAATGTTTCTATCCAGACATTAAGAACAAATAATATGAGAGTTTAAGGTAAGTGTGACTTTATGTTGGTTATGCAAACCTCACATCCTTCATAACATAGCCTAAGTATTGATACTGTATTCTTATTAATCTTCAGAATACGTAAGGTATCGAAAAGCTTTGTTAGAAGATTGCTTATTATGGTTCTTATATCCTTAACGTTTAATTTTGTCACTAACTCTCATGTTAGTTATTTGTTTGATTCTGGTAAGGAAACGTATAGAACTAGAGTCAACTAATCATGTGTTAATTGGAATATTAAGATTAGCAGACTTAAATATCATTAGTAGGTGACTATCTAATTAATTTATCCAACTGTTCTTTTGAATAATGGATAGTCTCATTGCTTATGCCTAGTCTAATGGCATAATTATGCAGTGAGATTCTCCCTTGAGGAACCTTAGAGTTGGAATTTTGTACTTGTATTTTGACTATGGACCTTAAAACAATCATCTTTTAAGGTTTTAGTGGTTGTAAGGTGAATAACATCTTATTTTCCAGATTCAAACATTTATTTCTTTATACATATGTTTCTTATCAACACACTCATTTAACTTTGGTACTTTTGAGTGTTATAGTTGATTTATAAGACATCAAATTGTACAAGTGAAAATTTTAGTATGTAATGTACTGGAAAATGTACTTATTTCCATGTGTAAGCCCTTAATCTTATGGGCCATGGTTATATACATTATGATGTATTCATGAATGCCACTTAACCTTATAGTTTAGAATTTTTAAATGAAGGCATGCATCTTAGGAGTTCTTGTGATTATTCCACAGATAATAGATTAGTCTTAGGAAAAACTTAATCTGGAATAACTTTAGTGATAACATTTTGTTAGAGAGCTAATCCTATAGAAACTTTAAATAAAGCAAAACATTTTAGATTTAGGAATTAGAGTGGATGAGATGTAGATTTATAGAAGAAAATTATAGTGAGTAAGTTATGGATACTTAAAAAAATAAGGCAGACAAAATGATCATAAGATTAATGAAGGATCATTAATATGAGGATCATAATTTGAAGAAGTTGTGATATGTCTATTACTAACATCAAAATAATAGACTTAGTTAAAATTCTACTTAAACGAATACAAATCAGCTTTGGCCAGAAGTGTAATCATTTAAACATGTGTGCAAAGTAATCGTAATAATTCAGCTTTGGCCAGAAATGAGACAATCACTTTAGTTATGTACTTGTTAAGTATGCTAGACATAAATGAATTAAATCAGCTTTGGCCAGAAATAAGACATTCACGTTTGTAATGCATACTTAACATAGCTTTTATAATACTTGAACAACAAATAGATGCATCAAATCAGCTTTGGCCAGAAGCGACACATCAGAAGTTCATTCAAGTTAAGCTATTTGGTTTTGTAAAAAGGTTATCTAATTCTGATTAATTAAGTGTTTACAAAACCAATCATTTAATACCAAACCAATCAATTTAGTTCACATTAACACCCTAATAAAGTAATGGGATTTCGGATAAATCTTGACATTTCAAGAACATTTATGATTTCGAATAAGTTATATCTCGGATTCATCCGAAACGTATGAGTTCGAATGATCTCGGATCATTCCGAGATTGATTAGTTCGAATGATTTCGGATATGTCCGAGATGTGTAAGTTCGAATGATCTCGAATCTTGTTCGAGACGTGTTCTCCAAGATTCGAAATCCTCTAATTATGGCAGTTAATGTGATAAGGTTGAATCAGCTAATTTTAAGGGATTTTGATTATAATTTCAAAATATCTCTATCTATCCAAGTTAATTATTCAAATATAAATTAAAAATAATATTTTATTCGAAACTTGGAAATAAAGTTACACAACTTTAGGAAATATAATCAAAATCTAATCTATCACAAAATTAGGTGATATTGTAATAACATAAATGTAACAAATTAACTAATATAATAATTAATTAAAAAAATTGAATGAATCGTTCAATGATTATGAATACGATCCATTCCCCTTCAATTTATATGTATACATTAAAATATAAATTAAAGAAACCATACGAACACATAAAGTAATCTACTTCAATTATAAATTCATGAAGTGCAACACAGGAAACGATTCAATGAATTAATTATGGTTTCAAATATTAAATCCAACATCTACCATAATGTGGGAACTTGTAACGTAAAAGGGTCTGCACGATTTCAATTATTTTCATAGAATGATTTAGTGACCATCAAGTATGAAAATATTTTTGATTGATTTTGATTTTCAAATGGCAGATCTATGATCGCAAAACAAGAAAAAACAATCTTTATGTTTTAATTCCTGTAATTCAATTCATTGAATTCCTTGATTAAATTGATATAATCAACATACGCTCTGATACCACATGTTGATTATATCATAAGAACATGGGTAAAACATAAACCCTAATTAAATAAATTCAATCATGAATAATAAAAACATGTGTACCTGGTTAGCCAGTAACCGCATCAGAGAATGAAGTAGACGTCATGTTCGTCGGATTGGTCGAGTTCCCCTTTAGAGTGTACAGTTCTGATGGGTTTAGGTGTTCTTGATGAACACGGTTATGAGAGAGAGGGGAGACGAATTGATAGTGATGATGTTATTATAATTGTCTTAGCATAAACCCGCTCTAGTAATCTCTATTTATATACACCTAAGGGGAAACCCTATTTTTATCTACTAAGGGTAAACACGTCCATCAAATATTTACCAATTAATGATATAGGGGTAATTACGTCAATGATCAATATTAGATAAAGGATAATAATGGCCACATAATATATTAAACATATAAATATATTCTTACAGATAAAGGACTAAGTCATGTTTAATAAAAGGTCGTAGATTACAACAAATACGATACTGTTAAAAATACAGATAAACACTTACTTGGTTGTTTAAGTTTACCATTGTAATCATATGGATTAGTCTCGTACACATGTAAAATACACGAACATTGCTCACATTGTCTACACAATCACTTTGAATCGCCAGCATATGAAACATGGTCGAAGGTTGTAAACACCTATAAAACTTTCTTGTTTAAAATAAGCCACCCTAGAGGGCTAAAAACGTAGATAGATTATTTAGCCCATACATGACTCATTCTCGCTTTAATCAATTCTTTTGTCGACATTACAAGGCAATGACATGAGCAACGCGCGTCAAGTATCATTGTATCAGAGCGTCAATCAACAAAGATAATCAAGCTATAAATTGATACCTGACATTCATGTAAACATTTATTTCGCGTATGTTTTTTAAAATTACATATTCTAAAACAAGAATATCCTTATTGGGTGAGGTTCGGCTACAAAGCCCATTTTTCCTACAAAGTGTACAAAGTCATAAAACACCACAATTTCAGTCATAAAACACATTCAGAAGTCAGAACCCACAAATAACAGGTTGAAGATCAGTAAAACACAATATCCAAACCCTAACAGTCCATAACAACTTCAAACACACCATCGTAGAACTATGAATATAAAACACAACATGATAATCAACATAAAACACACTAATTTTAGTTATTCGATAATCAAAGCCTTATCATCCTAAACACAACACAAAACCCACAAATATGACATTTTAATAATCTTCACTTTGTTAGTTGTGGGTTTTGAGTGTGTTTTATGATTTTTAACACTTTGTAGAAAAAATGGTATTTGTATCGAACTCCCACACATCCTTATAACATCCCTTAAAAATGGTCACCTTCTTAATTTTATCTTTGTTTCTATATCTTTATAAGACCGGTGGGTGTGGGCGTTGGAGTGTGGGCGTTTTGGCCCTTTGGCGTTGCCCGCTTGGCGTGGAGATTCTACCTGGCGTGGGGTGGGGGGGGGGTGACATGGCGGGCTGTGATTGGCTGGTTCAATGTAGGTTTTTTTTTAATTTTCTTTGTAGTTTTTAAAAAAATTCCACATAACTAACCACGCCCAGCTAAGCGGCGCCTCATCACACCCCTAGTTTTTAAGTATTAGCTTGTGGATCCCACCCTCACCACGTGTCGATCAATGCATCAAACCCAAGCCCCTCCACACCCATCACCCCTATACATATATATGAGATTATTATTTTTTATATAATTGGCTAATGAACGATTGTGTGGGCCCAATGGTGGACCATTTTCACAAGTGCAAGCACACATATTGAGACGAACCAACCCATTGGCCAAAAGCTTAAATAGCGGCCCTATTTCGCCTGCAATACAATACAACAGGCCGGCCACTCCCATTTCACTATTCCGATCCACCCGAGCCTCAACGCCAGAACCTTCTTTCAGGTTATTTATTATCTTCTCCTTTCCTTTCCTTTCCTTTGTCAATTCAATTTACAGATTTTTAATCGGTATCAATATCGAATCTGAATTCGAATGTGTTGATTTTCTAATCGTATTCCTCGATTTAGGCTCTTCGTTTAGTTGAAAAGTTGTTATATTCGACAGATCTGAAGCTTTTGTTTACGCTTTTTGAGAAATGTGTTGGATTTGAATGACTGAATGTTGTGATTTGTGATTGTGTTGGTTAGATTTGAATATTGAGTTTTATTGAGAAGTTGATGTGTTATTAGATCTGAAATTTCAGAGCTTTGAAGGTGTTTATTTAGGTTGGATGTGAGTTAAGGTTGATGGATCTGCTTTTAGTTCTTGAATCTTAATCGTTTGTGTTTGTTTCGGTCTGAATATGTGATGCAAGTGTTTGGTTTGATCATTGATGATTATAACTTATAAGCAATCTTAACTTACAATGGAACAGTTTTATTCCATTTTTTGTTGTTTTTGTTTGGTTTTTTATGTTGTGAAAAGTGTTTAATTATAAGAAAGTTTACAAAAATGATGGTGTATTCTACAAGTTTATACTTCCGTGAGATAATGCGTGTATACTTATGTTCACGTATTATTGTAAATGTCTTTAATATTAATGAACGAGTTGAACTCTGAACTGGATTTTATTAAGAGCCCGGAAAAACATTTATACATATTGGTTCAAATGTGATACACAAAATACAATGGTTTTCAACCACCAATTTTTTGTCTCTCACTAAATGTTATTTTCATTCATTAACTTTTTTTTGAAAAATGAACTCATTAACTATATATAAAGTTCCTATGGTAGGTATCAATTTAATATTTGCTATTGCTGCTTTATTTATGTATACATATATGCAGATTTGTCTGGATTATTGTATAATAAGAACAATTTGAAAAAAAAAATCACATTTTTTTATGGTATTACTTTCCTTAATGATATTGAACTTCAAAGTTCAATGTCTAAAATTTGATATTACGTATGATAGTTGAATCTTGGGATGCAAAAATCAATGTCACACGTAATACCAGAAAAAAAGATTGAAATTTTATCTTTACCAAAGAGGAAATGCTTTATATAAATTTTAACAATAAACTTTTTTTTTGCATCACCACAAGTGACATCTTTTTTTTTTTTTCTTTTTATGTATTATATGTTTGTCCCTTTTCGTTTCACATAGATCATTCAGCAGCCACATGTGACTAACCTAACTCTGGCAACTAGTGAAATATCTTGTATAAATTATTATTTTATTTATTTTTCAAATAAACATTATATATTTTGTTTGTTTGAATCAAGTTGCCAATAGGCGTTTAACCACCCTATTTTTGGCATATGCCTTCATCGATTCTGTCTATCAAATCAACTGTTTTCTTATGGATTCATATGGAGTTTTATGGGTTCAAGGAGTTAATTACATAGTTAGTCCATGTGGTTTGCACAAAGTAACATACTTAGGTATTAATAGTTTAAAATCACCTTCTAGTGTATTAACTTTTTATTTTGTAATGTTTGGAGGTATTAACGTTAATTGTTTGTTAAACTATTGGTACCTAAGTATGTTATTTTGTGCAAACCAAGGGGACTAACTATGTTAATAACCTAGAAGTTAATACCTCCAAACATTACAAAATGAAAAGTTAATACCCTAAAAGGTGATTTTAAACTATTAGTATCTAAGTATGTTATTTTGTGCAAACCACAAGGACTAACTATGTAATTAACTCGTTCATATAGTAACGGGTTCTAATCAAGAAAATTACTTCAAAACAAAATTATACGTTTAGTAAAAATAGTTTATGAGATTGTTTAGTTACATTTTTTATAAGAAGTTAATTAGTAAAAATAGTTTATGAGATTGTTTAGTTACATTTTTTATAAGAAGTTAAATAAACAATATGAAACAACGACATGGTAACTATAAATGACTTGTACTTTTTTAGATATTTGTGGTCAAAATTTGAGTGCTAAGATAGTTGGCATTTTTTTCTCTTCTAAGCATGCAAACCATTAAATGTTGCCCAATTGGTGTTTTATAATCCAATAAAACACGTCAAATACATTATTAAATGTTTGGCTTCTGTCACTATGCTCTATTTTTTCCACTACCATGGACGCCAACTATTTTATATGTAATAGTTTGAAGGCATATATTCCTAGATTCAGATCCGGTTTTATTTATGTTGTTAGGCTGTGCTTATTTTATTATTTTATTTTTGGGTATCTATATGTAGGGTTGTAAACGAACCGAACATTCAGCGAACAGTTCGTGAACCGTTTGGCGGGAAGTTCGTTTACGTTCGTTCGTTTAGTTAATGAACGAACATGAACAAGAAATTTCGTTTGATTAGTTAAATGAACGAACACGAACAACTGTCTCGTTCGTTCAATTGCGTTCATGAACGTCCGGTAACGTGTTCGTGAACATTCGTTCATGTTCGTTTGTTTATGTTGTTCATTAAATATTTTTTTAGCATTTATTTATTTTATCTAAACCTTTTATATTCCTTAATTCTTATTTATCTCATTACCCAAACAAATAAAATAGGAAACCCTACCTCCACCTTTCTTTCTTATTATTCACATTGAAAAATACAATTGAACTTCGTCGATTTTATCTATGTTCGCTTGTGTTCGTGAACCGTTCATGAACACGTTCATTTCCTTAACGAACGAACACGAACAAAAAATCTCGTTCGGCAAGTGTTCATGAACCGTTCGTGAACACATAATATTCTTAACGAACGAACACGAACAAGGCCTTGTCCGTGTTCGTTCGATTCGTTTACAGCCCTATGTATATGTATGTGCACTTGATACTATAAACACATTATTAGTTATTAATTTTCTCAAAAAGTAAAATATAATATAACAATAGATCATCACATACATGATTATGGGTACTCAAGTTCGAATTTATTTTTCGAATTGTAAATCAAATTCAGCTAAAATAAAACATGATTTGAAAAAACATCACCCCATTTGTAACAACATGTCTTAGTTACTATATTTTACTTACCAAAAAAACACAAAACGCTATTTTAGAATTGTCTTAAGTAGTCTAATATTAATATTTTTTTAGAAAGTCGAAAATAAAATGATTTTAGATGCGTGAAATTAAAATTTGTCTTTTTATAAATATAGATCCATGTATAATTATATAAAAATTTCACAATCACTAGCTCAAAATTGGTTTTTGTTATCCATGTTTAGTCAATTTATGAAATCGAAATAAACACATGCCCCATCCTTTTCCTTACCAAACGGTCCCTTTTGCATTCCCTTATAAGAAAAAAACAAAAAAAACGGTGTTTCTAATTTATAATTTCGTTCCTTACATTTAAAAAGTTGAAAGCAATCGTTACATAATTTTTTTAGTATTCATCTTTTAATCTCTACATCATTTTTGCAGGTTAGTGAACCATGGGTGCCGGCGGGCGGATGTCGAACCCGGTCAACGGTGAAAAAAAACCCAACCCTGACCCACTCCAATGCGTCCCATACCAAAAACCTCCGTTCACGGTTGGGGACGTCAAAAAAGCCATCCCGCCCCATTGTTTCAACCGGTCCGTCATCCGTTCATTCTCATATGTCGTGTATGACCTCACCATTGCCTCCATCTTTTATTACCTCGCCAACAACTACATCGCGCTCCTCCCTAGCCCGCTCGCCTATGTGGCGTGGCCCGTTTATTGGATTTGTCAAGGTTGTGTTTTAACCGGTGTTTGGGTCATAGCCCATGAATGTGGTCATCACGCGTTTAGTGACTACCAATGGCTCGATGACACCGTGGGCCTTGTTCTACATTCCGCACTCCTAGTGCCGTATTTTTCGTGGAAATATAGTCATCGTCGCCACCACTCCAACACAGGCTCAATCGAGCACGATGAAGTGTTTGTCCCGAAACTAAAGTCCGGTGTCAGGTCAACCGCTAGATTGCTAAACAACCCACCCGGTCGAATCCTCACCCTACTCGTCACCCTAACCATGGGCTGGCCTTTATACCTCATGTTCAACGTTTCGGGCCGGTACTATGACCGATTCGCGTGCCATTTCGACCCAAACAGTCCGATCTACTCCAACCGCGAACGGGCCCAGATTTTCATTTCTGACGCGGGGATTTTAACCGTTTTGTTCGTACTCTTCCGTGTTGCAATGACCAAAGGGCTCACGTGGGTGTTAACAATGTACGCCGGGCCTTTGCTTGTTGTCAACGGGTTCCTAGTACTGATCACATTCTTGCAACACACCCACCCGTCACTACCTCACTACGACTCAACCGAATGGGACTGGCTGCGTGGGGCCCTAGCCACCATTGACCGAGACTACGGGGTTCTAAACAAGGTGTTCCATAACATTACCGATACTCACGTGGCACACCATTTGTTCTCGACAATGCCTCATTATCACGCGATGGAAGCCACAAAGGTGATTAAGCCGATCTTGGGAGAGTACTATCAGTTTGACGGGACTTCGATTTTTAAGGCTATGTATAGGGAAACAAAGGAGTGCATTTATGTTGATAAAGATGAGGAGGTTAAGGATGGTGTTTACTGGTACCGTAACAAGATTTGATTCGAGAAATGAGTATTAAGAGAACGGCGAAATTGTCTTCCTTTTGATGTCATTTAGGTTATGTTTGGTCTTTTTATGTCAGTTTAATGAAGTTGTAATAAGTGTTGTACCTGAACTATTGTGTTTCTAGATTACCTTCGTTTTCTTTTAAGAAGTTTACTTTTAGTTTTAGCATCGTTCAACCCTTTTCTTTTGCATATATTTTAATTCTTCATCTTGGTTATAATAGTTTACTATAATATGTTTAGAGAAAACTTTTCGATCCCGCATAGGATCCCATCTTAATTTGTAAACTTACCAAATATTATTATATCTTTGCTAGAGATTCGGGTTTGGTTTCCATATACGCCAACATGTTACCATAGCCACTGCCTCCCATACGTTCTGGAGCATCTCCTGAACTGAAGAAATTCCTGTGGGAACTGGAATTTGCATCGCCACCAAACTGATTGCGCCGCAGCACAAGAGATCACTAAATGGCTCACATCTTCCACACCAAACCCGCATAAAGGACAATCAAATGAAAGTCTCTTCGCCTGATTGTCTTTAGTCGGAATAGCATTCATTGCAGCCCTTGTAAGTTCTAGTCGAGGCGTGTAACGAAGAAGTGACCTTAGCAGTTATCCCACAATTGATTTGGACTTTCCTTATGTCTCCACCACCATTTACTCAAAAGAGCCAAGTTTGCATCTTTAATACCTCCAATTCCAAGGCCGCCTATCGTCTTTGTTTTAATAATCCCTTCCCATCGGATATTAGGTCTTGACTCTTGACTCAAAGGAATCATCTCCGAATACCATCAAGTGTCCGGATCATGCCACTAGGGGCTTTATAGAGAGACAAGAAATAGGTTGGAAAATTCCCCAAAATAAGTTTAAATAGTGTAGCCCTTCCTGCCAAAGACAGAAACTTTTGCTTTCCATGCGTGCATTAAAAGGCTAGTTAAGTAACTCGGTTCGGGTTGAAACTTGACCGAAATCAACTTTTAAAATCTAAATTAGTTTGCTTGTTTAAGATCTAAATTTCAAACATGCCGAAAAGTTTGTTAGAAAACAAACTGTACAAACACATTATACAAGTTGGAATCAATAAAGTATATTTTGTTACTTTATAAGTTTACATTCAAAATAGTTTGATTATTGTCATATAATTTTTTTCCCATTATATCAGACAATGGTTACACCAACTTCAACACAGATGATTTTTGAAATAATAAAAAAATAAAAATGGAGATGCGGGGTATCGAACCCCGTACCTCTCGCATGCAAAGCGAGCGCTCTACCATGTGAGCTACATCCCCGTTGTATATTAATCGTGCTCAATGATTATATGAGATAGCTTGTTACAGATCATCATTTTGTAAACTGCAAATTTAATCTATCTTTTTTATTGCTCATCATATATTTCTGTTTCTTTAACGTGTGAGAAAATTATGTTTTTTAAGCTTCTGAATTAAACGTGCTCTTGTTGATCACATGACCACCTAGCATGATGGAGGTAGAACCTTAAGAAGAATACATAAGTAAAGAATAACTTAGAATTCATGGCAATAGCAGGTTGAAAATTCTTTATAATATTTGAAAATATAAATTTCCAATTGTTTTCAATATAAAAGAAGTTGTATGTTGTAGAACCAATCCTTATATGATCATTGGGGTAATCATGTTGGTTGTGTTGGATCGTCCGGTGACCCTAAACAGTCAATCTGAGTAGTTCATCATCATTTGCAAAGGCGGAATCAATGTAAATGACGTCAAACAGCTTGTTTCCTTTTAATCTTTATCTATTGATGATTTCCTGAGCTTTTTACAAACAATTCTAACAAAAATTTGGCAGCACCTCAGCTCTCACACACTAATTCTGTTCCAAATGAATCAGAGACAACAGATATATATAGGCAACATAATTCCGCACGAAACATTCACGTGATATTACTAATTCCATGCGAAATTACATCATTGTAATTTCGTGCGTAATTACCCTAAAACACTGTTTCTCGATTTCCGTGCCCTGATCTATTACAATCAATACAAGACTCATTAAAGACGAAGTTAACAGACATCAGTGCACCAACAGACTCCCCCTTGGATGTTGACGAAGTCTTTAGCATCCTGTCTTCAGTCTTGATTGATCTTGACATTGAAAAAACTCCCTTTAAACTTCTATCATCAAACTCTAATCTACAATCTCCTCTTTGAATGTTGATCCAGAATTCTGACTCCCCCTCTCGATCAGCTGGGACTTGAATTCTGATTCAAACTTTGACATTTTCTTTGCCATGGAGAATTTGATTCCTGTTTCCTGCACAATCTCTACCTAAATGTAAAATATATGACAATAACAGTTTCAAACTAAAACTTACCATTTTCTCTTCAGTGCTATAAAATCCACTTAAGTATTCAGGTCCAACCTAATGACCCTGATTACTCAATTAATCTACCAAGTCCAACTTAATGACCTTGGTTGATCTGAGATAAATCTCACTGACATTTGAAAACAAACTTGTTTAAACATTTTCTGAAATTTACAAGTTTCAACTTAATGAACTTGTTTTTGACTTTTCAATTTCACAAGTAACAAATTAAGCTCCCAACTCATCATCCAGTCCAGAAACTTCCTGCATCTGCTCCAAATTGTGAATCTGAAGATCAACTCTCTACTTTGGTTTGTCAAAAATAACGCAGAAATGTAAAATCTTTTTGGATTTTTAATAAAGTTTCTAAACTAGAAAATGAAATACAGAAATAAAATGCAGTAAAAATAAACTATTTACAAACATAATTTTTGGCGAGCGTGTTAGGGAATCATATCAGCTATTCGACAAGTCACAAGTACCGTTAAGCTTTGATTACATATTCAGAATTAAACAATTCGCTTAGATTGTCGATATACTGATCCACTTAAATTCTCACACACATTTCAATCTGTCCAGGATACGGATTTAGTGTTTTAAAGACTTAAACTTATACATGTGTCCCACCTCTTGAATATGCTCCCGTATCCAGATCCCAATATTCCGTCTTACAGGTGAGTATACCACAGATGATATCTGTAAGGGAATAAATTATGATCGAAACCGTGAGAGCTCAGGTCAGAACTTCCGTTCAGCAGAGAGATGACGGTTCGACTTGGGTGTGTCCCCATTAGAGGATCTTTTTTTTTACAACAACATTGATTAGCAATTTTATTGTCTTCATCATTTATGCTGAGGGCGGCGCTATATTTCAAGCATGCGGTAAAGTATTATCCGGGGACTAGGCCATTGCTTCCGCAAAATCAGAAGTCCCGGGATAATACCCCAGATATCACTGAGTATAAAGACCTAGTATCTCAGAAAGAGGGATATTTCAAACAAGATTTCAGGGGTTACCTATATATCCAAGTAGTGTTCCCCACGAAATAAGTAAGTAAAGATTTAGGTTTATATCCCAAACAAACCTACTAAATGTGTAAAAACCTATCGGCACATCATCAGCGAGACTGTTTAACGCATTTAAACTTTCCATTTCTTTAGCATACCGTAACTGTCAAGCCAATGTACTATCATTTTCCCTATTTACACAAGCTCTTTTCTGGTTTTCTATTGTTTTTAGATTTTGAAAAATATCTCATGTTTTTGTATTTTTGTCATTTTTTATTGTTTTTGTATTTTCTGAAAATATTTACCCTACTCCCCCTAAATACCAAAACATGTAAAAAATCGACAAACCATTGCAGATTGCTTCTCAACATCATCTACAACGTCTCCTTCATCAACGCCAAGAATCTCTTCCAACACCGATAAAAGCTTCATACCGTTCAGTTTTAGCAAATATTGAAAACGAGTTTTGTCAAATGCTTTGGTATGTAAATCAGCTTTTTGCTCGTCGGTGTGGATTTTCTCAATTCGTATCAACTTCTTCTCGAAGCAATCGCGAATGAAGTGATGACGAATTTCTATGTGTTTGGTTTTAGCGTGATGAACTGGATTTTTAGTAATGTTAATCGCTGCCTCATTATCAACAAAGATAGGGGTGTTTAGAAATTGCAAACCGTAGTCGCGCATCTGTTGCTGGATCCACAAAATCTGAGAGCAGCAACTGCTAGCAGATACATACTCCGCTTCACATGTGGATAAAGCCACAGAGGTTTGCTTTTTGTGTAGGATCGAATTCGGACCCAAACGAGTCGATCAGAAGAGTTTATCTCAGTTTGAGCGGCGGAAATGAACAAACCGAGGTCAATTCAGCGAGTTTACACTTTAAACTGTTGTTTCTATTGATTTGTATGACGTTTACAACCTGACAACACTTCGGCAGCACTTCGTTGCTCTGACCGGAAAATCTATGAAAACTCCAAATGATTTAGCTTGAATGGTATATATAGTGGAGGGGGTTTAGCTTGAAATGACATGCCACTTTCAAGGGAAACCTTGATTTAGCTTGAAATGACACATGACACTTTCAAGGGAAATCAATAAGAATTGATTTAGCTTGAAACTGTCAAGTGACATTTTCAAGGGAAATCACCACTTTCAAGCTAAATTACATTAAACATACTCTAAAACCTCCTATACTTTCGTATAACAAGATCTAATCTAACAATTTAATACTAGACTCGATACAAGACGAAGTCGACAGACGCATGCACCAACAGACTCCCCCTCGAATGTTGACGAGTCTTCAGTGTCGAGTCTTCGCATCTTCAGTCTTTATCAGTCCTTTCGAACTCTTTAAAGTATCTGACGTTGTAAAGCATCCTCAAATCTTCTCTCTTTTCTTTTTATCACCAACATACTCCTTCCTTTAGGTGTCTTCAGACTCCCCCTTTCGATATGCTGGGATCACAGCCTGGAATTCGCTAAAAATCCTCAGGTATCAAAACCTGGCACTCTTTCTTCAGGTTCAAGATCAACACCTGGCTACACCTGCACATCCTTAACCCAGAAATAAATTTTCCGATGATAACTTGTAGAGCATATTTTAAAATGATTCAACATTTATAGTCTCTGATGAACCACTTGCAGAAATATCATTTTCATTTCAAAGAACTTCAAACAAATACTTTCCCAAACCTGTTCCTCATGTCTAGCACTCGGAATTTTGAAAATTAGCTCTTCAACACCAGTTGTCGAAAATCTTTTTGAATTTTTCAAAATTTAAGCTAAAACACACTAAAAATCTTTTTGGGTTTTTTAGAATGAAATGAAATACATTAAAGAAATATTTACAGACAATATTTTTGTGAGTTCGTGCAAGAGGATCATATCAGTTTTAACAAGTCACTAGTATCGTTGAGCTTAGTTACACAATAAGAATTAAACAATTCACTTAAATTGCCAATATACTGATCCACTTAAATTTTCACACAAATTTCAACTGATTCAGGATATGAGTTAGGTGTTTTAAGGACTTAAACTCATTCATGTGTCCCACCTCTTGAATATACTCCCGTATCCAGATCCCAATATTCAGTCTTACAGGTGAGTATACCACAGATGATATCTGTCAGGGGAATAAATTATAGTACGAGGGCAGTGAGAGCTCAGGTCGATCTTTCGATACGCAGAGAGATGACGGCTTCGACTTTCGGTGGGTCCCCTTTAGAGGATCTTTTGTATTACAACAGCAATGACTATCAATTTTATTGTTTCATCAATTTGCTGAGGGCGGCGCTATATTTCAAGCAAGTAGAAAGTATTCTCCGGGGACTAGGTCAGAATTTCCATTCAGCAGAAGTCCCGGGATAATACCCCAGATATCACTGAGCATAAAGACCTAGTATCTCAGAAAGAGGGACCTTTAAAACGAGATTTCAGGGGTTACCTATATATCCAAGTAGTGTTCCCCACGAAATAAGCAAGTTTGAATTTAAGTTTATATCCCGAAAAAGTTTACTAAATGTATGAAAACCTATCGGCATATCATCAGTGAGACTGCTTAACGCTATTTAAACATTACATTTCTTTAGCATACTGTGACTGTCTACTGATGTACTATCATTTCCTCTTCTTTGACACTAAAACTCATTTTTCATTTTATCATGTTTTTGTCTTTTTCAAATTTTCTAATGTTTTTGGATTTTCTGAAAATTTTTACTCCCCCTAAAATGCAAACACATTTTAGGAAATTTGAAAACAAACTATACAGAAAGTGACAACTGATATCAAATCACCTCAATTCGCCATCCACTAGGCATAAACAATCAGAACTCCCCCTTACACAAAACTATTTTCTCATAATGATTTCAAAACACTTAAGTTTGTTTTAACCAAAATGATTTTTTCGGAAAATAAGTTTTGTTGATTTTACCACTTGTAGGGCGGGTTCATCATCTTGTTCATTCAATCACATATATGAGGATTACATCAAGTTCAAACTAATGACCTTGACGAATCACTTGTAAGATCCAACCTCTTACCACTTGTAAAAATATCCAAATCATATAACCACATGTAGGAATAAAACATCTACACAAACCATTTTACCAATCAAGATGCCGATTCCTGCTTCACACTTACCAACCTGGAAGCTCCGGCAATTCACAATCTGTAAAATTTAACAAACTTTAAGATTCAATTACACAATCAATTTTTAAGAAAGATGCCGATTCCTGATCCACGATTACAAACTTGGGATCTCCGGCAAGTCAGGTTTTTCAATGAAAGAAAATATCCACCCAAGCCTGACCAGCCTTGGGTGTTTTCAATTCAGAAGCAGTTGGGGTATAAGTTGCCTTCTTTGTAGCGTAAAAATCTTTAACTCCTTTAACCTTCCCATCGACCATCTTTCCGAAAATTTTCTTTACATTCCCATTAAAAGCATTCTCAACATCAAAATTATCCTTCTCAGAATAAAACTGATTTGAGATTTCAACTTTTCCAACTTTTCGTTTAAAATTCTCAGTCCTCAATGGTGGAAAATGATCATCATCCATTAGAGGCACTGAGTTTTCACCCTTTTTAACAACTTGTGGCTCATCTGACTTTGTGGAATCAGATTCATCGCCAGATTTTACCTCTGATTTCTTAACAACCCACGTTTGGTTGTCAAGATTTCCCCGTTTCTTGTAAAATCTTTTGGAACACTCACCAACTTCATATGTAGAATTTTTAAACACTTTAAATCGTTCAGTTGGTGGTTCCGTATTATCAACAACTACTTCTTTGAGTTTTTCTGAGACTCCCTGTTTTGTATTGGTTGCTTTGGGACAGTTCCATGCAATATGACCAACTTCATTGCATCTGTAACAGGTTCTTGTCTCTTTCCTTTGAAAAGCTCCATTCTTCATCTTTTCAGCAAGAAACTCCTTGTTTGACTGTTTCCAGAATGAGCTCTTTGCTTCTTCTTCATGGCTAATTCCTGCAACATATGTCATTTTTGATTTAAAATCTCGAACATATTTTTCATTTTTATAGTTTTCAGGTGGAATAAAACCTAATCCTTTCTTTTTGAAATTACACTTATGGTTTGATTTCTTTTGAAAATCTGAACCATAATTGTAATTCTTTTTCTTGTATAAACGTTGTTGTACTCTTGAAGTGTAAGTTTTAGGTTTTACATTAAGATTTTCATCTTTTATTTCAGAAATATTAATTTCTGTTAGTTTGAAAACCTTTTTGATCATTTCTGGTTTAACACCTCTTATTGGAAACTCTTTATCAAAATATAATTTGTCAGAATCATTCAAAGTATACACAACTTCAAATGTTTCATCATTCAAATTAGATTTTGACAACAAAAACTCTTTACTGTAAACCCGTTTTCCCGACGACTTTGAACTCTTTTTGGACGAACTCAAACTCCTGACTGACTGACACGAACTTTCGGACTCTGACTTTGACTCTGACTCCTCATCCTTATCCAACACCTGATCAACCACTCTTTTTATCAATTCGGACTCATGATCTGTGTCGGACGCTGTGAACGTGACATCAATATCGTCCGATAAAACATCGGTTATCTCGGATTCTAACTTAATATTGACCGCCTGTTTTAGTTCTTCCTCGTTAGGTTTCCTAGATGAGTACCCTTCCCAAATCGGAGGCGGACACTTATTATAACAGACACCCTGTTTCTTACCAGTATCCTTTTTCTTCTTTGGCTTTATTTCTTCACCTTTAAACGCTTCAAATCCTTCAACTGTTGGATAAATTCTATCAATTATATAGTCACAACCTTTGTAACTTTGCAGCAATCTTCTGATTCTTTCGTTCTCAGTTGCTTCACTATCCAACTCTTTCTTCCACTTTGCACATTCTTCTATGTACAAGTTGATCTCTTTTTGCTTTGTCATCATAGTAGCATTCAACATCTTCAAAGCTTTCTCTCTTTCAGAGTTAGTCTTTTCCAGACTATTCACAGTTCTGTTCAATACATCATATGACTGTTTCAAATTTTTTACATCAAACAACAACTTTTCTTTCAACTTTTCTAACTCACTAAACCTCTCATCTTTCTCTATACATTGTTTACAAGACTCTAAACAAGTAAGACAGGGTTTTGTTACTTCAACGATCTTCTCAACTTCAACTATTTTTTCAACTTCCACAATCTTCTCAATCACTTTGACTTCTTTTAAATCTTTTGCAGCTTTCCTTTCTTTCAGTTTCTTCAATTTTTCTGCAAAATAAAATTCAAAAGTGTCAGAAGATAAATGTGTTTTTCCAAGATTTATCTGTTCCATCTCTTCATCACTATCACTTGTTTCTGATGAACAGTTTTCAGATGAAACAAATTCTTCATCTTTATCTTCATCATCAGATAACACCTCCATCCATTCCTTCAACATTTCTGGCTTTCGAACAATATGTGCAACAAATGCTTTAACATTTGAATCAGCTGGAATAAACTTATCCCAGCTAAAGCCTTCAGCTATTTTCTCATCTTCTTGATCAACAATTCCATGATAAGCTTTCCTGTTTGCATCCTCGATCATTCTTCCATGTGCCGTTTGAGCTTCTTTTTGTTGATGCGGTTGATGAGTGATTTGCTGATAAATGGTTTTCCTATAATAATCATCTTTCCCAGATGACTCCTTTGCTCCTCTCGGCTCCTGATTCTTGCACTCTCTTTTAAAGTGGCCTTTCTCCCTGCAACGAAAACAAACAACTTTAGATTTATCAAATCCAAGATTAGAAAGATTTGCATCCAAGAAATCAGTTCTTCCTGTAACCAATCTAAATTTTTCTGCTCTCCTCAAAACGCTAGCTAAAGCCCATTTAATATCCATCAGTTCCAGCTCCTCTGCATCGATCTAGTCATAATCTTCCTTTGTGAGCATCGGATTGCCAATTTTTCCGGCAATCAACCCTTCATAAGACTCTAATGCAGTGACCAATAATCCCATATGATGCTTTACAACTTCTTCAGAATAATTTTGACCGTTTTGAAGATGTAGAGCTACATTGCACTGAATCAAATGACCATTTCCAGCAGATGAACTTTGAACACTTAGAGGATTCACCGTTGAGAATCCACTAGTGTTGACTGATCCTTGACTACTTGATGTAGATTGATTTCCAGCACTAAATGCAGTTTGTATCTTTGGACTTGCTTCAGCAGTTTGAACATTTCCTTTATAGTACAATTTAATATCTTGTTGATGAGTAGAACTGTTCATTCTAGCAATTTTCTGCTGCTCCAGATCCTGTGCCTCCAACTTCTCTATAAACTGTGCAATCGATAACTTTTTAAACTGTCCGGAATTTTTCAATATCATCAGATATGTACCCCATTCCTGTTGCGGTAATGCATCAGCAAGCTTTTCAACCCATTCTGCTGGAGTTTTTGTAATCTTCAACTGTGACATGGTACGTACAAGATGACAGTATCTTTCAATAAGACTCTTTGTTGTTTCACCAGGCATGCACGTAAACAGTTCAAACTCCTTTTTCAACAAAGCTGCTTTACTCTGTAGCATTTCAGTACTTCCCTCAAATTTCTTTCCAAGAGCTTCCCAAATAGAATAAGCGTTTTCATCATGTTGAAGCAACACAAATATATCTTCTTTAACAGCTTGTTGTAACAAATTGATCATCATCCTTTCTCCTTTGTAACTCTCTCTTTCTTGCTCCGTGAATTCTGAAATGATTTTACCAACTCCCGTTGAACTCTTTGGCCTCTCATATTCAGTTTCAATGCTCTCCCAAGCTTTTAGATGATTCGCCTGAACCCAATTCTCAAACCGTTTATTCCATCCGTGATAATCTTCAATTCCCATAAGTTTCGGGGGGTTTTTGCATTGTTCCGGTTTCATTCTCCATGTTCATGTTCTTAGTAATTTCGGATGGACTAGTCGGGGTTGTAGCAAAAGTGTTGTAGAAATCTTCACTCATGATTCAATATCGAAGAATTTTTCAAACTGGCTTTCAAACGAACTGGTTCACCTCGTGAAAACACCTTAATCACCTGAAAACAAACAAACACAAACACAATTAGTTTAAAGGTTTTTCAATTAACTGAAACACACTGGTACTCGAACTGATGATTTTGTGTGTGGACTGAACGTTGACCAACTGTGCGGACTGCTCTGACTCGAATCGAATCCAATTGACCTGACTCTTTTAATCCTTTAAACTCCGAATCGTATGAACTGGACTTTTTCACACAATTTTACCACACTATACGACCTGACTGTTCAAACGTACTGATCAATCCTTGCGAACCAACAAAACTCCAAAACTGACAAACACCAAGATACAAACCACGTGACCTGAACCTTGTGGACTTTAATGAACTGTATGAACTTCATTTATATTCACAACAAACAATCATATGCACACCTTTTATTGGACCTTTATTTTTAACATCACATGCATTTTTAAGAATTCAATACTAAAAGGCTGACACAAGCACATGCAAGCAATATAATTCACGTGATGATGCTAGACCTATCAACCAATATCATATACAATCTAATTTCAAATCTGAATGAAAACAAAACAATATCACATGCAATAACACTGAACTAATGATATCAATTGCATGAACCGACAATTTCAAGTATCAAGATTAACTAATTTGACCGTACATATGTGGATCAAAACAATTACACAATCGTTTGGCGTGCACCGTTTGAACGAACCAATTGAATTAATTCATGTAACAGACAAAATGTGAACACCACTCAAATCTCATCGAGAATCACATTTAAACAGAAACAAACATGTGATATCTTATCCCAATTACCGTGATAATGACTTCAAGCGGAATCAAACAACAATTACAAGCGAAATCATTCAATTGTACACTCAAGCGATATCAACTAGACACATGTCCTATTTTTCAGGCGAAATCTGACAAATGTTAACTTTCAAGCGAAATTATTAACTATTTTCAAGCGAAAACATGATGATGTCAGCAAAAACGATCTGATTTTGGTCCGATTGAACAAGTAAATGACCGAATTACGTTCTGAAACTTTCAAGGATTTGTTAAAACATGTTTTCGCACATATTGTGAAAAGATTAGCCGATTTTAACCGTAAAAACCCGTTCGATTTTGAAAAGAAGGTGTAGAAGTGAGATTTTTAGATGAAAAACAAGCTGAATCAGTAAGAACTCTTCCTCCTGAGCTCTGATACCACTTGTAGGATCGAATTCGGACCCAAACGAGTCGATCAGAAGAGTTTATCTCAGTTTGAGCGGCGGAAACGAACAAACCGAGGTCAATTCAGCGAGTTTACACTTTAAACTGTTGTTTCTATTGATTTGTATGACGTTTACAACCTGACAACACTTCGGCAGCACTTCGTTGCTCTGACCGGAAAATCTATGAAAACTCCAAATGATTTAGCTTGAATGGTATATATAGTGGAGGGGGTTTAGCTTGAAATGACATGCCACTTTCAAGGGAAACCTTGATTTAGCTTGAAATGACACATGACACTTTCAAGGGAAATCAATAAGAATTGATTTAGCTTGAAACTGTCAAGTGACATTTTCAAGGGAAATCACCACTTTCAAGCTAAATTACATTAAACATACTCTAAAACCTCCTATACTTTCGTATAACAAGATCTAATCTAACAATTTAATACTAGACTCGATACAAGACGAAGTCGACAGACGCATGCACCAACATTTTGCATTGCCAGGTAACCAATCTTGGTCCGAAAAACTGGCACCCCGCTGTTGTTGATTTAGCGTTAACTTTGCAGCATCCGAAATCGGAATCAGAATACCCTTCGAGCATGAAATCGCTTTCTCTTGGATACCACAACCCCAATGATGGAGTTCCTTTCAGGTAGCGTAATATCCTTTTCACAATCACCATATGCGAAGCTCTTGGGTTAGATTGAAATCTTGCTGCGAGGCAGGTTGGATACATAATATCAGGTCTTGAAGCTGTCAAATACATCAGCAATCCGATCATGGAACGATATAACGTTTCATCTACCTTCTCTCCGGTGAGATCAGGGTTTATCCCATGATTCGTTGCTAATGGGGTGGAAGCTGGAGTAGAACCTGACATCCCAAATTTCTCCAAGATATCATGAACGTACTTCGTTTGATGTATGAAAATTCCTTTGGGTAGTTGATCAACCTGCAGTCCCAAAAAGAATTTCATCTCACCCATCGATGACATTTCAAATTTCTGCTTCATAACTTGTTCAAAATCGTTGCACAGATTTTCATTCGTTGACCCAAATATGATGTCGTCCACATATATTTGAACTATCAGAAGATGACCGTCGACCTCTTTGGTGAAGAGAGTGGCATCCACTTTTCCTCGGATGAAGCTGTTGGCTAGCAGGTGTTGAGACAATGTCTCGTACCAAGCTCTCGGGGCCTGGTGTAAACCATACAGCGCTTTATCCAACAAGTAAACCTTGTCTCTGTGGATTGGATCGGTGAAGCCCGGTGGCTGACCTACATATACCTCCTCTTTTACCTTTCCATAGAGAAACGCCGATTTCACATCTAGCTGATATACTTTGAAATTTTTCCATGATGCAAATGCTAGGAAGATTCTAATTGCTTCTAGTCGAGCCACTGGAGCATATACTTCGGTGAAATCTATACCCTCATGCTGACTGAAACCCTGGACTACGAGTCGAGCTTTGTTACGAACTACAACTCCTCTATCATCCCTCTTGCACTTGAACACCCACTTGGTGTTTATCTTCCTTTGACCATCAGGAAAATCTACTAACTTCCACACACCTAACTTCTCAAATTGGCTCAGTTCCTCCTGCATCGCATTGACCCAAGAATCTTCAGTAAGCGCCTCTTTATAAGTCCTTGGCTCAATCTGCGAAATAAAACAACTCAATGAGAACTCAGTTTGTAAAGGAACAACTTTTGAATAAAAACATGTAAGCCCTTGATCAGTTGTCTTCTAGTGCGGATGCCTGACTGCAATTCTCTGATTATCAATTCCTCTGGATGGTATGAAAGTGTTCTTGGCATCAACTCGCCTGGAACATCTACTTCGCCTTCCAAATTTGTGATATTCTGATTTGCACCTTGATCATCGACTGGAATTGTTTGACTTGAACTCTGGATTTGCTCCCCCTCAGAATCTGAATCACCATGATCAAATACAGGTCTATCATCAGATTCTAGATTATTATCGACTGCCGTCTGATTATCAGGAGCAACTTCATTTTGTTGAATATCATCATGTTCTCCAGCATTGCTTGGACCTGCTTCATTGTCATTTGAAGTTTGTTGTGGTCGCCTTGAATACTCAGCTGGGAACCTTTCTTGCGAAGACTCATACTCTTTCAGAATATCCAACTCATCAAAGAAATCTTCTTCTTCTTCCTTCTCTTCTTCCATGTCAAACGAATCCCACAAAGTGTCATAGTGAAAACGCCATGAGTCGCCTGGATTCTGTGGTGGCATTGTGTGACCTTGGCATTCAACATTGTGTGCTTCAATAATCCGCTTCAAGCTTGGAACAAAGACTCGTTTTTGAGGACTTGAATAACCCACGAATATCCCTTCGATACTCTTTGGACCAAATTTCCCAAAAGGCTCTAGAACTGTGCAGGGAGACCCAAACGGTTCTAAATACTTCAAGTTCGGCTTGCGGTTGTTGATTAGCTCAAAACATGTCTTGTTGAATTTCTTTACAGTAAGGACCCGGTTGAGCGTATAGCATGCGGCTGATATTGCTTCTGCCCAAAAGTTAACCGGTAGTTTGGAATCAGCAAGCATCGTCCTGGCAGTTTCAATTAGTGTCCTGTTCTTTCTTTCAGCTACTCCATTCTGCTGCGGAGTGTAAGGAGCACTAAATTCATGCAATGTACCTCTTTCATCGCAATACTCTTCCATCTTGATATTCTTAAACTCGGTACCATTGTCAGAACATAATCTTCTAATGCGTGTCTGGTACAAGTTTTCCATCTTCTTGAAAAGCGTCATCAAACGATCAAACGTCTCATCATTTGATTTCAGAAATAGAACCCATGAAAATCTTGAATAATCATCTGTGACGACAAGACAATAGAGATCCCCTGTAATGCTTTTGACGTTTACTGGACCAAACAGATCCATATGGAGTCTCTCTAAAGGTCTTGATACTGAATTGACTTTCTTTCCGGGGTGTGATTTCTTCTTTTGTTTTCCTTTGATGCAGCTAATGCACTCCCCTTCAAGATGAAAACCTTTCACATGAACACCAATAACCAAATCATTGTGCACCAGGTGATTCATTTTTCGTAAATGTATATGACCCATTTTTCGGTGCCACAATTGTGATTCTTTCTCTGTTGCTCTAGACATAAAACAATGAGCCTGACCCGTGGTTGTAGTTGCTACGCTCATATCCAACACGTACAGATCATTGACTCTAGGTGCTCTCATGATAATCCATTCTTCGGGAACAACAAATCCTGGTTTCAAGATCAAACATTCTTTGTCTGTGAAGTGCGTTGTATACATCCTATCACAGATTTGAGATATACTCAGAAGATTGTTTTCAAGCTCGGCAATGTAGTTAACTCTTTCAAACGTGACAATGCCATTGGATAACGTTCCTTCTCCAACAATTCTACCACCTTGGTTTCCTGCGAACCCCACATAACCTCCATTAAAATTTCTAACATCGTACAGCAACGCTGTCTTCCCTGTCATGTGCCGAGAAGCTCCACTATCCATAATCCATCGTGAAACGGATCTTGGAAGCTCCTGCACATATCACAAACATTTAGTGAGATTTTGTTGCCACCCAAGCCTCTTTTGACTCGGGTAACTTGACATTAATGTGAGATTTTCCAATGTAAAGTGGTGGAAAGTTTTTATCATTCATCTTCAAGCTTTCCTCAGATCCAACCTCAACCTTTTTGTATAAAACAAACTCATCTTTCTTAAATTGACCAGTTGGTTGATCTTTCTTTTGAACATTCTTCTTCTCTGGTGGAGTAGAAGATTGTTTCTCCAATTGTTCATAATAATCCAAAGGAACATCCATCTTTACCGGTGTGGTAGAAGACGATTGTTTTTCTGACTCTGAAACCTTTGGTTTTGAAACACTTTTTGGCTTCCATGTTTGTTGAGGTGACGCAACCCGTTTGTAAAATTTGTCATTTTTAGTTTTCAACTTCTTAACAGGTTCATTTTTGAATTTGACGTTGTCACTTTTCAAAACCCTTTTCTCAACAACCAATGGAGTTTTTCCCTTCACATCATGTTTCTTTCTTGAATTCATCACAACTTCAGTCTTAGGTTTCAAGTTGGTACACTTTCGTGCAATATGTCCAACTTGATTGCATTTGAAGCATATTCGGGTGTCAACTACCCGACTTGTACCTTCAGACTGAGGCTGTGAGGCCTTCTTCTCAAAGAACTCTTTGTTTGATTTTGAAAAAATCTTGGATTCTTCATCAGAAAGTGAGCTCGAACTTGACACAAAGACTTTCTTCTCAACAAACCTTTTGTTTTGAAAATTCTTTCTCTGATATTTCTTACCACCCTGATAACCACTCGACCATCTATTTTGATTGTTGTTATAATAACACGGTGGAACAACATGCTTTTTGTAGTAAGCTTTATCTTTTTCAAAATTCATTTGCCTCTTCGTCTGTTTTAGACCTTCAATCTCAGACTGATCAATTTCAACCAATTTGAACACATTTGTCAACTTAGCAACATTAACATTCTCCAGTGGAAACTCAGAATCCGAATACAACTTATCCGATCCCGACATCTTGTACATGACAAGAGTAGGTTCTTCATTTAAGTTGTTTTTGGACTTTGGTTTCGGAATGTATTTATCCAGAAAACACTCATCATCATCAGCTGAATCACTATCAGACTTCAAAACACTTTCAGCCATGCTTTTAACAATATCAGTTTGAACACTATCATCAGATGATGATGAAGAAAATGTCACATCAATTGACTCTGGAAGTTTAACCTCATTTTCATCTTCATCATTAATGATGGAGTGTGTGAAAACCGGGTGCTAAAGTGTATTATAACAAGTGTTTTATTGTCGTAAACTTGATTATACGTGTCGAATGTGATATCTACGAGCGTTTGTGGTGTTACAGGTTAATCGGGTTAAATCGGCGAAGTTAGAGAATTCAATGATGAAATGGGACAAGCGCGGAGGATTATGAGAATGATATCAAGTTAAACGGGAGTTGTGTGGGTCATCAAGATAACAAGAAACATGGAATATCGAAGTCCAGTGGGCTGGTTGTTATTTGCTGAAAGTGAAATAAAGTAAACAAGAAGTTAGCATGGAAGGGACGTAACCTACGGACCCAAAGGGGTAGCTTACGGCTGGAAAAAGACAAATGAACAGAAGTTACGAATCGTAGCTTATGTTTTACTTTGTAGGTTACGGTACAAATGAATGACAGCGCATGATTACTTGTGGGGTCTAAAAAGGGAATTAAAAGAAAAAAAAGATGGAAGCAGCCATATTATATGCACAAGATAGTGGAGGTTTTGATTTGATATAAAACATCATAATCATTCACATATATAGCTGGCGGGTGTGAAGCATTGGGAGCAGACAACATGAAGAGGTAACAAGGCATCATTGACAATCAAATCATCATCATTAAAAAGAGGCAAAAGATCACGTGAGTTGAGGGGAGGAATTAATTGAAAAGATTGTTTTTATTGGACCAATATATAAAATCCATCATCATCTCTTTTGGGCCGAATAAGGAGTCAACAGCACCATTCATGTTTTTTTTTATTGGACTTCTAATTTCTAAACACATGGAGCCGTAGTGGGCCGCACATGGGATTTCTTTTGTACGCAGACTCACATGAAAAGGAGATGGACTTTTGAGGATTAAGGGGATCAATATAAAAAAATCATCATTATCTGTGGTTCGACGGCAGACAGGAGGGTCTCTCAGACGCAAACAGAAGTCTTTGAAGATCAACCAACCGAGATGAGCGGCTAATATCTCGTGGACACTTCGGGTGAATGATTCTTGTGAGACACTTTTAATTCTAGTTTCTGTTTTGTATTGAGAT
Source organism: Helianthus tuberosus (assembly GCA_030545235.1). Taxonomy (NCBI): domain Eukaryota; kingdom Viridiplantae; phylum Streptophyta; class Magnoliopsida; order Asterales; family Asteraceae; genus Helianthus; species Helianthus tuberosus. The sequence goes on from CM060351.1 coordinate 155,136,280, forward strand.
TTGGATTTGTAGTCGGGTGACAGCCGACTATTTGCGTGATTATATAATTTGTGTGACAGACAAATCCTGAGTGACAGTCAGAGTTATAATTATGTTTTGAATCCAATTATGCTTTAGTTGATCGAATGATTCCTATGTATGCTTGTTTTAATATTTATCTGATCAATTAATATTAAGATTTTGAACTGCATAGGTAATTGGTAGATGTGACAGATTTACTATTCCATCAATAGCATCCAATAAAATCAGAACTAGGTTATTAGTAATTACAGAATCTGAATCCCGGAGTGATCACGTTTTCTCATCATTGTCTATTACAACTCAATCTTTTTCTTAATTGCAACTTGTTTCGTGTGTTTTTAATTTCATATCAGTTTTACAATCATCTGTTTATTTTTTTTATAGTTGTTAGTAAATACTTAACGTTACACACTTTCCACAATCCTCCTCTGGTTCGATATCCGACTTATCCTATCTACATAGTTTAGTTGGTTTTTGCATGTCCATAACGACAGACATCAAAATGGCGCCGTTGCCGGGGAGGCGTGCGCAAAGTGTTTAGTGTTAAGTTTCATAAAAAAAAAAAAAAAAAACCTAAAAAAAAAAAAAATTGTGTTTATTTTGTCATCTTATTTGTTCGTGATTTACTTGGGTAGTTGAGCTGTGTTTGTGCAGGATGACAGATCTTACTATATTTTGCGGCTCTTCTACATGTATTTTGTGCGGGGAACCACTTCACCCGTGTATCGGTTGCCGTGAGGCCCGATTTAAACGGGAAAGAGCGAAATTGGAAGAACCATCGATGCCTTGCTATGGTAATCCTTCCCCTCCACCATATTTCTATGTTTCTGATACAATGGTGGAGGATGATTATTACTCTGACGGATGGGATCGGGACGATGATGCTTATTATGAACCAAGGACGGATGGACAATGTTTCTGTTGCGGTCGTAATCATAATTCTGTTTATGAAGATGTGTGTGCGGTGTATTTGGAAAATCCAGAGTATTGGAATAAAAAAATAATGGATGCGTACATCTCAACACCGTATCAGGGATACCGACAATATCATCCCGAGGAATATTCTATGCCCGAGGGTGTGTATGCTTATCAGACCGAGGAGGAGAAAAAGCTTGCTATGTTGGAAGCGAGTTTGTCCAAACTCGAGCAGTATTTATCAGCACCCAACCTTTCTGATGAAGATCGAATCAGCTGTTTAGTTTCTAAGTGTCAGAAGTTAAAAATAAAGATAGAAATAGAAGAGCGTCTCTCACCATTACCTGTTGATATTAGAGATTATTCTCACATGGAGGAGGAGGTTGTGGAGGATAATACCACACCAATGAACCCTTTATCTGATGAAGAGTCACTGGTGGATCAGATGGTGTGTGAGGATGAGGAGGCAGAGCAGTCTGATGAGATGAATGTGGGTACCGAACCTCTTCCCATATCAATCATTCAAATTAATAAGTGTGGGGAAGAGGGTACGAGGAAGAATATGAGAAGGGTGAAACAACAAGACATCAAGGTATATCTCGTGAAGTGGATTTGTGAAAACCTCAGGTGCAGTCTGAACATGCCAATTATACTGACGAGCTTATGGAGATGGCATGTAAATTTCCGGGCATTCATTGGAAATACATTAGGTAAGTGTGCATTGAGACCACCATAGCGCATATCAGGTACGGTCTGGCTGAAGACCTTTAAACTTAGCGCTCTCGGGAGGCAGCCCGAGGATGTAGAGTTTGTACTTTGTTTTGGTTTCGTTTGGTGTGTTGTGTTTTGACAGGTTTATACAGTTCCATCTTCACGGATGCAATGAATCAAGTGTGGGGATGTTTGGCAACATCCCCGGTGAGATCTCAAAGAATCCATGAGGGGCGTATTCTCCGGTTAGATCACAACAGTTACACCGCCACAAACACTCACTTGTTTTCTGATCAGGTGCATGTGTTTATCTATCCTGTGTTTTATTTGTTTTCGTGTACTTGGTGGTGTGAAATTTTTGTGTTGGGAGTGGTTTCTTTGTGTTGAGTCGTCTAGTATTAGTCGTTCATGGTTTGCGGGTGGTATTTCTCGAGTTCAGATTATAAATTGCACCATACATTGGGGACAATGTATCCCAAGTATGGGGATGCGGTAACTCGAGAAAAGGGTTGGTAAGATTGTTGATCTTAAATGCTTGGAGGGTTGAAATTGAGAAAAATTGAAAAATTTTAAAAAATTAAGTATGCTTGAACTACATGAAAACCGACATTTTCAATCGCTAAAAGGTTCCTACTGATATTAAACTAACTTAGATCCCTAGTCATGGTTATCCCTTTAAGTTTCATGAGAGTATTTCTGACAAGTTTTAGAGAATAATTGAGAAGAGATGCCTAACTAGGGGTAACATGCTTTAGGAATTACACATGCTACGTGTCGGCAACCTTATTCCTTTTGTTCGGTGAGATATTTGAGCCTACTAGATTGTTAGTTGAATTGCAATAAATGTTCATTTGTTGAGTGTAGGCCATATGTTGCTTTGTGTTAGAACTTGTGTGGTTTGATACGTACCGAGACCGTGCTTTAGCGTATGCATATAAATGATAAAGGCATTAGGATCCCTTCCATTGTGTTAATTGTTGATTGTTTATCCACCCACCTTAGTTAACCATGTTGAGCCTTTCACCTTTCGTTTGTTACACATTGTTGACCGTTTAATTACCAACCATGAATGACAATTGTGTGTTAGATACTTGTAAAAAAAAAGTTGAGAAAAAAAAAGAAGAAAAAAAAAGAAAAAAAAAATCATTGTTATGTTGGTGTTAAATAAATGGGTCGAAAATAACCCAAAGTGTTAGTAGTATTGTGAATAAAGTTGTCATGGTTTGGTATATTCATTGTGATTCGCCATCTAAACATAAAAAGCAAAAAAATTATTTCCCTACCTTTACCCTAAGCCCAAAACCCAAAAGTCCTTTTGATATGTGTTACGTTATTTGATACAGTGGAGGTGCGATTGCCATACAAGCTTATGATTGCAAAGTAGCATATTTGGTTTTGAGTGAAATATATACTAGCACATTACACGCTAATCTTGATTAAGCCGAGAGGAGTGATTATTGCGAGGGGCGTGTGGCATGTGTGTAGTAATATAAGCATGTTAGTTTTAGTTAGGCAAGTCTTAAGTTGTTTTAAATGCGTATCATTTACTTGTCAGTTTGTCAATCTCGATTGTGTCAGTCTATGGGACGGGTATGACTTGGGACCTTAAATTGTTAATTCGGTAAGGGATTTAATGGTGATTTGTTAATAAGGTGATAATGTTTGTGACGGTTGCTTGAGGACAATCAACGATAAGTGTGGGGATGTGATGGAGTGTGTGAAAACCGGGTGCTAAAGTGTATTATAACAAGTGTTTTATTGTCGTAAACTTGATTATACGTGTCGAATGTGATATCTACGAGCGTTTGTGGTGTTACAGGTTAATCGGGTTAAATCGGCGAAGTTAGAGAATTCAATGATGAAATGGGACAAGCGCGGAGGATTATGAGAAAGATATCAAGTTAAACGGGAGTTGTGTGGGTCATCAAGATAACAAGAAACATGGAATATCGAAGTCCAGTGGGCTGGTTGTTATTTGCTGAAAGTGAAATAAAGTAAACAAGAAGTTAGCATGGAAGGGACGTAACCTACGGACCCAAAGGGGTAGCTTACGGCTGGAAAAAGACAAATGAACAGAAGTTTCGAATCGTAGCTTATGTTTTACTTTGTAGGTTACGGTACAAATGAATGACAGCGCATGATTACTTGTGGGGTCTAAAAAGGGAATTAAAAGAAAAAAAAGATGGAAGCAGCCATATTATATGCACAAGATAGTGGAGGTTTTGATTTGATATAAAACATCATAATCATTCACATATATAGCTGGCGGGTGTGAAGCATTGGGAGCAGACAACATGAAGAGGTAACAAGGCATCATTGACAATCAAATCATCATCATTAAAAAGAGGCAAAAGATCACGTGAGTTGAGGGGAGGAATTAATTGAAAAGATTGTTTTTATTGGACCAATATATAAAATCCATCATCATCTCTTTTGGGCCGAATAAGGAGTCAACAGCACCATTCATGTTTTTTTTTATTGGACTTCTAATTTCTAAACACATGGAGCCGTAGTGGGCCGCACATGGGATTTCTTTTGTACGCAGACTCACATGAAAAGGAGATGGACTTTTGAGGATTAAGGGGATCAATATAAAAAAATCATCATTATCTGTGGTTCGACGGCAGACAGGAGGGTCTCTCAGACGCAAACAGAAGTCTTTGAAGATCAACCAACCGAGATGAGCGGCTAATATCTCGTGGACACTTCGGGTGAATGATTCTTGTGAGACACTTTTAATTCTAGTTTCTGTTTTGTATTGAGATTTGGATTTGTAGTCGGGTGACAGCCGACTATTTGCGTGATTATATAATTTGTGTGACAGACAAATCCTGAGTGACAGTCAGAGTTATAATTATGTTTTGAATCCAATTATGCTTTAGTTGATCGAATGATTCCTATGTATGCTTGTTTTAATATTTATCTGATCAATTAATATTAAGATTTTGAACTGCATAGGTAATTGGTAGATGTGACAGATTTACTATTCCATCAATAGCATCCAATAAAATCAGAATTAGGTTATTAGTAATTACAGAATCTGAATCCCGGAGTGATCACGTTTTCTCATCATTGTCTATTACAACTCAATCTTTTTCTTAATTGCAACTTGTTTCGTGTGTTTTTAATTTCATATCAGTTTTACAATCATCTGTTTATTTTTTTTATAGTTGTTAGTAAATACTTAACGTTACACACTTTCCACAATCCTCCTCTGGTTCGATATCCGACTTATCCTATCTACATAGTTTAGTTGGTTTTTGCATGTCCATAACGACAGACATCAAAATGGCGCCGTTGCCGGGGAGGCGTGCGCAAGGTGTTTAGTGTTAAGTTTCATAAAAAAAAAAAAAAAAAAACCTAAAAAAAAAAAAATTGTGTTTATTTTGTCATCTTATTTGTTCGTGATTTACTTGGGTAGTTGAGCTGTGTTTGTGCAGGATGACAGATCTTACTATATTTTGCGGCTCTTCTACATGTATTTTGTGCGGGGAACCACTTCACCCGTGTATCGGTTGCCGCGAGGCCCGATTTAAACGGGAAAGAGCGAAATTGGAAGAACCATCGATGCCTTGCTATGGTAATCCTTCCCCTCCACCATATTTCTATGTTTCTGATACAATGGTGGAGGATGATTATTACTCTGACGGATGGGATCGGGACGATGATGCTTATTATGAACCAAGGACGGATGGACAATGTTTCTGTTGCGGTCGTAATCATAATTCTGTTTATGAAGATGTGTGTGCGGTGTATTTGGAAAATCCAGAGTATTGGAATAAAAAAATAATGGATGCGTACATCTCAACACCGTATCAGGGATACCGACAATATCATCCCGAGGAATATTCTATGCCCGAGGGTGTGTATGCTTATCAGACCGAGGAGGAGAAAAAGCTTGCTATGTTGGAAGCGAGTTTGTCCAAACTCGAGCAGTATTTATCAGCACCCAACCTTTCTGATGAAGATCGAATCAGCTGTTTAGTTTCTAAGTGTCAGAAGTTAAAAATAAAGATAGAAATAGAAGAGCGTCTCTCACCATTACCTGTTGATATTAGAGATTATTCTCACATGGAGGAGGAGGTTGTGGAGGATAATACCACACCAATGAACCCTTTATCTGATGAAGAGTCACTGGTGGATCAGATGGTGTGTGAGGATGAGGAGGCAGAGCAGTCTGATGAGATGAATGTGGGTACCGAACCTCTTCCCATATCAATCATTCAAATTAATAAGTGTGGGGAAGAGGGTACGAGGAAGAATATGAGAAGGGTGAAACAACAAGACATCAAGGTATATCTCGTGAAGTGGATTTGTGAAAACCTCAGGTGCAGTCTGAACATGCCAATTATACTGACGAGCTTATGGAGATGGCATGTAAATTTCCGGGCATTCATTGGAAATACATTAGGTAAGTGTGCATTGAGACCACCATAGCGCATATCAGGTACGGTCTGGCTGAAGACCTTTAAACTTAGCGCTCTCGGGAGGCAGCCCGAGGATGTAGAGTTTGTACTTTGTTTTGGTTTCGTTTGGTGTGTTGTGTTTTGACAGGTTTATACAGTTCCATCTTCACGGATGCAATGAATCAAGTGTGGGGATGTTTGGCAACATCCCCGGTGAGATCTCAAAGAATCCATGAGGGGCGTATTCTCCGGTTAGATCACAACAGTTACACCGCCACAAACACTCACTTGTTTTCTGATCAGGTGCATGTGTTTATCTATCCTGTGTTTTATTTGTTTTCGTGTACTTGGTGGTGTGAAATTTTTGTGTTGGGAGTGGTTTCTTTGTGTTGAGTCGTCTAGTATTAGTCGTTCATGGTTTGCGGGTGGTATTTCTCGAGTTCAGATTATAAATTGCACCATACATTGGGGACAATGTATCCCAAGTATGGGGATGCGGTAACTCGAGAAAAGGGTTGGTAAGATTGTTGATCTTAAATGCTTGGAGGGTTGAAATTGAGAAAAATTGAAAAATTTTAAAAAATTAAGTATGCTTGAACTACATGAAAACCGACATTTTCAATCGCTAAAAGGTTCCTACTGATATTAAACTAACTTAGATCCCTAGTCATGGTTATCCCTTTAAGTTTCATGAGAGTATTTCTGACAAGTTTTAGAGAATAATTGAGAAGAGATGCCTAACTAGGGGTAACATGCTTTAGGAATTACACATGCTACGTGTCGGCAACCTTATTCCTTTTGTTCGGTGAGATATTTGAGCCTACTAGATTGTTAGTTGAATTGCAATAAATGTTCATTTGTTGAGTGTAGGCCATATGTTGCTTTGTGTTAGAACTTGTGTGGTTTGATACGTACCGAGACCGTGCTTTAGCGTATGCATATAAATGATAAAGGCATTAGGATCCCTTCCATTGTGTTAATTGTTGATTGTTTATCCACCCACCTTAGTTAACCATGTTGAGCCTTTCACCTTTCGTTTGTTACACATTGTTGACCGTTTAATTACCAACCATGAATGACAATTGTGTGTTAGATACTTGTAAAAAAAAAGTTGAGAAAAAAAAAGAAGAAAAAAAAAGAAAAAAAAAATCATTGTTATGTTGGTGTTAAATAAATGGGTCGAAAATAACCCAAAGTGTTAGTAGTATTGTGAATAAAGTTGTCATGGTTTGGTATATTCATTGTGATTCGCCATCTAAACATAAAAAGCAAAAAAATTATTTCCCTACCTTTACCCTAAGCCCAAAACCCAAAAGTCCTTTTGATATGTGTTACGTTATTTGATACAGTGGAGGTGCGATTGCCATACAAGCTTATGATTGCAAAGTAGCATATTTGGTTTTGAGTGAAATATATACTAGCACATTACACGCTAATCTTGATTAAGCCGAGAGGAGTGATTATTGCGAGGGGCGTGTGGCATGTGTGTAGTAATATAAGCATGTTAGTTTTAGTTAGGCAAGTCTTAAGTTGTTTTAAATGCGTATCATTTACTTGTCAGTTTGTCAATCTCGATTGTGTCAGTCTATGGGACGGGTATGACTTGGGACCTTAAATTGTTAATTCGGTAAGGGATTTAATGGTGATTTGTTAATAAGGTGATAATGTTTGTGACGGTTGCTTGAGGACAATCAACGATAAGTGTGGGGATGTGATGGAGTGTGTGAAAACCGGGTGCTAAAGTGTATTATAACAAGTGTTTTATTGTCGTAAACTTGATTATACGTGTCGAATGTGATATCTACGAGCGTTTGTGGTGTTACAGGTTAATCGGGTTAAATCGGCGAAGTTAGAGAATTCAATGATGAAATGGGACAAGCGCGGAGGATTATGAGAAAGATATCAAGTTAAACGGGAGTTGTGTGGGTCATCAAGATAACAAGAAACATGGAATATCGAAGTCCAGTGGGCTGGTTGTTATTTGCTGAAAGTGAAATAAAGTAAACAAGAAGTTAGCATGGAAGGGACGTAACCTACGGACCCAAAGGGGTAGCTTACGGCTGGAAAAAGACAAATGAACAGAAGTTACGAATCGTAGCTTATGTTTTACTTTGTAGGTTACGGTACAAATGAATGACAGCGCATGATTACTTGTGGGGTCTAAAAAGGGAATTAAAAGAAAAAAAAGATGGAAGCAGCCATATTATATGCACAAGATAGTGGAGGTTTTGATTTGATATAAAACATCATAATCATTCACATATATAGCTGGCGGGTGTGAAGCATTGGGAGCAGACAACATGAAGAGGTAACAAGGCATCATTGACAATCAAATCATCATCATTAAAAAGAGGCAAAAGATCACGTGAGTTGAGGGGAGGAATTAATTGAAAAGATTGTTTTTATTGGACCAATATATAAAATCCATCATCATCTCTTTTGGGCCGAATAAGGAGTCAACAGCACCATTCATGTTTTTTTTTTATTGGACTTCTAATTTCTAAACACATGGAGCCGTAGTGGGCCGCACATGGGATTTCTTTTGTACGCAGACTCACATGAAAAGGAGATGGACTTTTGAGGATTAAGGGGATCAATATAAAAAAATCATCATTATCTGTGGTTCGACGGCAGACAGGAGGGTCTCTCAGACGCAAACAGAAGTCTTTGAAGATCAACCAACCGAGATGAGCGGCTAATATCTCGTGGACACTTCGGGTGAATGATTCTTGTGAGACACTTTTAATTCTAGTTTCTGTTTTGTATTGAGATTTGGATTTGTAGTCGGGTGACAGCCGACTATTTGCGTGATTATATAATTTGTGTGACAGACAAATCCTGAGTGACAGTCAGAGTTATAATTATGTTTTGAATCCAATTATGCTTTAGTTGATCGAATGATTCCTATGTATGCTTGTTTTAATATTTATCTGATCAATTAATATTAAGATTTTGAACTGCATAGGTAATTGGTAGATGTGACAGATTTACTATTCCATCAATAGCATCCAATAAAATCAGAACTAGGTTATTAGTAATTACAGAATCTGAATCCCGGAGTGATCACGTTTTCTCATCATTGTCTATTACAACTCAATCTTTTTCTTAATTGCAACTTGTTTCGTGTGTTTTTAATTTCATATCAGTTTTACAATCATCTGTTTATTTTTTTTATAGTTGTTAGTAAATACTTAACGTTACACACTTTCCACAATCCTCCTCTGGTTCGATATCCGACTTATCCTATCTACATAGTTTAGTTGGTTTTTGCATGTCCATAACGACAGACATCAAAATGGCGCCGTTGCCGGGGAGGCGTGCGCAAGGTGTTTAGTGTTAAGTTTCATAAAAAAAAAAAAAAAAAAAACCTAAAAAAAAAAAAAATTGTGTTTATTTTGTCATCTTATTTGTTCGTGATTTACTTGGGTAGTTGAGCTGTGTTTGTGCAGGATGACAGATCTTACTATATTTTGCGGCTCTTCTACATGTATTTTGTGCGGGGAACCACTTCACCCGTGTATCGGTTGCCGCGAGGCCCGATTTAAACGGGAAAGAGCGAAATTGGAAGAACCATCGATGCCTTGCTATGGTAATCCTTCCCCTCCACCATATTTCTATGTTTCTGATACAATGGTGGAGGATGATTATTACTCTGACGGATGGGATCGGGACGATGATGCTTATTATGAACCAAGGACGGATGGACAATGTTTCTGTTGCGGTCGTAATCATAATTCTGTTTATGAAGATGTGTGTGCGGTGTATTTGGAAAATCCAGAGTATTGGAATAAAAAAATAATGGATGCGTACATCTCAACACCGTATCAGGGATACCGACAATATCATCCCGAGGAATATTCTATGCCCGAGGGTGTGTATGCTTATCAGACCGAGGAGGAGAAAAAGCTTGCTATGTTGGAAGCGAGTTTGTCCAAACTCGAGCAGTATTTATCAGCACCCAACCTTTCTGATGAAGATCGAATCAGCTGTTTAGTTTCTAAGTGTCAGAAGTTAAAAATAAAGATAGAAATAGAAGAGCGTCTCTCACCATTACCTGTTGATATTAGAGATTATTCTCACATGGAGGAGGAGGTTGTGGAGGATAATACCACACCAATGAACCCTTTATCTGATGAAGAGTCACTGGTGGATCAGATGGTGTGTGAGGATGAGGAGGCAGAGCAGTCTGATGAGATGAATGTGGGTACCGAACCTCTTCCCATATCAATCATTCAAATTAATAAGTGTGGGGAAGAGGGTACGAGGAAGAATATGAGAAGGGTGAAACAACAAGACATCAAGGTATATCTCGTGAAGTGGATTTGTGAAAACCTCAGGTGCAGTCTGAACATGCCAATTATACTGACGAGCTTATGGAGATGGCATGTAAATTTCCGGGCATTCATTGGAAATACATTAGGTAAGTGTGCATTGAGACCACCATAGCGCATATCAGGTACGGTCTGGCTGAAGACCTTTAAACTTAGCGCTCTCGGGAGGCAGCCCGAGGATGTAGAGTTTGTACTTTGTTTTGGTTTCGTTTGGTGTGTTGTGTTTTGACAGGTTTATACAGTTCCATCTTCACGGATGCAATGAATCAAGTGTGGGGATGTTTGGCAACATCCCCGGTGAGATCTCAAAGAATCCATGAGGGGCGTATTCTCCGGTTAGATCACAACAGTTACACCGCCACAAACACTCACTTGTTTTCTGATCAGGTGCATGTGTTTATCTATCCTGTGTTTTATTTGTTTTCGTGTACTTGGTGGTGTGAAATTTTTGTGTTGGGAGTGGTTTCTTTGTGTTGAGTCGTCTAGTATTAGTCGTTCATGGTTTGCGGGTGGTATTTCTCGAGTTCAGATTATAAATTGCACCATACATTGGGGACAATGTATCCCAAGTATGGGGATGCGGTAACTCGAGAAAAGGGTTGGTAAGATTGTTGATCTTAAATGCTTGGAGGGTTGAAATTGAGAAAAATTGAAAAATTTTAAAAAATTAAGTATGCTTGAACTACATGAAAACCGACATTTTCAATCGCTAAAAGGTTCCTACTGATATTAAACTAACTTAGATCCCTAGTCATGGTTATCCCTTTAAGTTTCATGAGAGTATTTCTGACAAGTTTTAGAGAATAATTGAGAAGAGATGCCTAACTAGGGGTAACATGCTTTAGGAATTACACATGCTACGTGTCGGCAACCTTATTCCTTTTGTTCGGTGAGATATTTGAGCCTACTAGATTGTTAGTTGAATTGCAATAAATGTTCATTTGTTGAGTGTAGGCCATATGTTGCTTTGTGTTAGAACTTGTGTGGTTTGATACGTACCGAGACCGTGCTTTAGCGTATGCATATAAATGATAAAGGCATTAGGATCCCTTCCATTGTGTTAATTGTTGATTGTTTATCCACCCACCTTAGTTAACCATGTTGAGCCTTTCACCTTTCGTTTGTTACACATTGTTGACCGTTTAATTACCAACCATGAATGACAATTGTGTGTTAGATACTTGTAAAAAAAAAGTTGAGAAAAAAAAAGAAGAAAAAAAAAGAAAAAAAAAATCATTGTTATGTTGGTGTTAAATAAATGGGTCGAAAATAACCCAAAGTGTTAGTAGTATTGTGAATAAAGTTGTCATGGTTTGGTATATTCATTGTGATTCGCCATCTAAACATAAAAAGCAAAAAAATTATTTCCCTACCTTTACCCTAAGCCCAAAACCCAAAAGTCCTTTTGATATGTGTTACGTTATTTGATACAGTGGAGGTGCGATTGCCATACAAGCTTATGATTGCAAAGTAGCATATTTGGTTTTGAGTGAAATATATACTAGCACATTACACGCTAATCTTGATTAAGCCGAGAGGAGTGATTATTGCGAGGGGCGTGTGGCATGTGGTGTAGTAATATAAGCATGTTAGTTTTAGTTAGGCAAGTCTTAAGTTGTTTTAAATGCGTATCATTTACTTGTCAGTTTGTCAATCTCGATTGTGTCAGTCTATGGGACGGGTATGACTTGGGACCTTAAATTGTTAATTCGGTAAGGGATTTAATGGTGATTTGTTAATAAGGTGATAATGTTTGTGACGGTTGCTTGAGGACAATCAACGATAAGTGTGGGGATGTGATGGAGTGTGTGAAAACCGGGTGCTAAAGTGTATTATAACAAGTGTTTTATTGTCGTAAACTTGATTATACGTGTCGAATGTGATATCTACGAGCGTTTGTGGTGTTACAGGTTAATCGGGTTAAATCGGCGAAGTTAGAGAATTCAATGATGAAATGGGACAAGCGCGGAGGATTATGAGAAAGATATCAAGTTAAACGGGAGTTGTGTGGGTCATCAAGATAACAAGAAACATGGAATATCGAAGTCCAGTGGGCTGGTTGTTATTTGCTGAAAGTGAAATAAAGTAAACAAGAAGTTAGCATGGAAGGGACGTAACCTACGGACCCAAAGGGGTAGCTTACGGCTGGAAAAAGACAAATGAACAGAAGTTACGAATCGTAGCTTATGTTTTACTTTGTAGGTTACGGTACAAATGAATGACAGCGCATGATTACTTGTGGGGTCTAAAAAGGGAATTAAAAGAAAAAAAAGATGGAAGCAGCCATATTATATGCACAAGATAGTGGAGGTTTTGATTTGATATAAAACATCATAATCATTCACATATATAGCTGGCGGGTGTGAAGCATTGGGAGCAGACAACATGAAGAGGTAACAAGGCATCATTGACAATCAAATCATCATCATTAAAAAGAGGCAAAAGATCACGTGAGTTGAGGGGAGGAATTAATTGAAAAGATTGTTTTTATTGGACCAATATATAAAATCCATCATCATCTCTTTTGGGCCGAATAAGGAGTCAACAGCACCATTCATGTTTTTTTTTTATTGGACTTCTAATTTCTAAACACATGGAGCCGTAGTGGGCCGCACATGGGATTTCTTTTGTACGCAGACTCACATGAAAAGGAGATGGACTTTTGAGGATTAAGGGGATCAATATAAAAAAATCATCATTATCTGTGGTTCGACGGCAGACAGGAGGGTCTCTCAGACGCAAACAGAAGTCTTTGAAGATCAACCAACCGAGATGAGCGGCTAATATCTCGTGGACACTTCGGGTGAATGATTCTTGTGAGACACTTTTAATTCTAGTTTCTGTTTTGTATTGAGATTTGGATTTGTAGTCGGGTGACAGCCGACTATTTGCGTGATTATATAATTTGTGTGACAGACAAATCCTGAGTGACAGTCAGAGTTATAATTATGTTTTGAATCCAATTATGCTTTAGTTGATCGAATGATTCCTATGTATGCTTGTTTTAATATTTATCTGATCAATTAATATTAAGATTTTGAACTGCATAGGTAATTGGTAGATGTGACAGATTTACTATTCCATCAATAGCATCCAATAAAATCAGAACTAGGTTATTAGTAATTACAGAATCTGAATCCCGGAGTGATCACGTTTTCTCATCATTGTCTATTACAACTCAATCTTTTTCTTAATTGCAACTTGTTTCGTGTGTTTTTAATTTCATATCAGTTTTACAATCATCTGTTTATTTTTTTTATAGTTGTTAGTAAATACTTAACGTTACACACTTTCCACAATCCTCCTCTGGTTCGATATCCGACTTATCCTATCTACATAGTTTAGTTGGTTTTTGCATGTCCATAACGACAGACATCAAAATGGCGCCGTTGCCGGGGAGGCGTGCGCAAGGTGTTTAGTGTTAAGTTTCATAAAAAAAAAAAAAAAAAAACCTAAAAAAAAAAAAAATTGTGTTTATTTTGTCATCTTATTTGTTCGTGATTTACTTGGGTAGTTGAGCTGTGTTTGTGCAGGATGACAGATCTTACTATATTTTGGCGGCTCTTCTACATGTATTTTGTGCGGGGAACCACTTCACCCGTGTATCGGTTGCCGCGAGGCCCGATTTAAACGGGAAAGAGCGAAATTGGAAGAACCATCGATGCCTTGCTATGGTAATCCTTCCCCTCCACCATATTTCTATGTTTCTGATACAATGGTGGAGGATGATTATTACTCTGACGGATGGGATCGGGACGATGATGCTTATTATGAACCAAGGACGGATGGACAATGTTTCTGTTGCGGTCGTAATCATAATTCTGTTTATGAAGATGTGTGTGCGGTGTATTTGGAAAATCCAGAGTATTGGAATAAAAAAATAATGGATGCGTACATCTCAACACCGTATCAGGGATACCGACAATATCATCCCGAGGAATATTCTATGCCCGAGGGTGTGTATGCTTATCAGACCGAGGAGGAGAAAAAGCTTGCTATGTTGGAAGCGAGTTTGTCCAAACTCGAGCAGTATTTATCAGCACCCAACCTTTCTGATGAAGATCGAATCAGCTGTTTAGTTTCTAAGTGTCAGAAGTTAAAAATAAAGATAGAAATAGAAGAGCGTCTCTCACCATTACCTGTTGATATTAGAGATTATTCTCACATGGAGGAGGAGGTTGTGGAGGATAATACCACACCAATGAACCCTTTATCTGATGAAGAGTCACTGGTGGATCAGATGGTGTGTGAGGATGAGGAGGCAGAGCAGTCTGATGAGATGAATGTGGGTACCGAACCTCTTCCCATATCAATCATTCAAATTAATAAGTGTGGGGAATAGGGTACGAGGAAGAATATGAGAAGGGTGAAACAACAAGACATCAAGGTATATCTCGTGAAGTGGATTTGTGAAAACCTCAGGTGCAGTCTGAACATGCCAATTATACTGACGAGCTTATGGAGATGGCATGTAAATTTCCGGGCATTCATTGGAAATACATTAGGTAAGTGTGCATTGAGACCACCATAGCGCATATCAGGTACGGTCTGGCTGAAGACCTTTAAACTTAGCGCTCTCGGGAGGCAGGCCCGAGGATGTAGAGTTTGTACTTTGTTTTGGTTTCGTTTGGTGTGTTGTGTTTTGACAGGTTTATACAGTTCCATCTTCACGGATGCAATGAATCAAGTGTGGGGATGTTTGGCAACATCCCCGGTGAGATCTCAAAGAATCCATGAGGGGCGTATTCTCCGGTTAGATCACAACAGTTACACCGCCACAAACACTCACTTGTTTTCTGATCAGGTGCATGTGTTTATCTATCCTGTGTTTTATTTGTTTTCGTGTACTTGGTGGTGTGAAATTTTTGTGTTGGGAGTGGTTTCTTTGTGTTGAGTCGTCTAGTATTAGTCGTTCATGGTTTGCGGGTGGTATTTCTCGAGTTCAGATTATAAATTGCACCATACATTGGGGACAATGTATCCCAAGTATGGGGATGCGGTAACTCGAGAAAAGGGTTGGTAAGATTGTTGATCTTAAATGCTTGGAGGGTTGAAATTGAGAAAAATTGAAAAATTTTAAAAAATTAAGTATGCTTGAACTACATGAAAACCGACATTTTCAATCGCTAAAAGGTTCCTACTGATATTAAACTAACTTAGATCCCTAGTCATGGTTATCCCTTTAAGTTTCATGAGAGTATTTCTGACAAGTTTTAGAGAATAATTGAGAAGAGATGCCTAACTAGGGGTAACATGCTTTAGGAATTACACATGCTACGTGTCGGCAACCTTATTCCTTTTGTTCGGTGAGATATTTGAGCCTACTAGATTGTTAGTTGAATTGCAATAAATGTTCATTTGTTGAGTGTAGGCCATATGTTGCTTTGTGTTAGAACTTGTGTGGTTTGATACGTACCGAGACCGTGCTTTAGCGTATGCATATAAATGATAAAGGCATTAGGATCCCTTCCATTGTGTTAATTGTTGATTGTTTATCCACCCACCTTAGTTAACCATGTTGAGCCTTTCACCTTTCGTTTGTTACACATTGTTGACCGTTTAATTACCAACCATGAATGACAATTGTGTGTTAGATACTTGTAAAAAAAAAGTTGAGAAAAAAAAAGAAGAAAAAAAAAGAAAAAAAAAATCATTGTTATGTTGGTGTTAAATAAATGGGTCGAAAATAACCCAAAGTGTTAGTAGTATTGTGAATAAAGTTGTCATGGTTTGGTATATTCATTGTGATTCGCCATCTAAACATAAAAAGCAAAAAAATTATTTCCCTACCTTTACCCTAAGCCCAAAACCCAAAAGTCCTTTTGATATGTGTTACGTTATTTGATACAGTGGAGGTGCGATTGCCATACAAGCTTATGATTGCAAAGTAGCATATTTGGTTTTGAGTGAAATATATACTAGCACATTACACGCTAATCTTGATTAAGCCGAGAGGAGTGATTATTGCGAGGGGCGTGTGGCATGTGTGTAGTAATATAAGCATGTTAGTTTTAGTTAGGCAAGTCTTAAGTTGTTTTAAATGCGTATCATTTACTTGTCAGTTTGTCAATCTCGATTGTGTCAGTCTATGGGACGGGTATGACTTGGGACCTTAAATTGTTAATTCGGTAAGGGATTTAATGGTGATTTGTTAATAAGGTGATAATGTTTGTGACGGTTGCTTGAGGACAATCAACGATAAGTGTGGGGATGTGATGGAGTGTGTGAAAACCGGGTGCTAAAGTGTATTATAACAAGTGTTTTATTGTCGTAAACTTGATTATACGTGTCGAATGTGATATCTACGAGCGTTTGTGGTGTTACAGGTTAATCGGGTTAAATCGGCGAAGTTAGAGAATTCAATGATGAAATGGGACAAGCGCGGAGGATTATGAGAAAGATATCAAGTTAAACGGGAGTTGTGTGGGTCATCAAGATAACAAGAAACATGGAATATCGAAGTCCAGTGGGCTGGTTGTTATTTGCTGAAAGTGAAATAAAGTAAACAAGAAGTTAGCATGGAAGGGACGTAACCTACGGACCCAAAGGGGTAGCTTACGGCTGGAAAAAGACAAATGAACAGAAGTTACGAATCGTAGCTTATGTTTTACTTTGTAGGTTACGGTACAAATGAATGACAGCGCATGATTACTTGTGGGGTCTAAAAAGGGAATTAAAAGAAAAAAAAGATGGAAGCAGCCATATTATATGCACAAGATAGTGGAGGTTTTGATTTGATATAAAACATCATAATCATTCACATATATAGCTGGCGGGTGTGAAGCATTGGGAGCAGACAACATGAAGAGGTAACAAGGCATCATTGACAATCAAATCATCATCATTAAAAAGAGGCAAAAGATCACGTGAGTTGAGGGGAGGAATTAATTGAAAAGATTGTTTTTATTGGACCAATATATAAAATCCATCATCATCTCTTTTGGGCCGAATAAGGAGTCAACAGCACCATTCATGTTTTTTTTTTATTGGACTTCTAATTTCTAAACACATGGAGCCGTAGTGGGCCGCACATGGGATTTCTTTTGTACGCAGACTCACATGAAAAGGAGATGGACTTTTGAGGATTAAGGGGATCAATATAAAAAAATCATCATTATCTGTGGTTC